>JAYKKM010000475.1:630000-1065000 GCA_035772405.1 Chrysogorgia sp. JL179-B06
ATATAATAGGCACGTATGTTATGTATTTAGACTCGCTAATAACAATTGTTTTCAGAATTGAAAGCGGTTAAATATTGATCGAGATGACGTTCAAAATAATATACAACGAAGCGGCAGCGGGCAGCCTGATTGCCGACTAATTTCTATGCACGTTCTCGTAATATAATAGACAATTAAGTATGTTATGTATTTAAACTCGGTAATTAGAAATCTGTTTTCAGAATTGAAATCGAGTAAATATTGGCCGAGATTACGTTCAAAATCTACGTACGACGAAACGGCTTTTTGCGATTTGTTATCTATGCATCACAAAATAAATACACGGGCGTGCGCGGTCTGGGCCCTGGGGACCATGGATGCATGGGAAGAAACTCTAGAGGGGGCAGAAAAGGCGGGCGAGGGGTTATTGCGGTACACGTATTTCTAGTTCAGACATTCATAATTTGCTGTTCTCCATCGAGTTATGGGTGCATTCGGAAAATTGGGAGAGTATATATATCGCGCGCGTTGCTCTCATTCTTCATCTGACATGAAGAAGGACACAACGTCCGAAACATCCTATAATGGTATAGTATACGTAAGTATACTCTTACTTAAGTATTTTTCGACACGTTGAAGTTCTCTTATTTCTCCTTTTCATATTATATTCAGTGGACAGACGATACATGGACGATCGTCAAGCTGACGAAATTTTTATAATCATTACTGATATATAAGTGACCACCACCGCTGGTAGGCAGTGCATACCTCAATCGAACCAGACTGGATCATTGTAACATTCGCTCTCCATCTGAGTCTCGGTAACTCAATGGTTTTTGAGCGTCTCAATGGTTTTTGAGCGTCCTGTTCGCTGTACTGAAACATCGCCTGATCAAAGCTCCGAAACTGCTGGCACTGCTTTACACCATGTATACGTCCATACCACTGCAGCCATATCAGGCATGCGCCAGCGTTTCAGCGTGCTTGTGGGCTGTATAGGCAAGGCGGACAGGAATCACCTGTCCTATTTAACTATTATTTTGACTACGTATTGAAGATCTGCGCTGCCGAAATAGATAGGGCTTTTCCAGATGGGTGGGGATTGGAGTTCGACTTTGAGATCTCGCATCTCTGTACAAATAGAATGAGAGGTATCGAGATCATACGATGGATATTGTATGCGGACGATCTAGCACTTCTCTGTCGTACTATCGATGAGGCAAGGAAGTTGCTCGAAATTATCGAGCGAACGTGTAAAAAATTCGGCCTAACGGTGTCATTTAAGAAGACGAAAACCCAGGTATTTCACGACGAAGAGCTTGCTACAGTGCATGCATGGCAACACATTTTTCTATCGCAGACGAGCCGGTGGAGAATGTGCGGGATTTTGTGTACCTGGGTCATATGATTACCAACAGAGAAGACTGCTGCTTTATGGAGTTACGGACTTCACGAGCGGTCGCAAAATTCTCAGAGCTCTCAAAATGCCTCACCGACACGGCCATAAACCTTGGAACTCGTAGAAAGCTCCTCGAGACCCAGGCTTGGTACCCGAACGCTAAGGAGATCAATGTGCTCGAGACCTGCTGGTATGGGTGCCTCAGACGGATGGTCACAGGAGGTTTCAGCCGCAAGAAAAACCTCGAAACTGGCGAACAGCTCATGAGCTTTAAGTACACCAACGCCGACCTCGAACGCATTGCACGAACACCCCCACTACGGGACTTCATCAAGGTTCATTACCTCAAATACATCGCGCACATCTGCCGAGGCGAAAACACGTTGCTCACAAAGAAAATAATGTTCGCAAAACCACAGAAAGCATATTACCGAGATCCGTGGATCAAGATCAGTCAAATGATAGGAGTGGACATTCAACAGGCTAAAAAGTCCACCCATGAAGACAAAATTAAATTCGCCGAGCTTCTACGGCACAACTTCCGGCCGTACCTGACGAAGCTCGACTCCGAGTCGGCCAAGCCGATGCAAGGAGGAACATAACTGTACTGTACTGTACAAACGGTAATCAGAATGTTACAGCTCAATCCCTGTTTGGGACTCAGAAACATGTTCAGAGGATTTGATCTTGACGTTCGTCGATGTATCGAAAGCGGTGATAGTTGCTCGAGCCTGGCGATAAACGAAGTAACCATTTCTTTTATTATCGGGACTTTAGGATTTACGACGCGGGCAACCTCGACGACGCAATCTTCCCTTTCGTAAACGGTCTTTGCCATCCTAAACAATGACCCCAACCCCCCTGAATCCTAACCCCAGGAATTTTTCGCAACACTGCCACAGCTTGACACAGTTTTTCCGCATAATATTAGTAAAAAATTCTGGGGGTTAGTATTGAGGGGGGTTGGGGTCATTGTTTAGGATGGCAAATACCGTTCACGAAAAGGAAGACTGCCTCGACGACGCGGCCTTCAAAACAAATAATTCTTCATGCGAAACAAAGAGAATGAATAATTTGTAGTTCCAAGAGTATTCTCAACGCCGTCCTCGTTCTGTTTACAACACAACTCTGAGCATTTTCACGTCTTCAAGACGACGTGAACTCGCTGAGAGACGAGAGCTGTTCCTTAATGTTGACTTTCAGCTCAAACACCAGAATCGTTTTAGCAGAACTTGAGCGATTTGGAGGTCCTAAAACAAGCTTTAAATTGACGAGAGTCAATTTACGATGGCTTCTTTCAAATGCTTAAATTCACACATGGCTTGTCACGTTTTGTGGGCCGCGTTGTCGAGGTTGCCGCGTCGTAAAATAACAAAAAACATGCAAGCATTATATCGGAAGCCGAAAATTTGGAACGTTTCTGATTGGTCGATTGAAATACCCATGATCCATCGCGTACGCACGACAGCCAATCAGAAACGCGTTATATTAAATCTATATATGTTATAATCTTGAAGAATCTTTCAACTTTTATTTGGACAAAGAAAGTAATAAAAACAAAATACAATAAAACATATGTCCAAATCGGGCGGATCGCAAACGAGAAAAGTCCCATTCTTGGTGTTTCCTTAAAGAAATGTCATCTTTACTGCACAAAGTATAAAAGGCTTTCGAACGAAAGAAATTGTTGTTCTTATCTTTTTTATCTGCCACTACGTATGTCCACTTCTCGACCCATTTGACAAAATGCACACAGGGGACACAAGTAAATCGCAAATGCATCAAGAAAAATACTTCCCTACAAATCAAGAAACGAAGATGTTTTTTGGAAACCCGATATTTGGGCCTTGCGGCATCATGATGGAGTAATGTTAATGGTCATGATGATGGTAATGATTATGATAATGATCATGATTATGCAGGTTATGACGATGGTAATGATGATCATGGGCATGACAATCATGATGTTGGTGGTGGTAGTGGTGTGGTGGTGGCAATGATAATGATGATGGTGGTGGTATTGATGATGATGATGATGATAATGAATGTACTGTGGCGGTGGTGGTGATGATGATGATGATGATGATGGTGGTCACGATGATCATGGTGAAATCCGTTATAAAAAAGTTTTAAAATTATATCTACTTTCTATACCTCTATGTTATAGCGTTCTCTGATGCTTGCTCGAAGAGCGACAGGGAACCAATTACCAACGAAAGAACATTCACCAGCTTTTTTAGCCACATGGCTGCCTAGAAGCATTGGACAAAATACTCCAATTAAACCTTAATGCAGAAAGAAAATATTAATGTTAATCCTTTTGCGAGATCTAATCAGTAGACTTTAGTGAGTCATTATTACGTGTAATGTAAATAGCATTCCAAAATAATTCCACTATATATATTTGAGCAGTCTAACCGGAGATCATGAAGGTTGCGGGTTCGATTCCTATCTGAAACTCGGAAACATTTTTCTGAGTTTGCGTTAAAGCTTGAGTTGCAAACAATTTACTATAATATTCTGTAAGAGATGTTAATTATATGAATACCCTATTATTATACATTAAAAGACCTCTAAAAAGTGCTGCCTAATAGGCTCTGCAACGTAGCGAAGGTTGCATTGTGTACTAGTTCGTACGTGCGACATACGGACTGGTAATTCAGCAGTCTCGATATACAGGGTGTATAAAAAAACGAGACCTTTAGAAATTAACCTATTGTTGTTAAGCACAAGATTTTACGCTCCTGGGAATTTAAAATAGCTTCTAATCGTATGAAAGAGCATAACTGCATAACAAATTGTCAAAGTACTAATTAGTCATATCATCAGTTCGAATAAAAATGGTTCAACTGCATGACCACAGAGTAACGAGTTTTTACTGTTTTACATTATATCGAGACTCAATGTACTTTGAGTTTTTATTACATATACCATTTTTATTCGAATTGATGATATGACTAATTAGTACTTTGACAATTTGTTATGCAGTTATGCTCCTTCATACGATTAGAAGCTATTTTCAATTCCCAGGAGCATAAACTCTTGTGCTTAACAACAATAGGTTAATTTCTAAAGGTCTCGTTTTTTTTATACACCCTGTATATCTACAGTGTGTATAAAAAAAATCGCTACCGGAAGCAACTGTGAATTAGCATTTTTTTCAAAGAACCCATTGTAATAGTTTGAAGGCTTAGACACCTCTGAGCAACGAATGCGTAAAAAATAACTTGGATTGCATTCGTATTGAAAACTGCTTTCTCTCTTCTTGATTAACGCAGCACTTGGACCATCTTAATTTCCCAGGTGTATAATTTTTTTTTAAATTACAATAGGTCTCTTTAAGAATGCTAATTCATTTTCTAAGGGTAGCGGTTTTTTTGATACACACTGTATATCTTTATCAGAATACATTGTGTTTACCTCATAAATTATTAATGATTTGAGATGATAAATATGCCAAATTGTACACGCCGGTGTAGCCTAACACCCCCCAGACCTCGCACGCCATGTATTTGTTAATCACAAATCGGAAAAGATATTTCATCTATGGTAGATTTTGAACGTTATCTCGGTCAATATTTAACCCGTTTCGAAATCGCTCGTCATCTTTTAGTGTAGGTCTACTGCGATCGGCGTGTGCGATTGTAAGCATTGTGAGCGAAAACTGATAAGATCAAGATACTTGCCAGCCACATCATATATTTTCAATGAAGAACACTCGAGGAAAGGTGGATGCAGTATTAAAATCAAAATGGCGCATGAAGATTGCAGTGTGCACCTCGCGGTCTCAGTTTCGCAAAGCCTATCGGGGTACGCAATAATTGCAATTTTTTATATAAGTACTGAGATATATCTGCTTGTGAGGCGATAAATAATAATCGTATCAAAAAGTTTTTCTTGAATGTGATTGGTCGTACGATTCACTTCACTAGTGAAAAATATCGACCAATCAGTGTCAATACGATATTTGTCATTAGCATATACCAAAACAGTGAATAGTGCTTTTCGTGCAATCTGATTGGTTCCTCTAGCTCGGGATATCCTGCAGTCCTGCACTATTCACTGTTTCGCAAAACAAGATGGTATCCTTCTCTTGAACGACTTTTCTTTTTACGTAATGCAAGAAATTGGTAAAAAACAATTACTGTATGCATGAGGGAAATTATTTTACGTAATATTTATGAAAAACAAGTTGCAAAAAGAGAATAGAAAGTGCTCAAAAACCCGCAGAAAACAAACTCGATTGAACCAAAAACAAACTCGATTGAACGAACTGACTGTTGTCAGGAGTTGCCACCTTGGGAGAATTTAGTTTTGCCTTGCGTTTCGCAACAATTCCTGGCTAAATTATAATGAAACTAACCACTATTCACTGACTCAGTGTCAGTGAATAGTGGTGGATATTTACCTCGACGCTTCGCGTCTCGGCAAATATCCACCACTATTCACTTCCACTTCGGTGAATAATTGTTAACTAGTGAAAAAAGTCGTATCAGCTTTTTCCTGCGCATGGCTTGTTGAACTACTCAATTGGTTTGCTTATTGCTTTGTTGGAAAATGGCTTTACGGTTTACAGAGATACCTGTGCAGGAATTCATCGAAGGTATGCAGGAGAACGAAAATACAAGACGAAAAACACTACAGGACGTTGCACTTCTTCGTTGGACGTTGCCTTTTATATTTACAATTATAAATATGCCGTGAAAATGTCCACCGTGTTGTTTATTAGCTCAGTATTTATAAAATAAACAAATTACTTCATGCCGGTTCGCTTGTACGATTTTTATTATTCACTCGTTGTGAAGGATCGCTAAACTCACTCGTTCGCTTCGCTCAGGCTCGTTCGTTTGCGATCCTTAACAACTCGTGAATAAAAATCGTACGCGCTCACCAATCATGAAGTAATGGCTCTATATCTCGGCATTGATAAATAACACAGAACGGACCCGAAACCTAGACTCGTGTTACCATAGGTAGCCTGAGTAATAATAAATATAAAAGCTGAAGCTGAGAATATGTAAACTCCGCTATTAACGAATCTTTGACAAGAAATCAAACCACGAGGCCCACGAGTAGTTACTAGTGTCCGCACCAAAAAATATCGATGGCGACGCCATTAGGATAACATTGTCCTTCGTTGAACGAAAAAGCACAGGAAACTTTTTGTGTCCTTGTCGAGGTCCAAGTTTGAGTATTAAAGTACCTATCTCACGTTTCGGGATTTTACATATTCGTAATATTTGAGTCTTCCTGAGCAAAATCATATATCCGAAAATTTCATCTTCATGGACTTTTTTGCTGTTAAAGTTATCGGATGTGATGTCACAAGAGGCATTTTTGTGGCAGGTAACAAAAGAAAAGTGATTTGGAATGCCTCTTGTGACATCACATCCGGTAACTTGGACAGCGAAAAAGTCCATGAAGATGAAATTTTCGGCTGATAATATATATTATGATTTTGCTCAGGAAGACACAAATATTACGGATATGTAAAATCTCCAAACGTGAGATAGGCACTAAATGAGATTAACGTTTTCAAATATAGCCTAATCTAAAACACTTACATAAAGTAGAATCCTCAAAACAATCAAAAAGTTCTGTGCTCCAGGTTTGTGGCCCTTGTACGGCAAGTTGTGTCTGTGGTTGTTGAATAACAACTGCTGTGTTGCTAGTTTGAGTCGTCGAGGCAGGATAAACTGGCTGTGCAAGTGGATATACTGTTGGTGATTGAAAGGGGTATCCAGGTGTGGCATGAAGTTGTGGTGCGTAATTATCTGGTGGGGGCATAGCAGAGATATAACTGTCTGCGTAATACATCGTGTTTTCTTTTGCTGTTGGAGAAACAAATCATAGAGAACACTTTTAAACATGGTTACATATTATGCAGTCTTATGGCTAAAGTTAGAACCTGGGGTCACAAAAAATATGCACAGCAGTTTATGTCGTGACGTCAACATGAAAATTTCAGTGATCTGCATAAGAGACTGGGTACTATGGATGTGAATTTGTTAACACGTTACTGAGCGCATGCGTCTAACAGTCAATTTCTAATCCCACATGCTTAGTCTGTATCACTATTCTAACACACACACACAGACAGACAGATATTACCATAAAATATCATGCATATATATAAATTAAGAAATGGAAAGTAATAAATTTAGTATAATTTACAATATTCCAAATATGAGTCTAGTTCCCAATCAATTGTTTCGAAGCGTTGTGAATCTTTTTATAGGTACAGAACAAACTGTTCGTGTAGATTATCATCATCCAATAGGAAAGGGTAATATGCGCCACTTGTAAGAACGTGACTCATTATTTATCACTTATTTACTGAGACCGAGGGAAACAGTGTGTTTTGTGGACCCGACACCGCCGTTGTTGCCCGAGGCGAAGCCGAGGGCAACACGGCGGTCGAGGGGCCACAAAACACAATGCTTTCCCGAGGTCTCAGTAAATAAGTGTTTTGTTATCTAGTAACTCAACAGTTAAATATTTATTACAACATTCTGAACTCAAAAGTGATAACATACACTAGAACACTGTCATTTACAGTAAATAATTAAATAATTTAGTGCAACGCAAGTTACTTAAAAGTTACTTAAAAAACTATAAAATGAACTTTGGAACTTCACGGTTGACGCGCATGCGCACTGCACCCATTCTATTGTGGACCGGTCAATAAATGTTCTGTTATGGACCGGTTGCCTCGTTGCCAGGGCAATGCAGTAAACACGACGTTTTGCGGACCGGCACGTGATACGCTTTTGTCCAATCGGAAAACAGAAAAATTGAACTTTGACACTAACTATATAACAACCATGTTTATTATATGGCTAAGAAAGATGGCGCACGCTGATTGGTTCGTGAGAGGTCCGGAAAAAAGCGTATTGCCCTCCCGGCGCTGTGAGAGGGCAATATGCCTTTTTCGGACCGGTAAGTATGTTTGAGTATGTTCGTTGAAAAAGTTCGAACAATAACACGTCCTGGAACATTAGTGCTGCTTTTCTTGAAAGCTGTTTATCTATAAGTGAAGAAAATGAATGCCTAACGACCAGTAACACGTGTAAACATGAAGCGAAATCAACAAGCTCAGAGGTAAGGTAAACGGCAACATCTAAAGACAAACACATGCAATGTTAAAAACAGAGAACAAAATGAACCAAAAGCCATATAATAAATGTCTTATTAACCTCGTTTGCTTGGTCTGCACGGTAAAGTATTTGCCTTCGGTTTTTTCGCACATATCTCGCTCCTTCGTCGCTCGGTCTGTACGAAAACCTCAGGCAAATACTTTACCGTACAGACCTCGCACTCGGTTAATAAATCTTTATTATTGTTGCCTGACTTGTGAAACCATTAGCAAATCGGTCAAAGCATCCCAAATGATGTTTCTTTCTGTGTTTGTTGCACTGCATTCTGTGATGAAATGGAAGCCTACATCTTCTACAGATTTTTCGCAAAGTCTACAGCTATAGTCAACTTCATTCTCCACAATTGTCGAAATCAGCACCTTTGGAATGTTTCCACGGGAACTGTATCCAAAAAAATAGATTACTTTTAAATAAAAGGGCTTTAAGTATAATGTTTAGAAATTTTAATAGTTTTACGATATCTGCTCTTGTACTCGAGAAATAACGTTTTCATTCTCGTATTTTATGCTTCTGGACGCCGCCATTTTAGAGTTTACTCGACGGCTCAAGATTGATGGTCGTCATTTGTTGCACTCAATGACGTCATAATTGCAAAGAAACCCCCGCTGGACCTCGAGTCTGAGCCGTCGAGCAAACTCGAAAATGGCGGCGTCCAGAAGCATAAAATACGAGAATGAAAACGTTATTTCTCAGAGCAGATATCTTAACATTATTAACATTTCTAAACATTATACTTAAAACCTTTTATTTAAAAGTAATTTATTTTTGGGTACAGTCCCCTTTAACCAAATTAGTGATCTTCTTTTTGAAACAACCCAATTGAATGCTCATGCGTTTGGATGCGTTCTAGTTTCTACGAAAGTTTGTGGCCCTTGTATGAGAAGTTGTGCCTGTGTTGTTGAATTACAACTGTTGTGTTGCTAGTTTGAGTCATCGAGGCAGGGTAAACTGGCTGTACGTACAGGTGGATATCCTGTTGGCGATAGAAGGGGGTATCCAGGTGTGGCATGAGGTTGTGGTGGGTAAGCAGCTTCTTAATTAGTTACGCTATTCAGGGGTTAACTCTTGTCAATCAAGATTATTGTTTCAGACGTTTACTACTATTTAATTGCCCAAACAACAGTTAAACTGTAGTTAAGAGACAACTAGGCCCAGTTCAGCTGAATAATTTTAACCGGCAACTTCTGACAACTGACAAATTTGGCGAAAAAGAGAGAGTATATACAGTATGCCACGCTTCCAGCCCAAAACTAGCCCCAGAGGGCCAAAACCCGAGGAGGCATTATAGTAGTCCCCGCGTATAAATTTTATAATAGATTTGGTAATATGATATACAGATATATATTAACCAGTAAAAATCTCGATTTGTTCAGTGTAAACCCGCAAATAGCCGCAAGTTCAATCGGGAACGATTTTGAGGTTACAATGAATCGTGGGGGTTGGTAACTTGGCCTCTTGGAGGCCAAGTAACTCGATTTTGGCTTCTTTTTTTCTTGCTTGGTCTCGAAAAAAAAGTGTGGCCTTTTGGCTTCTTTTTGGCCTCTTTTCACTTGAAAGGAGTAGTTAAAAAATGTATTGACTTTAATTGTAAAAATAACTTGTATGGTAAATGATGAAGGAGGTTGATTTGTAATGTACATTTCTGAGGATAATCATATGGGATAATCTAGTTGTGTTTTTAGCCAATCACAGTTTATAAAATTCAGCCAATTGTAATGCCGATAAACTAACCAATCACGAATGAATAAGCACTGCTTTCGCAGAGGTCCGCCTCAGGAGGTAAGATCATAAATATTGATGAGAGTTTTGCGTTATAACATATTCATACTCATGGCGTCAAAATGGAAGGGAGCATACGATAGTGGGAGAAAGTACAATAGAGCGTGGGAAAGTAAATTTACGTGGGTCACAAAAGCTTCGGACGCCAGTGAAGATGCTTTTTGTAAGCTGTGTCATGCCACGATGAAACCTAAACAATCCAATTTAACGAAACACGAAAAAAGTAACAAACACATGCAGCGCGTCAAACTTTCTACTACAATGAAGCCCATCCACGAAGGTTGCGGACGAAGTAAAGGTCGCAGCGATTGAGCTATCCGTCACAATGACATGTCATTCGGCACTTTTGACTGGATCATCTCGGAGAGGTAATCGCGCGCAATGCGACAGGAAGCAAACTCGAGAACATTAGATTGCACAGAAGGAAGTGCACAGAAATTTTGACGAATGTTGTCAGTCCAGCACTGAAGGAAGCGATGATCGCTGATGCATGTCCAGGGAAAGAAGTTCTCTTTAATTGTCGATGAAACAACCGATGTTTCTACTGCAAAACAGCTCTGCGTTATCGTACGGTATTACAGCGAAGCCGAGAATTGTCGATGAAACAACCGATGTTTCTACTGCAAAACAGCTCTGCGTTATCGTACGGTATTACAGCGAAGCCGAGAAGAAGATCCTTACAGCGTTTGTTGACCTAATTCCAGTTATCCACACTTGTGCAGACGACCTTTTTAATGCCATCAGAGATTGCCTTGGCGAAATTAACCTCGAATTGGTAGACTGTGTTGGCTACGCTAGTGATCTGGTCGGTGAACATGATTCAGTTTCGACAAGAATATAGCTGCTGTTGCTCCGCGTTGCACTGATCAAGATGACGTGCATCTGCCATTCCTTGTCCTTGTGTGTTCAGCATGCGTTTGAGAAGCTTCCCTCAAGTCTTGGATTCCTTCTGGCAGAAATTCCCAAGTGGTTCTCAAAAAGCACTGTAAGAAGAGAAGCATACAAGACGCTTTACGAGGTGATGAGTCCCGATGATGACCAAAAGGCACCGTTTGAGAAGTATTCCACAACAAGGTGGCTGGTGAGAGGAAAGGTTATCTTCCGTATTCTCATGAATTGGAATGAGTTTAAAGCCGACTTCATGACAGCACAACCAGCAAGTACGCAAAATGCACGTTACAAGGCACGGCTTCTTCTGGACATGCTCAAAGATCCGATCATGTATCTATATTTCCACTTCGTTTCGCGTGTATGGGAGAGTTTTTGACCTGGAAGGAAAACCATTTGCCATTGAGAAGGTTGATTTTGGTGGGAAGTTCGAGTTCGAAGCCACGAAATATATCTCTTCCCAACAAAACAAAGCGGCTGCTGGGGCTTTCATGAACTGAAAAAACAGCGTGTCTAAACTTTCTTCTGGAAGCTGTAAGTCAAGTGGAGAAACGTCTACCTGCTGCCCGCAACATCTTCAAAGGTCTAAGCGCCCTTCACCCAACTAAAGTACTTAATGCAATTACAACGACAAGAGTCCTGTTCAGTCAGCTGCCGCTTCCTCATTTACGAGAAGAGAAAGCCAACGTGATCGAGGAGCAGTATAGAAAGATTGTGCATCGTGACTGGAAGGAGGAACCAATTTTCAATGGCACCATACCTGATACAACTGTTGCATTTTGGTCTCGGATCGTTCAGTTTCAAACTTCTCTCGGGGACAAGCCGTTCGAAGAATTAGCAATGTACGCCCTGAACTGTCTGACCAATCCTGTAAGCAATGCAGTGGTGGAAAGAATCTTTTCCTTGGTGACAGCGGTTAAGACAAAACAACGAAATAGGATGGGATTAGAGTTGCTGAACGCGATTATTCGTATTCGCTGTAAGCTTCAATTCCGCGAGAACTGCTGCATAAACTTTGAGTCGACCAAGCGAATGCTTGAGTTGTTTACTACTAAAAACATGTATGGTTGTGAAGAGGACAAAGATTAAAGACTATATTTAATAATTTATAATGATATTTCATTTCAGAGTGACAATGACATTGATATCGGGAGTCGGGACATAAAGACTGACAAAATATTTAACATCCAGTTGTTTGTTACGTTATCTTTTCCCCTTATTTTTCGAGTATAATGCCCCGGATTCGGTCAACCTGTACCTGTTGCTTCAGTTCCGGTGCGGTGCTCTTTTTGCTGACTGCTCAACCGAGGAATCGAAAAGCCCTGCGTAGTGGGTACGAGCTTGCAATTTGGCTTCTTTTGATAGCAGTTTGGCCTCTTTTGGTAGATTTTGACTACTTTTCAAACCATATTTGGCTCCGAGCATGCGCAGAAGTGACAGCTTTACTGAAATAAATATAAAATAAATAAGCAATAAAAATAAAATAAGCGAGTGTATTTTCAAGTGTCTTTTTTCGTGGAAACGATATAAAGGTTAAACAATAACGCGGGATTGAAAGACTCGATCCAACAACTACGATTTCAGTCAGCCACAAATCATCACAGGACTTGAAAGTTGAAAGACTTAGTCCACAGTCAAGACGTAGTTTAATCGAAAGTTAACAAACACAGATCGCATCAAAACGAAGCTAAATCAATAAATATGTGCAAGACGCACTAATCCAAAGTGAATAACACAGCTGGTGACATTTATTAACAACAATTAAACTGAATCGCTTCTCGTGTGTTCTTTTGTGTCAATCATATGTCAATTTAATATTGTAACGCACAGTACGCACTGCCAAGATTATATGATTGATATCATTTCTTATTCACTGATATCGTTTCTTATTTGTTTACTGATTTATGCAATTATTTGGAAAATATTTTGAATTTAGTCCACGGGTATAATAGATTTGGTAATATATTAATTAATATAAATTAAACACGATGAGGATATCGGTGTGACAGAAATTAAACACCGTGAATTCACCGAGCGAGCCGAAATATGAATTGGTGTATTACAATATCATGTTAAAACAGAGAAATTCAAATAATCGAATTCGGGAAAGTTTTCAAAGCATATATATAATTCAGACGTTTTGGCTAAAAGCTTTCACTGTAGCTTTCAGCCTTAAGTACACTCTCAGTCTCCACAGATCATAAGCAAACGAGATAAGCCGCGGGGGCAGTTTTAGTGTTAACTATTCCTACTGTAGTTTATTATATAGCTTGGCTCGTGAGCGGTCTTAACGCAGCTTTTCTGCAATCTTATTGGTTGTTTTTCTGCAATCTGATTAGTTCCTGAGTACAAGACAACTGAAAATTTTTAAAAAATTGCGAAAAAATTGAGGAAATGTGAGACATTTAAAAGAGCCATATAATAATAAAATCCTCCTCATTTGTCGCTCGGTCTGTACTGAAAGACCGCGGGCAGGATAATTTTGCCATAAAGATCTCACGCTCGATCAATAAGTGTTTATTCCGGACCTCTCAGTATCAGCGTTATTTGGCGTACAGACCAATCATAATAAGGGTGCAGGTAGTAATGCTCCAGTGGCAGTTTTACAGGTGGTCCACGAGTGTTGAATTATTTTTATCTCCTCACACAATGTCACTATAGGCAAATAAAGAAAGTACAAAAGAAAAAAGGGCCAAATAAAAATGTTTTAAAAAAGAGCCTAATACTAACCAAGGTATAATGGTTAGTATTAGTGTTATTATTGCCTTAGCGAGCTAGCCTGAAGCGAGCGAGCAAGGCAGCAGACCTAAATAATGTAGTGGGGCTTTTTTTTTAATTTTGCTTTAGTACATTGTGGTCGGACTTTTAGATAGACCCAACATGCGCCGAAAACATGTGCTTTTCCTTTAGACTGTCGAGCAAACAGAGACGTTTGCTCAATACTTATGCATTTTGTGAGTTTCATCTTTTAAATACACACGTCATATATACATATAATAGCCTCTAATTCATACGTGAATGAAACCGTTTGGAGTTTGTTGTGAAATATCCGAGTTATTGTGCGAGATTTTTGTGTTGTTTTGAATAATTTGTTAAGACAAGTCATATTAATTAGAATTTCAGTAGAACCAGTAGAAAAACAGCCTCGTAAGGTTACGTATGAAGTATTGTCTGACTTGACAAATATTAGCCTGCGAAGTGGCCCAAATATCAACAGTTGTCGCGTATGCGCTTTCTGAGACAATGTCCCTTAAAACTCTGTTTCCGCTTACCGATCAAACACTTTTTTGCATTTGCTTTAACCGGCATTTATTGATATGGCTAGAAAGAACACCACGGATATACCGAGTGAGAATCGTATACCTTAACAAAATCCAAGCACGCGCTTTCCGAATATTTCCATTCGAAGTTAATTTCTGTCTGGCGTGGATTCGTGGAATCGTAACGCTATCCGACACCGTCGTAGGTATTGCCGTCAATAATTCTCACGGAAGTGTATGGCTATGACTATGACTTTTGAAACATTCACTTTCCCAGTGAGTTTTCAGTCAAGTCGCATTTATTTTGAAAATTATATAATTTGTTTTATTATTAAAGCTTATTATTATTATTACGCGGCGAAATCTTTTTTGATCTATACGATTTAATCTTCTCGTAAACTCGCAAAGTTATTCTGAAAACGAAGTAGTTAGTATATGTCATATGAAACTTCGTACACGTAACGACCTGAGCTCTTTGACCGAAATGATTTGGTATTAAAAAGAATCATTGATATCCCAAGACGTTTAGTATGCTGCAGCTGTGTTTTCTCCAAGCTAAGAACCCGTTGCATGACACGCGCATCTAGAAATGGCTCTTAATTCTCTGACTTCCGCTATACTTTCGCTTTTTTATATGGAATGCATGAACCATTTATTTTTAGTTTCGCACGGAGGATAATTTGTATTTCATTTGTGTTGTATTTTTTTTACATTTGTGTTGTATATTTTGTCAATGAAATCGTAGTGAAAATCGATGCGGATAAACGGCATCAGCAAGTCAGATTGTGTAGACTGTACGGCAAACGATCGTCTGAAGCGCAAATCCTCAGAAAATGTTTCTGAATCCTGGACAGGAACGGACCCTAGTTTAAGATAGCTTCTAAAACTCACTTAATTTCATTTGTCTTTTACACTGAAACTGTATAAATATAGTTCTAAATTTTAAAAATCTGTAAATAGTTTCTGAAAAGCCCTAGCTTTTAGGGAGAAATCTATTAAAATATCTATCAATCTATCTACCTGTAACCTCCCGAGACTCGGATGGAGAGCGAAGGTTACAATGATGTACTACTTCTTGGATTGATATATGTACTGCTGCTTCGATTGATATATTTAATCGAGTGAAATGCCAAATACCACTTGCCTTAACCCTACGATAGGCCTTACACACTATTTTGGCAGTACGCCAACATTTAGAGTATTCGATTTGTATTTCAAAGAGATAATTGGAAATCTAAGAATTCTAAAGAGGCGTTGTTCGCATCGATTCTTGTGGTAAGCTCATTTTGACCTGACTATATGAGTTTATGCTGGATTCATTGTTTGGACCACTGTGTAAATAACGCGCGTCGCTACGGAAATATTGCACTGCATATGTATATCAATTAAAGCATAGCCATATAGTGTTTTATCTTCGGAGCGCTTTCTCGATATATGAAAGCTAACCCAAACAGTTGCCCGAAAACTAATCCTAGTACTAAATTTAATACTATAACCTTAATAAAAAAGTAAGCCTAATAATGATATCCCTAATACTGGCTTTGGTTGATTCTATATATAATGCGTGCTCGTATATCGAGAAAGGATCGCCATCTCTGGCTCTTACTTCGTGACGTTCGTGTACCGGACACAGAATATTACATCATTGAAATATTTAGTTTAAAAGTAAGGTTAGTATTCCTTTATTTCAGGGTTAGGACTAGAGTTTTTATTTGGGTTATGGGTAGGGTTTTTGTTCTTGTAAAGTTTCTGAATCCCGAGAAAATAACCTTGATGTGTATATGACGTAGTCTGTGTCCATTGTGTGTCCGGTACACGAAGAAAGATGCCCAATCTCTCGGTAACGCAGGGTTCTCGCCTCGGTAACGCAGGGTTCTCGCCACAACTTAATGCATTAGTATACTGCTATTTCGCTCCTGAGTTGTAGAAGTATTTCGGCTTTGAAGTAAATCGAAGCATTAATAGTTTAGTTTGCCTCATCCACTATGTAGGTAAACACACTATTTGGAAAGAAACCAACGTAGAGTTTCCTTACCTATTTGTCACAACTTTGACTGGTGATATAACGGTTATTTGACACTTCTCTCCTTCGCGTCAGGCTAGGATACCTTTCCTTTCGGTTTAAAAATTGTCAGCGTGGTTTCCGCATGTAGCACTCGAATAAGCACTAAGTAATCGTTTGAAGCACTTTTCTATGATTGGTCGAGCGTATGACAATTGTCGCGCGAGCCGCGCCAAGCTATAGAGACGATTAACCCTTTTTGTCTCACGGGTCAACTCCTAAAAAATATTAATGGTTAACAAAGTATAGAGGTAACGAGAATAAAAAATCTCCAGGAATTTGTATGTTGATACTGGGTCTTTTGACGTTTTTTGAACCTTACTGATAATAATAATAATAATTTATACATATTTGAGTAGGGTAGCCCCATCAGCTAAAAGCTGATATCCTCGGGGGCTCTATACATATAGCTAAATTAATACAAATAAGTCAGAAATATAAAAGATAGGAAAAAAGCTATATACAATTGATATCTAAAATAAAACAAGGAATTTAAGCTAAAAGAACGTTTCATATACATTCTAATTTAATTGATGGTAAATGTATTCTATCACTAGACCTAGTGTTATTATCATGAATACTATTATTCATAGAAAAATAATGTCGTAAATAATCAGGAAAATCATCAGCATTTAGAAGTGTGCACCATTGTGCATATATGCATTTCTCTTCTAGCATGTAGGGTAGGGCGATTGTCTTGATATTACAATGTTACAACAAAGTACAATGTATTTTGGCCGTGCACCAAGTGGCCAAAAGGGCCACCACAGTTCCGCGTAACAATGCAGTTATATATGGTTTACATTTTATGATGGTTCACATTTCACCCTCGCTTGTATAACTTCTTCATTTTGTCAGTTTACATCCTTTCTTTTAATACTTAATTTATATATTTCACTGTGATGAAGGGCGCTCACTTGTAACATCAGTTTCTTCTTCATTTTGTCAGTTTAAGTTTACAACTTTTCTTTTAATACTTAATTTATATATTTCACTGTGATGAAGAGCTCTCTCTTGTAGCATCAATGTCTTCTTCATTTTGTCAGTTTGCAACCTTTCTTTTAATACTTAATTTACATATTTCACTGTGATGAAGGGCTCTCTCGTAACATCAGTGTCTCCTTCATTTTGTCAGTTTACCTTTCTTTTAATACTTAATTTACATATTTCACTGTGATGACTAGGGCCCTCATTTGTAGAATCAGTGTCTTCTTCATTTTGTCAGTTTACTATTATTTTTGTTTTGCAGACACAGCTTTCATTGCGCATGACTCATGCCCAAACAGCATAATGTAAAACTCCATAGTCTTACTAAAGTTAGGTAGTTGCAGCTTGATGTTTGTAAAGTTGTAAAGGTTTTGCTGTGCAAGCTGTGTTACGTTGTCAATGCTCAGAAAAATTCTGAGCACCAGACAGGACTCGAACCCGTAACCTTCTGAATGCTAGACAGACGCTCAGTGGCGTAACAGAGGTAGACGGGCCCTTATTGCATGTCTTGGGTCTGGGGCCCCATGAAGGCTCGACTATAACTTCTATATTATCACTATACAGTACAATGTTAAACAATCGTGAATACCTAGACTAGACACCTATATATTCCTTCCTCCTCGAGTTAGCGTTGGCAAATCGGTAAATCAACTCTTTCTTATGATTCTTCACCATAAATTGCAGATTCGCAGGAGGCCGGGGGTGGTCCGGGAGAATCGATTATCGGGGGCTCCGTAAATTAGATCTGACTAAATATGACGATGAAATATGTCAGCAATGTCGCTGTTAAGCCGTAATTTTTCATTATAATATTCCACTCCATTTTTGACAGGGGCCCACTGGGTCGGGGGCCCTTAGTTCTCGACCTAACCAGAACCAACCAGAACCAACCAGAACCAACCAAAACCAACCAAAACCAACCAGAACCAACCAGAACCAACCAGAACCATCCAGAATCATCCAGAACCAAACAGAACCAAACAAAACCAAACAGAACCAACCAAAACCAACCAAAACCAACCAGAACCAACCAGAACCAACCAAAAGCAACCAAAAGCAACCAAAAGCAACCAAAAGCAACCAAAAGCAACCAAAAGCAACAAAAACCAACCAGAACCAACCAGAACCAACCAAAACCAACCAGAACCAACCAATACCAACCAATACCAACCAATACCAACCAACACCAACCAAAACCAACCAAAACCACGCAAAACCACGCAAAAACAACCAAAACCAACCAGAACCAACCAAAAGCAACCAAAAGCAACTAAAAGCAACCAGAACCAACCACAACCAACCAAAACCATCCAGAACCATCCAGAACCATCCAAAACCAACCAAAACCAACCAA
Source organism: Chrysogorgia sp. JL179-B06 (assembly GCA_035772405.1). Classification (NCBI taxonomy): domain Eukaryota; kingdom Metazoa; phylum Cnidaria; class Anthozoa; order Scleralcyonacea; family Chrysogorgiidae; genus Chrysogorgia; species Chrysogorgia sp. JL179-B06. Next base: position 648,866 of record JAYKKM010000475.1, read on the forward strand.
AACCAACCACAACAATCCAAAACCAACCAGAACCAACAAGAACCAACCAAAACCAACCAAAACCAACCAAAACCAACCAAAACATTTGACACTGTTGATCATGACATCCTAATATCAAAGCTTCAATCATATAGTATTAGGGGGACAAGCCTAGAATGGTTTAAATCGTATCTTGAGAAAAGAAAGCAAATTTGCACAATTAATGGTAAATTATCGGATGCGCGAGAAATTGGATGTGGGGTACCACAAGGATCAAACCTTGGCCCAATTCTTTTTCTCCTGTATATCAACGATTTACCAAACTGTTTAGAATCTACTAAGGCCACTTTATTTGCAGACGACACAAATCTCACATGCGAAGGACTTGGCCCCACTGAGATCGAAAATAAACTTAATAAGGATCTTGAAAATGTTCACCGATGGCTTACTGCAAATAAACTTACATTAAACAAAACAAAAACAGAATTTATGATAATAGGCTCCAGCTATCGTCTGGCCTTAATTGATGAAAGCCCTGTAATTACAATAGGAGACGATAATATCAAACGGGTCTCCCACAAAAAATCTCTTGGTATCATCCTTGATGAACACCTAAAATGGAATAAACATAACGAAGCACAATGTAAAAAAATTTCAGGGAACATTGCCCTACTTAGAAGGGCAAAATTATTTGTTCCACAGGACGCTCTAATAAAAATGTACAATGCATTTGTTTTGCCCCACTTTAATTACTGCTCTAACTATTTGGAATGATGGTTGTAGTACCCATATTAATAAATTATCAAAGTTACAAAGGAGAGCGGCGCGCGTGATAACTGGGGAGACATATGCTGTTCGTTCCACTGAAATACTAGAAAATCTCGAATGGACGTCAATTGATGAGGCTCTAAAAAAACGAGAAACGCTAATGACCTTTAAAGCTTTAACCGGAGGGTCACCAAATTATCTTTCAGAGTTATTTACAATATGTGAAAATGATAATTATCATTTACGAAGTAATAATACCAAATTGTCTCTGCTCAAACCAAAGACAAATTTCCTTAAAAGAAGTTTCTCGTACAGAGCTGCAAAGGCTTGGAACGAACTACCATGTGAAATAACTGATGATTTCCAAAATTTGTCCGTTTTATCTCTTAAATGGCGAATGAAAAACGCAATGATTTAAATACTGTATGACTAATGGCCTTACTCAAATAGCGTAAATTGTGCATGTATATAGTTATAATAGGATATAGTTCGTAATTTTGTATTTTGTATTTTTTATTATTTTGTATTATAGTAACACGGCCCTTTGAAAACCAGTTTTTATTACTGAATAGGCCACCGTGTATAAATAAGTTTAATTAAAGATTAAAGAACCAACCAGAACCAACCAGAACCATCCAGAACCATCCAGAATCATCCAAAACCAACCAAAACCAACCAAAACCAACCAGAACAATCCAAAACCAACCAGAACCAACCAGAACCAACCAGAACCAACCAGAACCAACCAAAACCAACCAAAACCAACCAGAACCAACCAAAACCAACCAAAACCAACCAAAACCAACCAAAACCAACCGAAACCAACCGAAACCAACCGAAACCAACCAAAACCAACCAAAACCAACCAAAACCAACCAGAACCAACCAGAACCAACCAGAACCAACCAGAATCAACCGGAATCAACCAGAACCAACCAGAACCAACCAGAACCAACCAGAGCCAACCAGAACCAACCAAAACCAACCAAAACCAACCAAAACCAACCAAAACCAACCCAAAGCAACCAGAACCAACCAGAACCAACCAGAACCATTCAGAACCATCCAAAACCATCCAGAACCATCCAGAACCAACCAGAACCAACCAGAACCAACCAGAACCAACCAAAACCAACCAAAACGAACCAGAACCAACCAGAACCAACCAGAACCATCCAGAATCATCCAGAACCAAACAGAACCAAACAAAACCAAACAGAACCAACCAAAACCAACCAAAACCAACCAGAACCAACCAGAACCAACCAGAACCAACCAAAACCAACCAAAACCAACCAGAATCAACCAGAATCAACCAAAACCAACCAAAACCAACCAAAGCAACCAAAAGCAACCAAAAGCAACCAAAAGCAACCAAAAGCAACCAAAAGCAAACAAAACCAAACAAAACCAACCAAAAGCAACGAAAAGCAACAAAAACCAACCAGAACCAACCAGAACCAACCAAAACCAACCAGAACCAACCAATACCAACCAATACCAACCAATACCAACCAACACCAACCAAAACCAACCAAAACCAACCAAAACCACGCAAAACCACGCAAAACCACGCAAAAACAACCAAAACCAACCAGAACCAACCAAAAGTAACCAAAAGCAACCAAAAGCAACAAGAACCAACAAGAACCAACCAGAACCAACCAGAACCAACCAAAACCATCCAAAACCAACCAAAACCAACCAGAACCAACCAAAACCAACCAGAACCAACCAAAACCAACCAGAACCAAACAGAACCAACCAAAACCAACCAGAACCAACCAAAACCAACCAGAACCAACCAAAACCAACCAAAACCAACAAAAACCAACCAGAACAAACCAAAAGCAACCAAAAGCAACCAAAAGCAACCAAAAGCAACCAAAAGCAACCAAAAGCAACCAAAAGCAACCAAAAGCAACCAAAAGCAACAAAAACCAACCAGAACCAACCAGAACCAACCAGAACCAACCAGAACCAACCAGAACCAACCAAAACCAACCAATACCAACCAATACCAACCAATACCAACCAAAACCAACCAAAACCAACCAAAACCACGCAAAACCACGCAAAACCACGCAAAACCAACCAAAACCAACCAAAATCAACCAAAAGCAACCAGAACCAACCAAAAGCAACCAGAACCAACCAGAACCAACCAGAACCAACCAGAACCATCCAGAATCATCCAGAACCAAACAGAACCAAACAGAACCAACCAAAACCAACCAAAACCAACCAGAACCAACCAAAACCAACCAAAACCAACCAGAACCAACCAGAATCAACCAAAATCAACCAAAATCAACCAAAACCAACCAAAACCAACTAAAACCAACCAAAAGCAACCAAAAGCAACCAAAAGCAACCAAAAGCAACCAAAACCAACCAAAACCAACCAAAAGCAACGAAAAGCAACAAAAACCAACCAGAACCAACCAGAACCAACCAAAACCAACCAAAACCAACCAGAACCAACCAATACCAACCAATACCAACCAACACCAACCAAAACCAACCAAAACCAACCAAAACCACGCAAAACCACGCAAAACCACGCAAAACCACGCAAAACCACGCAAAAACAACCAAAACCAACCAGAACCAACCAAAAGTAACCAAAAGCAACCAGAACCAACCAGAACCAACCAGAACCATCCAGAATCATCCAGAACCAAACAGAACCAAACAAAACCAAACAGAACCAACCAAAACCAACCAAAACCAAACAGAACCAACCAGAACCAACCAAAAGCAACCAAAAGCAACCAAAAGCAACCAAAAGCAACCAAAAGCAACGAAAAGCAACAAAAACCAACCAGAACCAACCAGAACCAACCAAAACCAACCAGAACCAACCAATACCAACCAATACCAACCAACACCAACCAAAACCAACCAAAACCACGCAAAACCACGCAAAACCACGCAAAACCAACCAGAACCAACCAAAAGCAACCAAAAGCAACTAAAAGCAACCAGAACCAACCACAACCAACCAAAACCATCCAGAACCATCCAGAACCATCCAAAACCAACCAAAACCAACCAAAACCAACCACAACAATCCAAAACCAACCAGAACCAACAAGAACCAACCAAAACCAACCAAGACCAACCAAAACCAACCAAAACCAACCAAAACCAACCAAAACCAACCAAAACCAACCAAAACCAACCAGAACCAACCAAAACCAAACAGAACCAAACAGAACCAACCAAAACCAACCAGAACCAACCAGAACCAACCAGAACCAACCAGAACCAACCAAAAGTAACCAAAAGCAACCAAAAGCAACCAGAACCAACCAGAACCAACCAGAACCATCCAGAACCATCCAGAATCATCCAAAACCAACCAAAACCAACCAAAACCAACCAGAACAATCCAAAACCAACCAGAACCAACCAGAACCAACCAGAACCAACCAGAACCAACCAAAACCAACCAAAACCAACCAAAACCAACCAGAACCAACCAAAACCAACCAAAACCAACCAAAACCAACCAAAACCAACCAAAACCAACCGAAACCAACCGAAACCAACCGAAACCAACCAAAACCAACCAAAACCAACCAAAACCAACCAGAACCAACCAGAACCAACCAGAACCAACCAGAATCAACCGGAATCAACCAGAACCAACCAGAACCAACCAGAACCAACCAGAGCCAACCAGAACCAACCAAAACCAACCAAAACCAACCAAAACCAACCAAAACCAACCAAAACCAACCCAAAGCAACCAGAACCAACCAGAACCAACCAGAACCATTCAGAACCATCCAAAACCATCCAGAACCATCCAGAACCAACCAGAACCAACCAGAACCAACCAGAACCAACCAAAACCAACCAAAACGAACCAGAACCAACCAGAACCAACCAGAACCATCCAGAATCATCCAGAACCAAACAGAACCAAACAAAACCAACCAACACCAACCAAAACCAACCAAAACCAACCAAAACCACGCAAAACCACGCAAAACCACGCAAAACCACGCAAAAACAACCAAAACCAACCAGAACCAACCAGAAGTAACCAAAAGTAACCAAAAGCAACCAAAAGCAACCAAAAGCAACAAGAACCAACCAGAACCAACCAAAACCATCCAAAACCAACCAAAACCATCCAAAACCAACCAAAACCAACCAGAACCAACCAAAACCAACCAGAACCAACCAAAACCAACCAGAACCAAACAGAACCAACCAGAACCAACCAAAACCAACCAGAACCAACCAAAACCAACCAAAACCAACAAAAACCAACCAGAACAAACCAAAAGCAACCAAAAGCAACCAAAAGCAACCAAAAGCAACCAAAAGCAACCAAAAGCAACCAAAAGCAACCAAAAGCAACCAAAAGCAACCAAAAGCAACAAAAACCAACCAGAACCAACCAGAACCAACCAGAACCAACCAGAACCAACCAAAACCAACCAATACCAACCAATACCAACCAAAACCAACCAAAACCAACCAAAACCACGCAAAACCACGCAAAACCACGCAAAACCAACCAAAACCAACCAAAACCAACCAAAACCAACCAGAACAATCCAAAACCAACCAGAACCAACCAGAACCAACCAGAACCAACCAGAACCAACCAGAACCAACCAAAACCAACCAAAACCAACCAAAACCAACCAGAACCAACCAAAACCAACCAAAACCAACCAAAACCAACCAAAACCAACCAAAACCAACCGAAACCAACCGAAACCAACCAAAACCAACCAAAACCAACCAAAACCAACCAAAACCAACCAAAACCAACCAGAACCAACCAGAACCAACCAGAACCAACCAGAATCAACCAGAAATCAACCAGAACAACCAGAACCAACCAGAACCAACCAGAACCAACCAGAGCCAACCAGAACCAACCAAAACCAACCAAAACCAACCAAAACCAACCAAAACCAACCAAAACCAACCCAAAGCAACCAGAACCAACCAAAACCAACCAGAACCAACCAATACCAACCAATACCAACCAATACCAACCAAAACCAACCAAAACCAACCAAAACCAACCAAAACCAACCAAAACCACGCAAAACCACGCAAAACCACGCAAAACCAAACCACGCAAAACCAACCAGAACCAACCAGAACCAACCAAAACCAACCAGACCCAACCAAAGCAACCAAAAGCAACCAAAAGCAACAAGAACCAACAAGAACCAACCAGAACCAACCAGAACCAACCAAAACCATCCAAAACCAACCAAAACCAACCAGAACCAACCAAAACCAACCAGAACCAACCAAAACCAACCAGAACCAAACAGAACCAGCCAAAACCAACCAGAACCAACCAAAACCAACCAGAACCAACCAAAACCAACCAAAACCAACAAAAACCAACCAGAACAAACCAAAAGCAACCAAAAGCAACCAAAAGCAACCAAAAGCAACCAAAAGCAACCAAAAGCAACCAAAAGCAACCAAAAGCAACCAAAAGCAACCAAAAGCAACCAAAAGCAACAAAAACCAACCAGAACCAACCAGAACCAACCAGAACCAACCAGAACCAACCAAAACCAACCAAAACCAACCAATACCAACCAATACCAACCAATACCAACCAAAACCAACCAAAACCAACCAAAACCACGCAAAACCACGCAAAACCAACCAAAACCAACCAAAATCAACCAAAAGCAACCAGAACCAACCAAAAGCAACCAGAACCAACCAGAACCAACCAGAACCAACCAGAACCATCCAGAACCAACCAAAACCAAACAGAACCAACCAAAACCAACCATAACCAACCAGAACCAACCAAAACCAACCAAAACCAACCACACCAACAGAACCAACCAAAACCAACCAAACCAACCAAAACCAACCAAAACCAACCAAAACCAACCAAAAACCAACCAAAACCAACCAAAACCAACCAAACCAACCAAACCAACCAGAACCAACCAAAAACCAACCAAAACCAACCAAAACCAACCAAAACCAACCAAACCAACCAAAACCAACCAGAACCAACCAAAACCACAAAAACAACCAAAACCACCAAAACCACCAAAACAAACAAAACCAACCAAAACCAAAGAACCAACCAGAACCAACCAAAACCAACCAAAAACCAAACCAAAGACCAACCAAAACCAACCAAAACCAAAAGCAAAAACCAACACACCAACAAAACCAAACCAGAACCAACCAAAACCAACCAAACCAACCAAAACCAACCAGAACCAACCTGAACCAACCAAAAACCACCAAAACCAACCAAAACCAACCAAAACCAACCAAACCAACCAAAACCAAAAGCAACCAAAACAACCAAAAAACAACCAAAACCAGAAAACCAACCACAACCAACCAAAACCAACCAAAACCAACCAGAACCAACCAAAACCAACCAAAACCAACCAGAACCAACCAAACCAACCAAACCAACCAAAACCAACCAAAAACCAAAACCAACCAAAACCAACCAAACCAACCAAAAAAACCAAAAAGCAACCAAAACCAACAAAACCAACCAAAACCAACCAGAACCAACCAGAAAACCCAACCAGAAAACCAATACCAACCAAACCAACCAAAACCAACCAAAACCAACCAACCAGAACCAACCAAAACCAACCAAAACCAACCAAAACCAACCAAAACCAACCAAAACCAACCAGAACCAACCAGAACCAACCAAAACCAACCAGAACCAACCAAAACCAACCAAAACCAACCAGAACCAACCAAAACCAACCAGAACCAACCAAAACCAACCAAAACCAACCAAAACCAACCAAAACCAACCAGAACCAACCAGAACCATCCAGAATCATCCAGAACCAAACAGAACCAAACAAAACCAAACAGAACCAACCAAAACCAACCAAAACCAACCAGAACCAACCAGAACCAACCAGAACCAACCAAAACCAACCAAAACCAACCAGAACCAACCAGAATCAACCAAAACCAACCAGAACCAACCAAAACCAACCAAAACCAACCAAAACCAACCAAAACCAACCAAAAGCAACCAAAAACCAACCAAAACCAACCAAAACCAACCAAAAGCAACCAAAAGCAACCAAAACCAACCAGAACCAACCAGAACCAACCAAAACCAACCAGAACCAACCAAAACCAACCAAAACCAACCAAAACCAACCAAAACCAACCAAAACCAACCAAAACCAACCAAAACCACGCAAAACCACGCAAAACCACGCAAAACCAACCAAAACCACGCAAAAACAACCAAAACCAACCAGAACCAACCAAAAGTAACCAAAAGCAACCAAAAGCAACCAAAAACCAACAAGAACCAACCAGAACCAAACAGAACCAACCAAAACCATACAAAACCAACCAAAACTAACCAGAACCAACCAAAATCAACCAAAACCAACCAAAAACCAACCAGAACCAAACAGAACCAACCAAAACCAACCAGAACCAACCAACCAAAACCAACCAAAACCAACCAAAACCAACCAAAACCAACCAAAAACCAAAAACCAACCAGAACCAACCAAAACCAACCAAAACCAACCAAAACCAACCAAAACCAACCAAAACCAACCAAAACCAACCAAAACCAACCAAAACCAACCAAAACCAACCAAAACCAACCAAAACCAACCAAAAGCAACCAAAAGCAACAAAAACCAACCAGAACCAACCAGAACCAACCAGAACCAACCAGAACCAACCAAAACCAACCAATACCAACCAATACCAACCAATACCAACCAAAACCAACCAAAACCAACCAAAACCACGCAAAACCACGCAAAACCACCAAAACCAACCAAAACCAACCAAAACCAACCAAAACCAACCAGAACAACCAAAACCAACCAGAACCAACCAGAACCAACCAGAACCAACCAGAACCAACCAAAACCAACCAAAACCAACCAAAACCAACCAGAACCAACCAAAACCAACCAAAACCAACCAAAACCAACCAAAACCAACCGAAACCAACCGAAACCAACCGAAACCAACCAAAACCAACCAAAACCAACCAAAACCAACCAGAACCAACCAGAACCAACCAGAACCAACCAGAACCAACCAAAACCAACCAGAACCAACCAGAACCAACCAAGCAACCAAAACCAACCAAAACCAACCAAAACCAACCAAAACCAACCAAAACCAACCAAAACCAACCCAAAGCAACCAGAACCAACCAAAACCAACCAGAACCAACCAATACCAACCAATACCAACCAATACCAACCAAAACCAACCAAAACCAACCAAAACCAACCAAAACCACGCAAAACCACGCAAAACCACGCAAAACCACGCAAAAACAACCAAAACCAACCAGAACCAACCAAAAGTAACCAAAAGCAACCAAAACCAACCAGAACCAACCAGAACCAACCAAAACCAACCAGAACCAACCAAAACCAACCAAAACCAACCAACACCAACCAAAACCAACCGAAACCAACCAGAACCAACCAAACAACCAACCAGAACCAAAACCAACCAAAACCAACCAAACCAACCAAAACAACCAAAACCAACCAAAACCAACCAAAACCAACCAAAACCAACCAAAACCACCAACCAAAACCAACCAAAACCAACCAAAACCAACCAGAACCAACCAACCAGAACCAACCAAAACCAACCAAAACCAACCAAAACCAACCAGAACCAACAAAACCAACCAAAACCAACCAGAACCAACCACAAGCAACCAAAACCACACCAAAACCAACCAAAACCAACCAGAACCAACCAAAACCAACCAAAACCAACCAGAACCAACCAGAACCAACCGAAACCAACCAGAACCAACCAAAAAACCAACCAGAACCAACCAGAACCAACCAAAACCAACCAAAACCAACCAGAACAAACCAACAAAGCAACCAAAAGCAACCAAAAGCAACCAAAAGCAACCAGAAGCAACCAAAACCAACCAAAAGACAACCAAAAGCAACCAAAAGCAAAACCAAAACACACCAACCAAAAGCAAACGAAAAGCAACGAAAAACCAACCAGAACCAACCAGAACCAACCAAAACCAACCAGAACCAACCAATACCAACCAATACCAACCAATACCAACCAACACCAAACAACCAAAACCAACCAAAACCAACCAAAACCACGCAAAACCACGCAAAACCACGCAAAACCAACCGAAACCACGCAAAACCAACCAAAAACAACCTGACCAACCAGAAAACCAACCAAAAGCAACCAAAAGCAACCAAAAACAAACCAGAACCAACCAGAACCAACCAGAACCCAACCAGAACCAACCAGAACCAACCAAAAGAATCCAGAACCAACCAGAACCAACCAGAACCAACCAAAACCATCCAAAACCAACCAAACCAACCAGAACCAACCAGAACCAACCAGAACCAACCAGAACCAACCAGAACCAACCAGAACCAACCAAAAACCAACCAAAACCAACCAAAACCAACCAAAACCAACCAAAACCAACCATAACCAACCAAAACCAACCAAAACCAACCCAAACCAACCAAAACCAACCAAAAGCAACCAAAATCAACCAGAACCAACCAAAACCAACCAAAAGCAACCAAAATCAACCAAAATCAACCAAAATCAACCAAAAGCAACCAAAACCAACCAAAACCAACCAGAACCAACCAGAACCAACCAGAACCAACCAGAACCAACCAAAACCAACCAAAACCAACCAAAACCAACCAAAACCAACCAAAACCAACCAAAACCAACCAAAACCACGCAAAACCACGCAAAACCACGCAAAACCAACGCAAAACCAAACAAAACCAACCAAAACCAACCAAACCAACCAGAAAGTAACCAAAACCAACCAGAACCAACCAGAACCAACCAGAACCAACCAGAACCAACCAAAACCAACCAGAACCAACCAAAACCAACCAAAACCAACCAAAACCAACCAAAACCAACCAAAACCAACCAAAACCAACCAAAACCAACCAGAACCAACCAAAACCAACCAAAACCAACCAAAACCAACCAAAACCAACCAAAATCAACCAGAACCAACCAAAAACAACCTCATACAACCAAAACCAACCAAAACAACCAAAACCAACCAAAACCAACCAGAACCAACCAAAAACAACCAAAAACCAACCAAAAAAACGGACCAAAACCAACCAAAACCAACCAAAACCAACCAAACCAACCACAACCAACAAGAACCAACCAAACCATTCAACCAACCAAAACCATCCAAACAAAACAAACCAAAACCAACCAAAACCAACCAAAACCAACCAAACCAACCCGAACCAACCAAAACCAACCAAAACCAACCAGAACCAACCAAAACCAACCAGAAACCAAACAAAACAACCAAAACCAACCAGAACCAACCAAAACCAACCAGAACCAACCAAAACCAACCAGAACCAACCAGAACCAACCAGAACCAACCAGAACCAACCAAAACCAACCAAAACCAACCAAAAGCAACCAAAACCAACCAAAACCAACCAAAACCAACCAAAAGCAACCAAAAGCAACCAAAACCAACCAAAAGCAACCAAAACCAACCAAAACCAACCAAAACCAACCAAAACCAACCAGAACCAACCAAAACCAACCAGAACCAACCAGAACCAACCAAAACCAACCAGAACCAACCAAAACCAACCAAACCAACCAAAACCAACCAAAACCAACCAAAACCAACCAAAACCAACCAAAACCAACCAAAACCAACCAAAACCAACCAGAACCAACCAAAACCAACCAAAACCAACCAAAACCAACCAAAACCAACCAGAACCAACCAGAACCAACCAGAACCAACCAGAACCAACCAGAACCAACCAAAACCAACCAGAACCAACCAGAACCAACCAGAACCAACCAAAACCAACCAAAACCAACCAAAACCAACCAGAACCAACCACACCAACCAGAACCAATCAGAACCAACCAGAACCAACAAGAACCAAAAAAAACAACCAAACCACACCAACCAGAACCAACCAAATCCAACCAGAACCAACCAGAACCAACCAAAACCAACCAAAATCAACCAGAACCACCCAAATCCAACCACAACCAACCAAAACCAACCAAAACCAGCCAAACAAAACCAAACACAAAGCCAAAACCAACCAAAACCAACCAAAACCAACAAAACCAACCAGAACCAACCAAAACCACCCAAAACCAACAAAAACAACCAGAACCAACCAGAACCAACCAAAAGTAACCAAAAGCAACCAAAGCAACCAAAAAACCAACCAAAACCAACCAAAACCAACCAAAACCAACCCAGAACCATCCAAAACCATCCAAAACCAACCAAAACAAACCAAAAGCAATCAAAAACCAAGCAAAACCAACCAGAACCAACCAGAAACCAACCAGAACCAACCAAAACCAACCAAAACCAACCAAACCAACCAAAACCAACCAAAACCAACCAGAACCAACCGAAACCACGCAAAACCACACAAAACCAACCAAAACCAACCAAATACCAACCAGAACCAACCAGAACCAACCAAAAGTAACCAAAACCAACCAAAACCAACCAGAACCAACAAAACCAACCAGAACCAACCAGAACCAACCAGAACCATCCAAAACCAACCAAAACCAACCAAAACCAACCAAAACCAACCAAAACCAACCAAAACCAACCAGAACCAAACCAGAACCAACCAAAACCAACCAAAACGAACCAAAACCAACCAGAACCAACCAGAACCAACACAAAACCAACCAAGAACCAACCAGAACCAAACAAAACCAACCAAAACCAAACAAAACCAACCAGAACCAACCAAAAACCAACCAAAACCAACCAAAACCAACCAGAACCAACCAGAACCAACCAAAACCAAAAAACCATCCAGAAACAACCAAACCAACCAGAAACAACCAGAACCAACCAAAACCAACCAGAACCAACCAGAACCAACCAAAACCAACCAAAACAAACCAAACCAACCAAAAGCAACCAAAACAACAACCAACACAAAACCAACAAAAAACCAAACGAAACCAACCAGAACCAACCAAAACAAACCAAAAGCAACCAGAAAAAGCAACCAAAAAACCACACCAAAACCAACCAAAACCAACCAAAAACCAACCAAAACCAACCAAAACCAACCAAAACCAACCAAAACAAACCAGACACAACCAGAACCAACCAAAACCAACCAAAAACCAACCAAAACCAACCAGAACCATCCAGAACCAACCAAAACAAACCAAACCAACCCAAAACCAACCAGGAACAACCAAAACCAAACAAAACCACAAACCACAACCAAAACCAACCAAAACCAACCAGAAACCAACCAAAACCAACCAAAGCAACCAAAAGCAACCAAAACCAACCAAAACCAACCAAAACCAACCAAAACCAACCAAAAAACCACAACCAACCAAAACCAACCAAACCAACCAAAACCAACCAGAACCAACCAAAACCAACCAGAACCAACCAGAACAACCAACCAAAACCAACCAAATACCAACCAAAACCAACCAAAACCAACCAAAACCAACCAAAACCAACCAAAACCACGCAAACCACGCAAAACCACGCAAAACCACGCAAAAACAACAAAACCAACCAGAACCAACCAAAAGTAACCAAAAGCAACCAAAAGCAACCAACCAGAACCAACCAGAACCAACCAGAACCAACCAAAACCAACCAGAACCAACCAAAACCATCCAAAATCAACCAAAACCAACCAGAACCAACCAAAACCAACCAGAACCAACCAAAACCAACCAGAACCAAACCAGAACCAAAAACCAACCAAAACCAACCAAAACCAACCAGAACCAACCAAAACCAACCAGAACAAACCAAAACCAACCAAAACCAACCAGAACCAACCAAAAGCAACCAAAAGCAACCAAAAAACACCAAAACCAACCAAAAGCAACCAAAAGCAACCAAAAGCAACCAAAAGCAACCAAAACCAACCAAAAGCAACCAAAAGCAACCAAAAGCAACCAAAAGCAACAAAAACCAACCAGAACCAACCAGAACCAACCAGAACCAACCAGAACCAACCAAAACCAACCAATACCAACCAATACCAACCAATACCAACCAAAACCAACCAAAACCAACCAAAACCACGCAAAACCACGCAAAACCACGCAAAACCAACCAAAACCAACCAAAATCAACCAAAAGCAACCAGAACCAACCAAAAGCAACCAGAACCAACCAGAACCAACCAGAACCAACCAGAACCATCCAGAATCATCCAGAACCAAACAGAACCAAACAGAACCAACCAAAACCAACCAAAACCAACCAGAACCAACCAGAACCAACCAAAACCAACCAAAACCAACCAGAACCAACCAGAATCAACCAAAATCAACCAAAACCAACCAAAACCAACTAAAACCAACTAAAAGCAACCAAAAGCAACCAAAAGCAACCAAAACCAACCAAAACCAACCAAAACCAACCAAAACCAACCAAAAGCAAACCAAAAGCAACCAAAAACCAACCAAAACCAACCAGAACCAACCAAAACCAACCAGAACCAACCAATACCAACCAATACCAACCAATACCAACCAACACCAACCAAAACCAACCAAAACCAACCAAAACCACGCAAAACCACGCAAAACCACGCAAAACCACGCAAAACCACGCAAAAACAACCAAAACCAACCAGAACCAACCAAAAGTAACCAAAAGCAACCAAAAGCAACCAGAACCAACCAGAACCAACCAGAACCATCCAGAACCATCCAGAACCAAACCAGAACCAAACCAAAAGCAAACCAGAACCAACCAAACCAACCAGAAACCAACCAGAACCAACCAGAACCAACCAAAACCAACCAAAACCAACCAAAACCAACCAAAACCAACCAAAACCAACCAGAACCAACCAAAACCAACCAACCAGAACCAACCAGAACCAACCAAAACCAACCAGAACCAACCAAAACCAACCAAAACCAACCAAAACCAACCAAAACCAACCAAAACCAACCAAAACCACCAAAACCACCAAAAACCAACCAAAACCAACCAGAACCAACCAGAACCAACCAGAACCAACCAAAACCAACCAGAACCATCCAAAACCAACCAGAACCAACCAGAACCAACCAGAACCAACCAAAACCAACCAAAACCAACCAAAACCAACCCAAACCAACCAACACCAACCACAACCAGAACCAAACAGAACCAAACAACCAACCAAAACACAACCAAAACCAACCAAAACCAAACCAACCAAAACCAACCAAAACCAACCAAAACCAACCAAAACCAACCAAAACCAACCAAAACCAACCAAAACCACGCAAAACCAACCAAAACCAACCAAAACCAACCAAAACCAACCAAAACCAACCAAAACCAACCAAAAGCAACCAAAAGCAACCAGAACCAACCAGAACCAACCAGAACCATCCAGAACCATCCAGAACCAACCAAAACCAACCAGAACCAACCAAAAACCAACCAGAACAAACCAAAACCAACCAGAACCAACCAGAACCAACCAGAACCAACCAGAACCAACCAAAACCAACCAAAACCAATCAGAACCAACCAGAACCAACCAAAACCATCCAAAACCAACCAAAACCAACCAAAATCAACCAAAACCAACCAGAACCAACCAAAACCAACCAAAATCAACCAAAAACCAACCAATACCAACCAAAAAACCAACCAAAACCAACCAGAAACCACAACCAACCAAAACCAACCAAAACAAACAGAACCAACCAAAACCAACCAGAACCAACCAAAACCAACCAAAACCAACCAAAACCAACCAAAACCAACCAAAACCAACCAAAACCAACCAAAACCAACCAAAACCAACCAAAACCAACCAGAACCAACCAGAACCAACCAGAACCATCCAAAACCATCCAGAACCAACCAGAACCAACCAGAACCAACCAGAACCAACCAGAACCAACCAAAACCAACCAAAACCAACCAGAACCAACCAGAACCAACCAGAACCATCCAGAATCATCCAGAACCAAACAGAACCAAACAAAACCAAACAGAACCAACCAAAACCAACCAAAACCAACCAGAACCAACCAGAACCAACCAGAACCAACCAAAACCAACCAAAACCAACCAGAACCAACCAGAACCAACCAAAACCAACCAAAACCAACCAAAACCACCAAAACCAACCAAAAGCAACCAAAGCAACCAAAACCAACCAAAACCAACCAAAACCAACCAAAAGCAACCAAAACCAACCAAAAGCAACCAAAAGCAACCAAAACCAACCAGAACCATCCAGAACCATCCAGAACCAACCAGAACCAACCAAAACAAAACAAAGCCAACCAAAACAACCAACACCAACCAAAACCAACCAAAACCATCCAAAACCAACCAAAACCAACCAAAACCACACAAAACCAACCAGAAACCAAAACCAACCAAAATCAACCAAAAGCAACCAGAACCAACCAAAAGCAACCAAAAGCAACCAAAAGCAACCAAAAGCAACCAAAACCAACCAAAACCAACCAAAACCAACCAAAACCAACCAGAACCAACCAAACCAACCAAAACCAACCAAAACCAACCAAAACCAACCAAAACCAACCAGAACCAACCCAAAACCAACCAAACCAACCAGAACCAACCAAAACCAACCCAAACCAAACCAAAACCAACCACAACCAACCAAAACCAACCAGAACCAACCAAAACCAACCAAAACCAACCAAAACCAACCAAAACCAACCAGAACCAACCAGAAACCAACCAGAACCAACCAGAAACCAACCAAAACAAACCAAACAAAACCAAACAGAACCAACCAAAACCAACCAAAACCAACCAGAACCAACCAGAACCAACCAGAACCAACCAAAACCAACCAAAACCAACCAGAATCAACCAAAATCAACCAAAAACCAACCAAAAAACCAACCAAAGCAACCAAAAGCAAACAAAAGCAACCAAAAGCAACCAAAAGCAACCAAAACCAACCAAAAGCAAACCAAAACCAACCAGAACCAACCAAAACCAACAAAAACCAACCAAAACCAACCAGAACCAACCAAAACCAACAACCAGAACCAACCAAAAACCAACCAACCAGAGCCAACCAAAACCAACCAAACCAACCAAAACCAACCAAAACCAACCAAAACCAACCAAAACCACGCAAAACCACCAAAACCACGCAAGAACCACGCAAAAACAACCAAAAAACCAACCAGAACCAACCAAAAGAACCAAAACAACCAAAACCAACCAAAAGAACCAACCAGAACCAACCAGAACCAACGAAACCAACAAAAACCAACCAGAACCAACCAAAACCAACCAAAAGCAACCAAAACCAACCAGAACCAACCAGAACCAACCAGAACCAACCAGAACCAACCAAAACCAACCAAAAACCAACCAAAACCAACCAAAACCAACCAAAACCAACCAAAACCAACCAAAAACCAACCAGAACCAACCAACACCAACCAAAACCAACCAAAACCAACCAAAAACCAACCAATACCAACCAATACCAACCAAAACCAACCAAAACCAACCAAAACCAACGCAAAACCACGCAAAAACCACGCAAAACCAACCAAAACCAACCAAAACAACCAAAACCAACCAGAACCAACCAAAACCAAACAAAACCAACCAAAACCAACCAAAACCAACCAGAACCAACCAGAACCAACCAGAACCAACCAAAACCAACCAGAACCAACCAGAACCAACCAGAACCAACCAGAACCAACCAAAACCAACCAAAACCAACCAGAACCAACCAAAACAACCAGAACCAACAAAACCAACCAAAACCAACCAAAACCAACCAGAACCAACCAGAACCAACCAAAACCAACCAAAAACCAACCAAAAACAACCAGAACCAAACAGAAAACAACCAAAACAACCAGAACCAACCAAAACCAACCAAAAACCAACCAAAACCAACCAAAACCAACCAAAACCAACCCAAACAACCAGAACCAACCAAAACCAACCAGAACCAACCAAAACCAACCAGAACCAACCAAAACCAACCAAAACAAACCAGAACCAACCAAAACCAACCAAAACCAACCAAAACCAACCAAAACCAACGCAGAACCAACCAAAACCAACCAGAAACAACCAAAACCAACCAGAACCAACCAAAAGTAACCAAAAGCAACCAAAAGCAACCAGAACCAACCAGAACCAACCAGAACCAACCAGAACCAACCAAAACCAACCAAAACCAACCAAAACCAACCAAAACCAACCAAACCAACCAAAACCAACCAAAACCAACCAAAACCAACCAAACCAACCAAAACCAACCAAAACCAACCAAAACCAACCAAAACCAACCAAAACCAACCAAAACCAACCAGAACCAACCAGAACCAACCAAAACCAACCAAAAACAGAACCAACCAAAACCAACCAGAACCAACCAAAACCAACCAGAACCAACCAGAACCAACCAGAACCAACCAAAACCAACCAAACCAACCAAAACCAACCAAAACCAACCAAAACCAACCAAAACCAACCAAAACCAACCAAAACCAACCAGAACCAACCAAAACCAACCAGAACCAACCAGAACCAACCAGAACCAACCAAAACCAACCAAAACCAACCAAAACCAACCAAAACCAACCAGAACCAACCAGAACCAACCAGAACCAACCAGAACCAACCAAAACCAACCAAAACCAACCAGAACCACCCAAAAACACCCAAAACCAACCAGGAACCAACCAGAAACCAAACCAAAACCAACCAAAACCAACCAAAAACCAACCAAAAACCAACCAAAACCAACCAAAACCAACCAGAACCAACCAGAACCAACCAAAACCAACCAAAACCAACCCAAAACCAACCAAAACCAACCAAAACCAACCAAAACCAACCAAAACAACCAAAACCAACCAAAACCAACCAAACCAACCAAAACCAACCAAAAGAACCAAAACCAACAAAAAGCAACCAGAACCAACCAGAACCAACCAAAACCAACCAGAACCAACCAGAACCAACCAGAACCAACAGAAACCAAACAGAACCAACCAAAACCAACCAAAACCAACCAGAACCAACCAAAACCAACCAAAACCAACCAAAAACCATCCAGAACCAAACAGAACCAACCAAAACCAACCAGAACCAACCAAAACCAACCAAAACCAAAACCAACCAACAGAACCAACCAAAACCAACCAAAACCAACCAAAGCACCAAAACCAACCAAAAGCAACCAAAACCAACCAAAACCAACCAAAAGCAACCAAAACCAACCAGAACCAACCAAAACCACCAAAACCAAGCAAAACCAACCAAAACCAACCAAAACCAACCAAAACAACCAAAACCAACCAAAACCAACCAAAAGCAACCAAAACCAACAAAAGCAACCAAACCAACCAGAAACCATCCAGAACCAACCAGAACCAACCAAAACCAACCAAAACCAAAAACCAACCAAAACCAACCAGAACCAACCAAAACCAACCAAACCAACCAAAACCAACCAGAACCAACCAGAACCAACCAAAACCAACCAAAACCAACCAAAACCAACCAAAACCAACCAAAACCAACCAAAACCAACCAAAACCAACCAAAACCAACCAAAACCAACCAAAACCAACCAAAACCAACCAGAACCAACCAGAACCAACCAGAACCAACCAGAACCATTCAGAACCATCCAAAACCATCCAGAACCATCCAGAACCAACCAGAACCAACCAGAACCAACCAGAACCAACCAAAACCAACCAAAACCAACCAGAACCAACCAGAACCAACCACCAGACCATAACCAAACCAGAACCAAACAAAACCAAACAGAACCAAAAAAAACCAACCAAAACCAACCAAAAACCAACCAGAACCAACCAAAACCAACCAAAACCAACCAAAAACAACCAAAACCAACCAAAAGCACCAAAAGCAACCAAACCAACCAAAAGCAACCAAAGCAACCAAAAACCAAACCAACCAAAACCAACCAGAACCAACCAGAACCAACCAAAACCAAACAGAACCAACCAGAAAAACCAACCAGAACCAAACCAGAACCCAACCAGAAACCAACCAAAACCAACCAAAACCAACCAGAACCAACCACAACCAAACCAAAACCAACCAAAACCAACCAGAACCAACCAGAACCACCAAAAAACCAGAACCAACAAAAACCAACCAGAACCAAACCAAAACCAACAAAACCAAAAACCAACCAGAACCAACCAGAACAACCAAAACCAACCAGAACCAAACCAAAACCAACCAGAACCAACCAGAACCATCCAAAACCAACCAAAAGAACCAAACCAAAAACCAAACAAACCAACCAGAACCAACCAAAACCAACCAGAACCAACCAAAACCAAAACCAACCAAAACCAACCAAAACCAACCAGAACCAACCAAAGCAACCAAACCAAAAAGCAACCAAAAGCAACCAAAAGCAACCAAAACCAACAAAAACCAACCAGAACCAACCAGAACCAACCAAAACCAACCAGAAACCAACCAGAACCAACCAGAACCAACCAAAAACCAAACCAAAAGCAACCAAAACCAATCAGAACCAACCAGAACCAACCAGAACCACCAGAACCAACCAGAACCAACCAGAACCAACCAAAACCAACCAAAACCAACCAAAACCAACCAAACCAACCAGAACCAACCAGAACCAACAAAACCAACCAGAACCAACCAAAAACCAACCAAAACAACCAGAACCAACCAAAAGCAACCAAAACCAACTAAAAGCAACCAGAACCAACCAAAACCAACCAAAACCATCCAGAACCATCCAAAACCAACCAAAACCAACCAAACCAACCAAACAACAAAACCAAGCAAAAGCAACCAAAACCAACCAAAACCAACCAAAACCAACCAAAACCAACCAAAAAGCAACCAAAACCAACCAAAACCAACCATAACCAACCAGAACCAACCCAAACCAACCAGAACCAACCAGAACCAACCAGAACCAACAGAACCAACCAAAACCAACCAAAAACCAACCAGAACCAACCAAAACCAACCAAAACAACCAGAACCAACCAGAAACCAACCAAAACCAACCAAAACCAACCAAAACCAACTAAAAACCAACCAAAACCAACCAAAACCAACCAAAACCAACCAAAACCAACCGAAACCAACCAAAACCAACCGAAACCAACCAAAACCAACCAAAACCAACCAAAACCAACCAGAACCAACCAGAACCAACCAGAACCAACCAGAACCAACCAGAACCAACCAGAACCAAACAGAACCAACCAGAACCAACCAGAGCCAACCAGAACCAACCAAAACCAACCAAAACCAACCAAAACCAACCAAAACCAACCCAAAGCAACCAGAACCAACCAGAACCAACCAGAACCAACCAGAACCAACCAAAACCAACCAGAACCAACCAGAACCAACCAGAATCAACCGGAATCAACCAGAACCAACCAGAACCAAACAGAACCAACCAGAACCAACCAGAGCCAACCAGAACCAACCAAAAACCAACCAAAACCAACCAAAACCAACCAAAACCAACCAAAACCAACCAAAACCAACCAGAACCAACCAAAACCAACCAAAACCAACCAGAACCAACCAGAACCAACCAGAACCAACCAGAACCAACCAGAACCATCCAGAATCATCCAGAACCAAACAGAACCAAACAAAACCAAACAGAACCAACCAAAACCAACCAAAACCAACCAAAACCAACCAAAACCAACCTGAACCAACCAAAACCAACCAAAACCAACCAAAACCAACCAGACGAACCAAAAACCAACCAAAACCAACCAAACCAACCTGAACCAACCAAAACCAACCAAAACCAACCAGAACCAACCAAAACCAACCAAAACCAACCAAAACCAACCAAAACCAACCAAAACCAACCAAAACCAACCAAAACCAACCAGAACCAACCAGAACCAACCAAAACCAACCAAAACCAACCAAAACCAACTAAAACCAACCAAAACCAACCAAAACCAACCAAAACCAACCAAAACCAACCAAAACCAACCAAAAGCAACGAAAAGCAACAAAAACAAACCAGAACCAACCAGAACCAACCAATACCAACCAATACCAACCAATACCAGCCAATACCAACCAACACCAACCAAAACCAACCAAAACCAACCAAAACCACGTAAAACCACGCAAAACCACGCAAAACCACGCAAAACCACGCAAAACCACGCAAAACCACGCAAAAACAACCAAAACCAACCAGAACCAACCAAAAGCAACCAAAAGCAACTAAAAGCAACCAGAACCAACCAGAACCAACCAAAACCATCCAGAACCATCCAGAACCATCCAAAACCAACCGAAACCAACCAAAACCAACCAAAACCAACCAAAACCAACCAGAACCAACCAGAACCAACCAGAACCAACCAAAACCAACCAGAATCAACCAGAATCAACCAAAACCAACCAAAACCAACCAAAGCAACCAAAACCAACCAAAACCAACCAAAACCAACCAGAACCAACCAAAACCAACCAAAACCAACCAAAACCAACCAAAACCAACCAAAACCAACCAAAACCAACCAAAACCAACCAAAGCAACCAGAACCAACCAGAACCAACCAGAACCATTCAGAACCATCCAAAACCATCCAGAACCATCCAGAACCAACCAGAACCAACCAGAACCAAACCAGAACCAACCAAAACCAACCAAAACCAACCAGAACCAACCAAAAGTAACCAAAAAGCAACCACAAAGCAACCAGAACCAACCAGAACCAACCAGAACCAACCAAAACCAACCAGAACCAACCAGAACCAACCAGAACCAACCAAAACCAACCAAAAGCAACCAAAAGCAACCAAAAACCAACCAGAACCAACCAGAACCATCCAAAACCATCCAGAACCATCCAGAACCATCCAAAACCAACCAAAACCAACCAAAACCAACCACAAACAATCCAAAACCAACCAGAACACAACAAGAACCAACCAGAACCAACCAGAACCAACCAAACCAACCAAAACCAACCAGAAACCAACCAGAAACCAACCAGAACCATTCAGAACCATCCAAAACCATCCAGAACCATCCAGAACCAACCAGAACCAACCAATACCAACCAATACCAACCAATACCAACCAACACCAACCAAAACCACGCAAAAACCACGCAAAACCACGCAAAAAAACCAAAACCAACCAGAACCAACCAAAAGCAACCAAAAGCAACTAAAAGCAACCAGAACCAACCAGAACCAACCAAAACCATCCAGAACCATCCAGAACCATCCAAAACCAACCAAAACCAACCAGAACAATCCAAGACCAACCAGAACCAACAAGAACCAACCAGAACCAACCAAAACCAACCAAAACCAACCAAAACCAACCAAAACCAACCAGACCCAACCAGAACATCCAAAACCAACCAAAAACCAACCAAAACCAACCACAACAATCCAAAAACCAACCAGAACCAACAAGAACCAACCAGAACCAACCAAAACCAACCAAAACCAACCAGAACCAACCAAAAGCAACCAAAAGCAACTAAAAGCAACCAGAACCAACCAGAACCAACCAAAACCATCCAGAACCATCCAGAACCATCCAAAACCAACCAAAACCAACCAAAACCAACCACAACAATCCAAAACCAACCAGAACCAACAAGAACCAACCAGAACCAACCAAAACCAACCAAAACCAACCAAAACCAACCAAAACCAACCAGAACCAACCAAAGCAACCAGAACCAACCAGAACCAACCAGAACCAACCAAAACCAACCAAAACCAACCAGAACCAACCAAAACCAACCAAAACCAACCAGAACCAACCAGAACCAACCAAAACCAACCAAAACCAACCAAAACCAACTAAAACCAACCAAAAGCAACCAAAAGCAACCAAAAGCAACCAAAACCAACCAAAACCAACCGAAACCAACCGAAACCAACCGAAACCAACCAAAACCAACCAAAACCAACCAGAACCAACCAGAACCAACCAGAATCAACCAGAACCAACCAGAACCAAACAGAACCAACCAGAACCAACCAGAGCCAACCAGAACCAACCAGAACCAACCAAAACCAACCAAAACCAACCAAAACCAACCCAAAGCAACCAGAACCAACCAGAACCAACCAGAACCAACCAGAACCAACCAAAACCAACCAGAACCAACCAGAACCAACCAGAATCAACCGGAATCAACCAGAACCAACCAGAACCAAACAGAACCAACCAGAACCAACCAGAGCCAACCAGAACCAACCAAAACCAACCAAAACCAACCAAAACCAACCAGAACCAACCAGAACCAACCAGAACCAACCAAAACCAACCAAAACCAACCAGAACCAACCAGAACCAACCAGAACCAACCAGAACCAACCAGAACCATCCAGAATCATCCAGAACCAAACAGAACCAAACAAAACCAAACAGAACCAACCAAAACCAACCAAAACCAACCAAAACCAACCAAAACCAACCTGAACCAACCAAAACCAACCAAAACCAACCAAAACCAACCAGAACCAACCAAAACCAACCAAAACCAACCTGAACCAACCTGAACCAACCAAAACCAACCAAAACCAACCAGAACCAACCAGAACCATCCAGAATCATCCAGAACCAAACAGAACCAAACAAAACCAAACAGAACCAACCAAAACCAACCAAAACCAACCAAAACCAACCAAAACCAACCTGAACCAACCAAAACCAACCAAAACCAACCAAAACCAACCAGAACCAACCAAAACCAACCAAAACCAACCAAAACCAACCTGAACCAACCAAAACCAACCAAAACCAACCAGAACCAACCAAAACCAACCAAAACCAACCAAAACCAACCAAAACCAACCAAAACCAACCAAAACCAACCAAAACCAACCAAAACCAACCAGAACCAACCAGAACCAACCAAAACCAACCAAAACCAACCAAAACCAACTAAAACCAACCAAAAGCAACCAAAACCAACCAAAACCAACCAAAACCAACCAAAACCAACCAAAACCAACCAAAAGCAACGAAAAGCAACAAAAACAAACCAGAACCAACCAGAACCAACCAAAACCAACCAGAACCAACCAATACCAACCAATACCAACCAATACCAACCAATACCAACCAATACCAACCAACACCAACCAAAACCAACCAAAACCAACCAAAACCACGTAAAACCACGCAAAACCACGCAAAACCACGCAAAACCACGCAAAAACAACCAAAACCAACCAGAACCAACCAAAAGCAACCAAAAGCAACTAAAAGCAACCAGAACCAACCAGAACCAACCAAAACCATCCAGAACCATCCAGAACCATCCAAAACCAACCGAAACCAACCAAAACCAACCAAAACCAACCAAAACCAACCAGAACCAACCAGAACCAACCAGAACCAACCAAAACCAACCAAAACCAACCAGAATCAACCAGAATCAACCAAAACCAACCAAAACCAACCAAAGCAACCAAAACCAACCAAAACCAACCAAAACCAACCAGAACCAACCAAAACCAACCAAAACCAACCAAAACCAACCAAAACCAACCAAAACCAACAATACCAACCAAAACCAACCCAAAGCAACCAGAAACAACCAGAACCAACCAGAACCAACCAAAACCATCCAGAACCATCCAGAACCAACCAGAACCAACCAGAACCAACCAGAACCAACCAAAACCAACCAAAACCAACCAGAACCAACCAAAAGTAACCAAAAGCAACCAAAAGCAACCAGAACCAACCAGAACCAACCAGAACCAACCAAAACCAACCAGAACCAACCAGAACCAACGAGAACCAACCAGAACCATTCAGAACCATCCAAAACCATCCAGAACCATCCAGAACCAACCAGAACCAACCAATACCAACCAATACCAACCAATACCAACCACACCAAACAAAACCACGCAAAACCACGGCAAAACCACGCAAAACCACGCAAAAACAACCAAAACCAACCAAGAACCAACCAAAAGCAACCAAAAAGCAACTAAAAGCAACCAGAACCAACCAGAACCAACCAAAACCATCCAGAACCATCCAGAACCATCCAAAACCAACCAAAACCAACCAGAACAATCCAAGACCAACCAGAACCAACAAGAACCAACCAGAACCAACCAAAACCAACCAAAACCAACCAGAACCAACCAGAACCAACCAGAACCATTCAGAACCATCCAAAACCATCCAGAACCATCCAGAACCAACCAGAACCAACCAATACCAACCAATACCAACCAATACCAACCAACACCAACCAAAACCACGCAAAACCACGCAAAACCACGCAAAAACAACCAAAACCAACCAGAACCAACCAAAAGCAACCAAAAGCAACTAAAAGCAACCAGAACCAACCAGAACCAACCAAAACCATCCAGAACCATCCAGAACCATCCAAAACCAACCAAAACCAACCAGAACAATCCAAGACCAACCAGAACCAACAAGAACCAACCAGAACCAACCAAAACCAACCAAAACCAACCAAAACCAACCAAAACCAACCAAAACCAACCAGAACCATCCAAAACCAACCAAAACCAACCAAAACCAACCACAACAATCCAAAACCAACCAGAACCAACAAGAACCAACCAGAACCAACCAAAACCAACCAAAACCAACCAGAACCAACCAAAAGCAACCAAAAGCAACTAAAAGCAACCAGAACCAACCAGAACCAACCAAAACCATCCAGAACCATCCAGAACCATCCAAAACCAACCAAAACCAACCAAAACCAACCACAACAATCCAAAACCAACCAGAACCAACAAGAACCAACCAGAACCAACCAAAACCAACCAAAACCAACCAAAACCAACCAAAACCAACCAGAACCAACCCAAAGCAACCAGAACCAACCAGAACCAACCAGAACCAACCAAAACCAACCAAAACCAACCAGAACCAACCAAAACCAACCAAAACCAACCAGAACCAACCAGAACCAACCAAAACCAACCAAAACCAACCAAAACCAACTAAAACCAACCAAAAGCAACCAAAAGCAACCAAAACCAACCAAAACCAACCAAAACCAACCGAAACCAACCGAAACCAACCAAAACCAACCAAAACCAACCAGAACCAACCAACCAACCAGAATCAACCAGAATCAACCAGAACCAACCAGAACCAAACAGAACCAACCAGAACCAACCAGAGCCAACCAGAACCAACCAGAACCAACCAAAACCAACCAAAACCAACCAAAACCAACCCAAAGCAACCAGAACCAACCAGAACCAACCAGAACCAACCAGAACCAACCAAAACCAACCAGAACCAACCAGAACCAACCAGAATCAACCGGAATCAACCAGAACCAACCAGAACCAAACAGAACCAACCAGAACCAACCAGAGCCAACCAGAACCAACCAAAACCAACCAAAACCAACCAAAACCAACCAAAACCAACCAGAACCAACCAGAACCAACCAGAACCAACCAAAACCAACCAAAACCAACCAGAACCAACCAGAACCAACCAGAACCAACCAGAACCATCCAGAATCATCCAGAACCAAACAGAACCAAACAAAACCAAACAGAACCAACCAAAACCAACCAAAACCAACCAAAACCAACCAAAACCAACCTGAACCAACCAAAACCAACCAAAACCAACCAAAACCAACCAGAACCAACCAAAACCAACCAAAACCAACCTGAACCAACCAAAACCAACCAAAACCAACCAGAACCAACCAAAACCAACCAAAACCAACCAAAACCAACCAAAACCAACCAAAACCAACCAAAACCAACCAAAACCAACCAGAACCAACCAGAACCAACCAAAACCAACCAAAACCAACCAAAACCAACTAAAACCAACCAAAACCAACCAAAACCAACCAAAACCAACCAAAACCAACCAAAACCAACCAAAACCAACCAAAACCAACCAAAAGCAACGAAAAGCAACAAAAACAAACCAGAACCAACCAGAACCAACCAGAACCAACCAGAACCAACCAATACCAACCAATACCAACCAATACCAACCAATACCAACCAATACCAACCAACACCAACCAAAACCAACCAAAACCAACCAAAACCACGTAAAACCACGCAAAACCACGCAAAACCACGCAAAACCACGCAAAAACAACCAAAACCAACCAGAACCAACCAAAAGCAACCAAAAGCAACCAAAAGCAACCAGAACCAACCAGAACCAACCAGAACCATCCAGAACCATCCAGAACCATCCAAAACCAACCAAAACCAACCAAAACCAACCAAAACCAACCAAAACCAACCAGAACCAACCAGAACCAACCAGAACCAACCAAAACCAACCAAAACCAACCAGAATCAACCAGAATCAACCAAAACCAACCAAAACCAACCAAAGCAACCAAAACCAACCAAAACCAACCAAAACCAACCAGAACCAACCAAAACCAACCAAAACCAACCAAAACCAACCAAAACCAACCAAAACCAACAATACCAACCAAAACCAACCCAAAGCAACCAGAAACAACCAGAACCAACCAGAACCATTCAGAACCATCCAAAACCATCCAGAACCATCCAGAACCAACCAGAACCAACCAGAACCAACCAGAACCAACCAAAACCAACCAAAACCAACCAGAACCAACCAAAAGTAACCAAAAGCAACCAAAAGCAACCAGAACCAACCAGAACCAACCAGAACCAACCAAAACCAACCAGAACCAACCAGAACCAACGAGAACCAACCAGAACCATTCAGAACCATCCAAAACCATCCAGAACCATCCAGAACCAACCAGAACCAACCAATACCAACCAATACCAACCAATACCAACCAACACCAACCAAAACCACGCAAAACCACGCAAAACCACGCAAAACCACGCAAAAACAACCAAAACCAACCAGAACCAACCAAAAGCAACCAAAAGCAACTAAAAGCAACCAGAACCAACCAGAACCAACCAAAACCATCCAGAACCATCCAAAACCAACCAAAACCAACCAAAACCAACCAGAACAATCCAAGACCAACCAGAACCAACAAGAACCAACCAGAACCAACCAAAACCAACCAAAACCAACCAAAACCAACCAGAACCAACCAGAACCAACCAGAACCATTCAGAACCATCCAAAACCATCCAGAACCATCCAGAACCAACCAATACCAACCAATACCAACCAATACCAACCAACACCAACCAAAACCACGCAAAACCACGCAAAACCACGCAAAAACAACCAAAACCAACCAGAACCAACCAAAAGCAACCAAAAGCAACTAAAAGCAACCAGAACCAACCAAAACCATCCAGAACCATCCAGAACCATCCAAAACCAACCAAAACCAACCAGAACAATCCAAGACCAACCAGAACCAACAAGAACCAACCAGAACCAACCAAAACCAACCAAAACCAACCAAAACCAACCAAAACCAACCAAAACCAACCAGAACCATCCAAAACCAACCAAAACCAACCAAAACCAACCACAACAATCCAAAACCAACCAGAACCAACAAGAACCAACCAGAACCAACCAAAACCAACCAAAACCAACCAGAACCAACCAAAAGCAACCAAAAGCAACTAAAAGCAACCAGAACCAACCAGAACCAACCAAAACCATCCAGAACCATCCAAAACCAACCAAAACCAACCAAAACCAACCACAACAATCCAAAACCAACCAGAACCAACAAGAACCAACCAGAACCAACCAAAACCAACCAAAACCAACCAAAACCAACCAAAACCAACCAGAACCAACCCAAAGCAACCAGAACCAACCAGAACCAACCAGAACCAACCAAAACCAACCAGAACCAACCAAAACCAACCAAAACCAACCAGAACCAACCAGAACCAACCAAAACCAACCAAAACCAACCAAAACCAACTAAAACCAACCAAAAGCAACCAAAAGCAACCAAAAGCAACCAAAACCAACCAAAACCAACCGAAACCAACCGAAACCAACCGAAACCAACCAAAACCAACCAAAACCAACCAGAACCAACCAAACCAACCAGAATCAACCAGAATCAACCAGAACCAACCAGAACCAAACAGAACCAACCAGAACCAACCAGAGCCAACCAGAACCAACCAGAACCAACCAAAACCAACCAAAACCAACCAAAACCAACCCAAAGCAACCAGAACCAACCAGAACCAACCAGAACCAACCAGAACCAACCAAAACCAACCAGAACCAACCAGAACCAACCAGAAATCAACCGGAATCAACCAGAACCAACCAGAACCAAACAGAACCAACCAGAACCAACCAGAGCCAACCAGAACCAACCAAAACCAACCAAAACCAACCAAAACCAACCAAAACCAACCAGAACCAACCAGAACCAACCAAAACCAACCAAAACCAACCAGAACCAACCAGAACCAACCAGAACCAACCAGAACCAACCAGAACCATCCAGAATCATCCAGAACCAAACAGAACCAAACAAAACCAAACAGAACCAACCAAAACCAACCAAAACCAACCAAAACCAACCAAAACCAACCTGAACCAACCAAAACCAACCAAAACCAACCAAAACCAACCAGAACCAACCAAAACCAACCAAAACCAACCAAAACCAACCTGAACCAACCAAAACCAACCAAAACCAACCAGAACCAACCAAAACCAACCAAAACCAACCAAAACCAACCAAAACCAACCAAAACCAACCAAAACCAACCAAAACCAACCAAAACCAACCAGAACCAACCAGAACCAACCAAAACCAACCAAAACCAACCAAAACCAACTAAAACCAACCAAAAGCAACCAAAACCAACCAAAACCAACCAAAACCAACCAAAACCAACCAAAAGCAACGAAAAGCAACAAAAACAAACCAGAACCAACCAGAACCAACCAAAACCAACCAGAACCAACCAATACCAACCAATACCAACCAATACCAACCAATACCAACCAATACCAACCAACACCAACCAAAACCAACCAAAACCAACCAAAACCACGTAAAACCACGCAAAACCACGCAAAACCACGCAAAACCACGCAAAAACAACCAAAACCAACCAGAACCAACCAAAAGCAACCAAAAGCAACTAAAAGCAACCAGAACCAACCAGAACCAACCAAAACCATCCAGAATCATCCAGAACCATCCAAAACCAACCGAAACCAACCAAAACCAACCAAAACCAACCAAAACCAACCAGAACCAACCAGAACCAACCAGAACCAACCAAAACCAACCAAAACCAACCAGAATCAACCAGAATCAACCAAAACCAACCAAAACCAACCAAAGCAACCAAAACCAACCAAAACCAACCAAAACCAACCAGAACCAACCAAAACCAACCAAAACCAACCAAAACCAACCAAAACCAACCAAAACCAACAATACCAACCAAAACCAACCAAAGCAACCAGAAACAACCAGAACCAACCAGAACCATTCAGAACCATCCAAAACCATCCAGAACCATCCAGAACCAACCAGAACCAACCAGAACCAACCAGAACCAACCAAAACCAACCAAAACCAACCAGAACCAACCAAAAGTAACCAAAAGCAACCAAAAGCAACCAGAACCAACCAGAACCAACCAGAACCAACCAAAACCAACCAGAACCAACCAGAACCAACCAGAACCAACCAGAACCATTCAGAACCATCCAAAACCATCCAGAACCATCCAGAACCAACCAGAACCAACCAATACCAACCAATACCAACCAATACCAACCAACACCAACCAAAACCACGCAAAACCACGCAAAACCACGCAAAACCACGCAAAAACAACCAAAACCAACCAGAAC
Source organism: Chrysogorgia sp. JL179-B06 (assembly GCA_035772405.1). Classification (NCBI taxonomy): domain Eukaryota; kingdom Metazoa; phylum Cnidaria; class Anthozoa; order Scleralcyonacea; family Chrysogorgiidae; genus Chrysogorgia; species Chrysogorgia sp. JL179-B06. The sequence goes on from JAYKKM010000475.1 coordinate 680,473, forward strand.
CAACCAAAAGCAACCAAAAGCAACTAAAAGCAACCAGAACCAACCAGAACCAACCAAAACCATCCAGAACCATCCAGAACCATCCAAAACCAACCAAAACCAACCAAAACCAACCAGAACAATCCAAGACCAACCAGAACCAACAAGAACCAACCAGAACCAACCAAAACCAACCAAAACCAACCAAAACCAACCAAAACCAACCAAAACCAACCAAAACCAACCAGAACCAACCAAAACCAACCAAAACCAACCAAAACCAACCAAAACCAACCTGAACCAACCAAAACCAACCAAAACCAACCAAAACCAACCAGAACCAACCAAAACCAACCAAAACCAACCAAAACCAACCAAAACCAACCAAAACCAACCAAAACCAACCCAAAGCAACCAGAGCCAACCAGAGCCAACCAAAACCAACCAAAACCATCCAGAACCATCCAGAACCAACCCAAAGCAACCAGAACCAACCAGAACCAACCAGAACCAACCAAAACCAAACAAAACCAACCAGAACCAACCAGAACCAACCAGAACCAACCAGAACCATCCAGAATCATCCAGAACCAAACAGAACCAAACAAAACCAAACAGAACCAACCAAAACCAACCAAAACCAACCAAAACCAACCAAAACCAACCAAAACCAACCAAAACCAACCAAAACCAACCAGAACCAACCAAAACCAACCAAAACCAACCAAACCAACCAAAACCAACCAAAACCAACCAAAAACCAACCAAAACCAACCAGAACCAACCAGAACCAACCAAAACCAACCAAAACCAACCAAAACCAACTAAAAGCAACCAAAAGCAACCAAAACCAACCAAAACCAACCAAAACCAACCAAAACCAACCAAAACCAACCAAAACCAACCAAAACCAACCAAAAGCAACAAAAACAAACCAGAACCAACCAGAACCAACCAAAACCAACCAGAACCAACCAATACCAACCAATACCAACCAATACCAACCAATACCAACCAATACCAACCAACACCAACCAAAACCAACCAAAACCAACCAAAACCACGTAAAACCACGCAAAACCACGCAAAACCACGCAAAAACAACCAAAACCAACCAGAACCAACCAAAAGCAACCAAAAGCAACCAGAACCAACCAGAACCAACCAGAACCATCCAGAACCATCCAGAACCATCCAAAACCAACCAAAACCAACCAAAACCAACCAGAACAATCCAAAACCAACCAGAACCAACCAGAACCAACCAAAACCAACCAAAACCAACCAAAACCAACCAAAACCAACCAAAACCAACCAGAACCAACCAAAACCAACCAGAACCAACCAAAACCAACCAAAACAAACCAAAACCAACCGAAACCAACCGAAACCAACCGAAACCAACCAAAACCAACCAAAACCAACCAAAACCAACCAAAACCAACCAAAACCAACCCAAAGCAACCAGAACCAACCAGAACCAACCAGAACCAACCAAAACCAACCAAAACCAACCAGAACCAACCAGAACCAACCAGAACCAACCAGAACCAACCAGAACCATCCAGAATCATCCAGAACCAAACAGAACCAAACAAAACCAAACAGAACCAACCAAAACCAACCAAAACCAACCAGAACCAACCAGAACCAACCAAAACCAACCAAAACCAACCAGAATCAACCAGAATCAACCAAAGCAACCAAAAGCAACCAAAAGCAACCAAAAGCAACCAAAAGTAACCAAAAGCAACCAAAAGCAAACAAAACCAACCAGAACCAACCAAAACCAACCAAAACCAACCGGAGTCAACCAGAACCAACCAGAACCAACCAGAACCAACCAGAACCAACCAGAGCCAACCAAAACCAACCAAAACCAACCAAAACCAACCAAAACCAACCCAAAGCAACCAGAACCAACCAGAACCAACCAGAACCATCCAAAACCATCCAGAACCATCCAGAACCAACCAGAACCAACCAGAACCAACCAGAACCAACCAAAACCAACCAAAACCAACCAAAACCAACCAAAACCAACCAGAACCAACCAAAACCAACCAAAACCAACCAAAACCAACCAAAACCAACCAAAACCAACCTGAACCAACCAAAACCAACCAAAACCAACCAAAACCAACCAGAACCAACCAAAACCAACCAAAACCAACCAAAACCAACCAAAACCAACCAAAACCAACCAGAACCAACCAAAACCAACCAAAACCAACCAAAACCAACCAAAACCAACCAAAACCACGTAAAACCACGCAAAACCACGCAAAACCACGCAAAAACAACCAAAACCAACCAGAACCAACCAAAAGCAACCAAAAGCAACCAAAAGCAACCAGAACCAACCAGAACCAACCAGAACCATCCAGAACCATCCAAAACCAACCAAAACCAACCAAAACCAACCAGAACCAACCAGAACCAACCAGAACCATCCAGAATCATCCAGAACCAAACAGAACCAAACAAAACCAAACAGAACCAACCAAAACCAACCAAAACCAACCAGAATCAACCAGAATCAACTAAAACCAACCAAAACCAACCAAAGCAACCAAAAGCAACCAAAAGCAACCAAAAGCAACCAAAAGCAACGAAAAGCAACAAAAACCAACCAGAACCAACCAGAACCAACCAAAACCAACCAGAACCAACCAGAACCAACCAGAACCAACCAAAAGTAACCAAAAGCAACCAAAAGCAACCAGAACCAACCAGAACCAACCAGAACCATCCAGAACCATCCAGAACCATCCAGAACCATCCAGAACCATCCAAAACCAACCAAAACCAACCAAAACCAACCACAACAATCCAAAACCAACCAGAACCAACAAGAACCAACCAGAACCAACCAAAACCAACCAAAACCAACCAGAACCAACCAAAAGCAACCAAAAGCAACCAGAACCAACCAGAACCAACCAAAACCATCCAGAACCATCCAGAACCATCCAAAACCAACCAAAACCAACCAAAACCAACCACAACAATCCAAAACCATCCAGAACCAACCAGAACCAACCAGAACCAACCAGAACCAACCAAAACCAACCAAAACCAACCAGAACCAACCAGAACCAACCAGAACCATTCAGAACCATCCAAAACCATCCAGAACCATCCAGAACCAACCAGAACCAACCAGAACCAACCAAAACCAACCAAAACCAACCAAAACCAACCAAAACCAACAATACCAACCAAAACCAACCCAAAGCAACCAGAAACAACCAGAACCAACCAGAACCATTCAGAACCATCCAAAACCATCCAGAACCATCCAGAACCAACCAGAACCAACCAGAACCAACCAGAACCAACCAAAACCAACCAAAACCAACCAGAACCAACCAGAACCAACCAGAACCATTCAGAACCATCCAAAACCATCCAGAACCATCCAGAACCAACCAGAACCAACCAGAACCAACCAAAACCAACCAAAACCAACCAAAACCAACCAAAACCAACCAGAACCAACCAAAACCAACCAAAACCAACCAAAACCAACCAAAACCAACCAAAACCAACCGAAACCAACCGAAACCAACCGAAACCATCCAAAACCAACCAGAACCAACCAAAACCAACCAGAACCAACCAGAACCAACCAGAATCAACCGGAATCAACCAGAACCAACCAGAACCAACCAGAACCATTCAGAACCATCCAAAACCATCCAGAACCATCCAGAACCAACCAGAACCAACCAGAACCAACCAGAACCAACCAAAACCAACCAAAACCAACCAGAACCAACCAGAACCATCCAGAATCATCCAGAACCAAACAGAACCAAACAAAACCAAACAGAACCAACCAAAACCAACCAAAACCAACCAGAATCAACCAGAATCAACTAAAACCAACCAAAACCAACCAAAGCAACCAAAAGCAACCAAAAGCAACCAAAAGCAACCAAAAGCAACCAAAAGCAACGAAAAGCAACAAAAACCAACCAGAACCAACCAGAACCAACCAAAACCAACCAGAACCAACCAGAACCAACCAAAAGTAACCAAAAGCAACCAAAAGCAACCAGAACCAACCAGAACCATCCAGAACCATCCAGAACCATCCAGAACCATCCAGAACCATCCAGAACCATCCAAAACCAACCAAAACCAACCAAAACCAACCACAACAATCCAAAACCAACCAGAACCAACAAGAACCAACCAGAAACCAACCAAAACCAACCAAAACCAACCAAACCAACCAAAACCAACCAAAACCAACCAGAACCAACCAAAACCAACCAAAACCAACCAAAACCAACCAAAACCAACCGAAACCAACCGAAACCAACCGAAACCAACCAAAACCAACCAAAACCAACCAAAACCAACCAAAACCAACCAGAACCAACCAGAACCAACCAGAATCAACCGGAATCAACCAGAACCAACCAGAACCAACCAGAACCAACCAGAACCAACCAAAACCAACCAAAACCAACCAAAACCAACCAAAACCAACCCAAAGCAACCAGAACCAACCAGAACCAACCAGAACCAACCAGAACCATTCAGAACCATCCAAAACCATCCAGAACCATCCAGAACCAACCAGAACCAACCAGAACCAACCAAAACCAACCAAAACCAACCAGAACCAACCAGAACCAACCAGAACCATCCAGAATCATCCAGAACCAAACAAAACCAACCAAAACCAACCAAAACCAACCAAAACCAACCAAAACCAACCAGAACCAACCAAAACCAACCAAAACCAACCAAAACCAACCGAAACCAACCGAAACCAACCAAAACCAACCAAAACCAACCAAACAGAACCAACCAGAACCAACCAGAATCAACCGGAATCAACCAGAACCAACCAGAACCAACCAGAACCAACCAGAACCAACCAAAACCAACCAAAACCAACCAAAACCAACCAAAACCAACCCAAAGCAACCAGAACCAACCAGAACCAACCAGAACCAACCAGAACCATTCAGAACCATCCAAAACCATCCAGAACCATCCAGAACCAACCAGAACCAACCAGAACCAACCAGAACCAACCAAAACCAACCAAAACCAACCAGAACCAACCAGAACCAACCAGAACCATCCAGAATCATCCAGAACCAAACAGAACCAAACAAAACCAAACAGAACCAACCAAAACCAACCAAAACCAACCAGAATCAACCAGAATCAACTAAAACCAACCAAAACCAACCAAAGCAACCAAAAGCAACCAAAAGCAACCAAAAGCAACCAAAAGCAACCAAAAGCAACGAAAAGCAACAAAAACCAACCAGAACCAACCAGAACCAACCAAAACCAACCAAAACCAACCAAAACCAACCAAAACCAACCAAAACCAACAATACCAACCAAAACCAACCCAAAGCAACCAGAAACAACCAGAACCAACCAGAACCAGTCCTCTTTCTTTTATTTATAAACGATATGCCTCTTCAACTATGTAAATCAACGATAGATATATATGCAGATGACACCACCTTATCCTTAAGTGCAAATTGGGATGATCTACCTTCCTTAAATCATACCATTTCACAAGATCTAAAAGAAATCGAAAAATGGTCAAGGGAAAATAAGATGCTTATCAATAACAAGAAAACAAAATCAATGCTGGTGGTGGGAAAGCGCCTACGCAAACGATTGCCTATTGACCATACCGACATTAGACATTAAATTGGTATGAATCTTAAAATCGTTACAAGTCCCCAACTACAAGCTATTAGGTGTAAATCTCGATCAAGATCTGACATACGAAGCCCATATTGATGAGCTATGTAAAAAACTATCAAAACGTTTGGGACTATTACGTCATATCAGCCCTTATTTAAAACAAAGCCAAAAGGTCCACTATTACACGGCTGTAATCAAACCTACTTTACTCTATGGAAGCTCAGTATGGTCATCGAGCAACAAAGTGAACCTAGAAAGTATACTAAGAATGTAAAACGGGCTGCCCGAATCATCCTTGATGCTGAACGTACCACCCCATCAGTGACACTGTTCAATAAACTTGATTGGGTTCCATTTTATACCGAGGCCTATATTAATAGATGTACACTAGCCTATAAAAGAGTCAATGGTCTTACGCCTCACTATCTAAATCTACTTCTAAAAACAAATGCTGACATTCACTCAAGAAATAATAGATTTTCCAACTTGAATCTTTCATGCCCAACCTTCAAAAAGACTACTGAAGGCGGCCGTACTTTTACCGTAAGAACTATTAAGGACTGGAATGCTCTTACCAACATTTTTGAGAAAGAGTATAAATGTTAAATGTTTTAAAAGAGATCTTTTTAAATCTATTCTAGAAAATCAAAAGATTTTCTAGCTGTTTTATTAAATAGCATGGACTATTGTTTTTTACTTAGGATTTTACCAACCTAGGAAATCTTAACCATTTTTTGTAATTATTTTTAAATTCTATAAGGACTCATTATTTAATGTTTCTGTTATATCATGCTTGTAATTTTAACTATAACTAATTACTAGAGGGCCACAAGTTTATCAGTACATTTTACTGTCACGTGTCACCCTCTCAAAATAAAGTCTTCAATCAATCAATCAATCAATCAATCAACCATTCAGAACCATCCAAAACCATCCAGAACCATCCAGAACCAACCAGAACCAACCAGAACCAACCAGAACCAACCAGAACCAACCAAAACCAACCAAAACCAACCAGAACCAACCAGAACCAACCAGAACCATTCAGAACCATCCAAAACCATCCAGAACCATCCAGAACCAACCAGAACCAACCAGAACCAACCAAAACCAACCAAAACCAACCAAAACCAACCAAAACCAACCAAAACCAACCAGAACCAACCAAAACCAACCAAAACCAACCAAAACCAACCAAAACCAACCAAAACCAACCGAAACCAACCGAAACCAACCGAAACCAACCAAAACCAACCAAAACCAACCAAAACCAACCAGAACCAACCAGAACCAACCAGAATCAACCGGAATCAACCAGAACCAACCAGAACCAACCAGAACCAACCAGAACCAACCAGAACCAACCAAAACCAACCAAAACCAACCAAAACCAACCAAAACCAACCCAAAGCAACCAGAACCAACCAGAACCAACCAGAACCAACCAGAACCATTCAGAACCATCCAAAACCATCCAGAACCACCCAGAACCAACCAGAACCACCCAGAACCAACCAGAACCAACCAAAACCAACCAAAACCAACCAGAACCAACCAGAACCAACCAGAACCATTCAGAATCATCCAGAACCAAACAGAACCAAACAAAACCAAACAGAACCAACCAAAACCAACCAAAACCAACCAGAATCAACCAGAATCAACTAAAACCAACCAAAACCAACCAAAGCAACCAAAAGCAACCAAAAGCAACCAAAAGCAACCAAAAGCAACGAAAAGCAACAAAAACCAACCAGAACCAACCAGAACCAACCAAAACCAACCAGAACCAACCAGAACCAACCAAAAGTAACCAAAAGCAACCAAAAGCAACCAGAACCAACCAGAACCAACCAGAACCATCCAGAACCATCCAGAACCATCCAGAACCATCCAAAACCAACCAAAACCAACCAAAACCAACCACAACAATCCAAAACCAACCAGAACCAACAAGAACCAACCAGAACCAACCAAAACCAACCAGAACCAACCAAAAGCAACCAAAAGCAACTAAAAGCAACCAGAACCAACCAGAACCAACCAAAACCATCCAGAACCATCCAGAACCATCCAAAACCAACCAAAACCAACCAGAACCAACCAGAACCAACCAGAACCATCCAGAACCAAACAGAACCAAACAAAACCAAACAGAACCAACCAAAACCAACCAAAACCAACCAGAATCAACCAGAATCAACTAAAACCAACCAAAACCAACCAAAGCAACCAAAAGCAACCAAAAGCAACCAAAAGCAACCAAAAGCAACCAAAAGCAACGAAAAGCAACAAAAACCAACCAGAACCTACCAGAACCAACCAAAACCAACCAGAACCAACCAGAACCAACCAGAACCAACCAAAAGTAACCAAAAGATACCAAAAGCAACCAGAACCAACCAGAACCAACCAGAACCATCCAGAACCATCCAGAACCATCCAGAACCATCCAAAACCAACCAAAACCAACCAAAACCAACCACAACAATCCAAAACCAACCAGAACCAACAAGAACCAACCAGAACCAACCAAAACCAACCAAAACCAACCAGAACCAACCAAAAGCAACCAAAAGCAACTAAAAGCAACCAGAACCAACCAGAACCAACCAAAACCATCCAGAACCATCCAGAACCATCCAAAACCAACCAAAACCAACCAAAACCAACCACAACAATCCAAAACCAACCAGAACCAACAAGAACCAACCAAAACCAACCAAAACCAACCAAAACCAACCAAAACCAACCAAAACCAACCAAAACCAACCAGAACCAACCAAAACCAAACAGAACCAAACAAAACCAAACAGAACCAACCAAAACCAACCAAAACCAACCAGAACCAACCAGAACCAACCAGAACCAACCAAAACCAACCAAAACCAACCAGAATCAACCAGAACCAACCAAAACCAACCAAAACCAACCAGAACCAACCAAAACCAACCCAAAGCAACCAGAACCAACCAGAACCAACCAGAACCATTCAGAACCATCCAAAACCATCCAGAACCATCCAGAACCAACCAGAACCAACCAGAACCAACCAGAACCAACCAGAACCAACCAATACCAACCAATACCAACCAATACCAACCAACACCAACCAAAACCAACCAAAACCACGCAAAACCACGCAAAACCACGCAAAACCACGCAAAAACAACCAAAACCAACCAGAACCAACCAAAAGCAACCAAAAGCAACTAAAAGCAACCAGAACCAACCAGAACCAACCAAAACCATCCAGAACCATCCAAAACCAACCAAAACCAACCAAAACCAACCACAACAATCCAAAACCAACCAGAACCAACAAGAACCAACCAGAACCAACCAAAACCAACCAAAACCAACCAAAACCAACCAAAACCAACCAAAACCAACCAAAACCAACCAGAACCAACCAAAACCAAACAGAACCAAACAAAACCAAACAGAACCAACCAAAACCAACCAAAACCAACCACAACAATCCAAAACCAACCAGAACCAACAAGAACCAACCAGAACCAACCAAAACCAACCAAAACCAACCAAAACCAACCAAAACCAACCAAAACCAACCAAAACCAACCAGAACCAACCAAAACCAAACAGAACCAAACAAAACCAAACAGAACCAACCAAAACCAACCAAAACCAACCAGAACCAACCAGAACCAACCAGAACCAACCAAAACCAACCAAAACCAACCAGAATCAACCAGAACCAACCAAAACCAACCAAAACCAACCAGAACCAACCAAAACCAACCAAAACCAACCAAAACCAACCGAAACCAACCGAAACCAACCGAAACCAACCAAAACCAACCAAAACCAACCAAAACCAACCAGAACCAACCAGAACCAACCAGAATCAACCGGAATCAACCAGAACCAACCAGAACCAACCAGAACCAACCAGAACCAACCAAAACCAACCAAAACCAACCAAAACCAACCCAAAGCAACCAGAACCAACCAGAACCAACCAGAACCAACCAGAACCATTCAGAACCATCCAAAACCATCCAGAACCATCCAGAACCAACCAGAACCAACCAGAACCAACCAAAACCAACCAAAACCAACCAGAACCAACCAGAACCAACCAGAACCATCCAGAATCATCCAGAACCAAACAGAACCAAACAAAACCAAACAGAACCAACCAAAACCAACCAAAACCAACCAGAACCAACCAGAACCAACCAGAACCAACCAAAACCAACCAAAACCAACCAGAATCAACCAAAACCAACCAAAACCAACCAAAGCAACCAAAAGCAACCAAAAGCAACCAAAAGCAACCAAAAGCAACCAAAAGCAAACAAAACCAACCAAAACCAACCAAAACCAACGAAAACCAACCAAAACCCTACCTAATGAGTGTTACGCCACTGCAGACGCTCTAACCATTGAGCCACTGGAAGAGCAAGGTTAAATACTGTATTTAAACCTGGGACGAGTCTTGCCGTTATCACAAATACTTGTTGGACTACAAGTCGTGTTGTGATAGTCAATTTCCAGTTAAATGTCCCAGACATCGTTGACATCATTGACTCGTTGACATCATCGTTGACATCATGTCCCAGACATCATTGACTCGTCCCAGGTTTAAATACCGTATTTAACCTTGCTCTGCCATCTGAGTTCCAGTGGCGCAATGGTTAGAGCGTTCAGCATTCAGAAGTTTACGGGTTCGTGTCCTGTCTGGTGCTCAGAGTTTTTCTGAGTATTGACAACTTAACACAGCTTGCACAGCAAAACCTTTACAACTTTCCATAGTTTTACATTAGTACGCTTCAATTAAAGGGATATGGCAATATAAATTAACTTTGTCTTATTTGAAAGAACTCGTGAAATGGTATAACAAGACCTTTTACAATTTTCCCTTATCTTTTTTGGTTTTCGAAATAATTTGACGAAAGACAGCGTGCTGTCCGCCATCTTGGAATTATTTTCGATATGCATGTGACGTCATAAGTGGGTAAAGTGAAATTTTTATCTTGCCAACCTTACGACATTATGAGCCAGAAATTCGATTATGTTACACTATTTCCAATACATTTTAAAAGCCTTCCGCGGAAAGTCGGTCACCTATGCAGTGGTTTTTACTCTGCTTGTGACGTCACCAATTTCATAGTTAATTAGGTCAAATATTACAACAAGATGGCGGATTGTAGATTTGTCATAATTATCTGAAATATTTCAAAAACCAAGAAAGATACAGAAAAATTGTAAAAGTTCTTCTTATACCATTTTACGAGTTCTTTCAAATGAAACAAAGTTAATTTATATTGCCCCTCCCTTTAATATAAACGAAAAAGTAAAGTCAAGAATGAAGATAACCGTGTTTAACTTTAATCTGGAGTTACAATATCTTAACAGTTATTTTTAAACTGACATTTCATTATGAGACACCACACAAAAGATTAGATATCAATGACAATATTTTGGGAATTAAATCTTATTGTTGACTAATGTGAATAGTTAAATCATTCTTTGGGTTCTCAAAATTGCATAACAATACAAACGATTTTTTAGAGAGTTGAAAACATGCCATATTTTAGTTAATACTTTTAGTAAAGATACAAAAAAGAAGAGTATACAATGACAATAAGAATATAAATATTGGTGATATGATCTTGGTTTATCCTTGAATGTCGATTTCCCGCCCCATTTGACAGAACGCACACAAGGGAAAGCACCAAATAGCCCAAAAATCACCACAAATTCCACCCTATAAACACAAGAGAAAACGTTGTCAAACAAATATATAGTTTAATGTTGTTATAGTCTGTTGAAACATACAATAGTGGCACTAGTGTATTTCCAAGGGCAAGAAAAAATGTTGTTACTGACGGGAATTGAACTCATATACGACCTATAATATACACACGATCACTTGTCAGACCGACGTTAATAAGGCTAATAAAAGTTATTATTATGAGCCCACAAATCATTTCGCTGACAGTTTAATTTCTCGTCCTTAAAGTGCCTATGCAATGATACATTCAGTTGTAAAATAACTCTTTTATTTGAAAGAACTCTTGAAAGTATAAAAACTAACCATTTACAATTTTTCCAATCCTTCGAAAAAAGCTCTTTATATATAGTTCGTCAATATATAGAGGATATTTCACGGTGGCGCGGAAATATGACTTTTATTTTCGAGTGGTGAAAACAATATTTTACGAACGAGCGCAGCGAGTGAGTAAAATATTGTTTTCAACACGAGAAAATAAAAGTCATATTTCCAAAGCCACCGTGAAATGTTCTTTTTATTATATGGATAAAAGTTCACGATTTTTTGTAGCTCACCGTACGGCAACAATGTTATGTCCCTCGGCTCGTTTATCGAGGATAAATAGTCGCTGAAGATCGCCAATCTTTCTCAATTGTTCGTCAATTGTTCTCATTTTCATTTTCTTCAGAAAACCTTGCCAAATCAGCGTCGGAAACATCGACAAAATGTCGAGAAGTTGCCATATTGTATATCCAAAACAGAAAGGGCAAAATGGCGGGAATTAGCGTGGGTCCCGCGCGAGACGTTCCTGCGTAAGATATGACTTCATATCACACTACCGTAAAATACGGAATATATCAGTGGCATAGTTTACGGTATTTTACTCATATCCATATAATAAATATCAATATATATCTATATATCTATATATCTATATATCTATATATCTATATATCTATATATCTATATATCTATATATATCTATATATCTATATATCTATATATCTATCTATATATCTATCTATATATCTATATCTATCTATCTATCTATCTATATATCTATATATCTATATATATCTATATATCTATATATCTATATATCTATATATCTATATCTATATATCTATATATCTATTATATCTATATCTATATCTATATCTATATCTATATCTATATATCTATATATCTATATATCTATATCTATATCTATATCTATATCTATATATCTATATATCTATATCTATATATCTATATCTATATATATATATATATATATATAATTATATTATATATATATATATATATAATATATATATATTTTATATATATATATATATATATTATATATATATATATATATATTATATATATATATATATATTATATATTTATATATATATAATATCCGAGAGTAGTAAAAAAAGTAGAGTGCTGCGTAGACAGTGTTTTGAATATATAGCAAAGTGAAAAGGTGGTAAACTGCCAAGAATTTAGTGACGAGATACTGACGTTTCGAGCGGAGCCCTTCATCAGAGTAGGACGAGATGAAATAAAATACGTAGGGCTTATATATATGCCAAAAGGGTGTCACAGGTAGAAAGTAGCCAATCAAATGCACGGGAAATAAACTAACTAATAATTAATGAGATGGGAAAAGTTAAGTCATTGCAACGTTGTGACACGTGATCAATACACGTGATAGGACCTCGTGTATTAGCTAAGTGTACATAGTGTATATACATGTATCTTATGTTGGAATAAGCAGTCTAAATAAATGAACTAGTTGTGATCATTACATATGGCGACGAGAAAATCTGGAGAACGTGTAATATTATCAATTGATGTTTAATGTTTGAGAATGGCAACTGCGGGGAAAATCGATGTATCTCCTCTTCCTCCGTTTGATCCGATTTCTGACCCGACATCGTTAAGTCAGCGATGGAAAACATGGAAGCGTCGTTTCGAGACATATTTAGTAGCTGTAAACGTGAAAGATGATGCGCAGAAAAGAGCATTACTGCTTTACCAAGCAGGAGAAGCAACACAAGAGATTTTTGAAACACTTCCAACAGGCGAAGAGAACAACTACCAGACAGCAATCGAGAAGCTTAACGAGTACTTTTCTCCAAAGAAAAATGTCGATTTCGAGATCTTTCAGTTCCGTCAAGCTCAACAAAATATTGGAGAGACGACTGATCAATTTGCAACTAGACTTCGGAAGTTAGCTGCCCATTGCGAATTTCATGATTTAGATCAAGAATTGAAATCTGCCATCATACAGAACTGTAGATCGAAGCATCTCAGGAGATTTGCGTTACGAGAGGACAAACTGACCATCAAAGCCTTACTGTCGAAAGCAAGAGCTCTAGAAAGCAGTGAACAACAGGCCAAAGGTATCGAAGAACGTTTAGCATCGACCACAATTACCAACGAAGCAAATTTTGTAAGTCCGCCAAGAAAATCGCAACAATGCCGAAATTGTGGACTATCTTGGCCTCACCTTGAATCACCTTGCCCTGCCAAAGGACAAACATGTCGCAAATGCCAAAGGTTAAACCATTACGCCCGAGTTTGTCGAAGCAACGCAGAAACTCCAAAGCAACCTTCTCAACAACCGGGGCATGAACGACAGAACAACGCCAAACACAAGAAACAGAAAGTTCAACAAATTGCACCTGAAGACACATATTCTGAGTCCAGCACCAGCGAAGATGAACATTTGTATACATGCAAAGAATCAACAACATCCAACAAAATGCCTTCAGCAAAAGTCAAAATCAACAATGTAAACATTAAAATGATCATAGACACTGGTGCGTCAATCAACATTATTGACGAGACTACTTTTGCTCACATCAACAAGCCAAAACCAGTCTCTTTGCAACGAACACGTACAAAACTGTTTGCGTATGGTTCAAAACAGCATTTACCAGTATTGGGGAAATTTATAACTACCATCGAGTCAAAGAAAAGAATCACTTCTGCGTCTATTCATGTTGTGAAAGGAAACTATGGCTCGTTGCTTAGTTACGAGACCGCTGCAGAATTAAATCTCATAAAATTGAATGTCAACAACGTCAACCAGCATCCTTCTTCGCCAGATGAAATTGCTCAGAAATTTCCAGATATTTACAAAGGAATTGGAAAACTTCATGAAACCGATGGGAAAAGCTATTCGTGCAGCCCATGCTGAAAGAAAGAATTGGAAGAAGGAACTATATTGGTTTTTGTTGAATTATCGAGCTACACCACACAGTACTACAAAGTTTTCACCTGCTGAACTTCTATTTAATCGTGAAATCAGAACAAAATTACCAAGTAAAGTTAACAAGCAAGACACCATACTAGATCAACAAGTTCGAGAAAATGATGGAAAAGCAAAGAGGAAGATGAAGGAAAATGCAGACAAACAGGCTAATGCAAAAGAAGTGGAAATTCAGATTGGCGATACAGTCTTGGTACGCCAAAAGAAGAAGAATAAATTGTCAACAAGATTTAATCCAAAGCCTTATTGTGTCACTCACACAAAAGGAACAATGATAACAGCATCTCGTCCAGGACATGTTATCACAAGAAACATTTCCTTTTTTAAGAAAGTACCACCACAAAAAGAAGAAGCAGGAGAGGTGAGTTGTGATGCAGATGATGAACAAGATTACTTCAGGGATGATACTTTGAATGAAATGAACAATTCTAGTGGTGAGGATCTTATGCCAGAAAGAAGATACCCACTGAGAGATAGGAGACCAGCAGAAAGATACGGTCAGAACATTTGTTAACATTCATTAACATTTTGAAAGAACAAAGTTAAAATTTAATACGTAACTGAACTCTGAACACTAGGTAGATACTATGGTTGATATTATTGTTAGCAATATTAGTTTTGTTGAACATTGAACTCATACATAATACAGTAATTTTATTATCTAAAACAAGGGAGGGTTGCAACGTTGTGACACGTGATCAATACACGTGATAGGACCTCGTGTATTAGCTAAGTGTACATAGTGTATATACATGTATCTTATGTTGGAATAAGCAGTCTAAATAAATGAACTAGTTGTGATCATTACAGTCATTTGCTATTTTTACAGTCGATCAATAAGCAGACTGAGGGGGTGGGATAAATGACAGGTCCAATATTCAAGGGGATTAGGCGATAATAATAGAAACAAAGACTTGAAAAGGAATGAGCATAAGCTAATAATAAAAAGTTCATAAGCTAATAATAAAAAGTTCCAAGCAAAATAAAATGACAAAAAGCTTTTACGAAATTAAATAAAAGAAAAACGTTCGTTAAGACCAAGAGGATGTGTGGTGCCAAGTTTAAAAATGAGACGCTTCTCTTGCCGCTTGCGGTTATCGTTGCCACCGGAAATGGGAAGGATGGCACAGACTTTAATGTCTGAAATCAAATGGTTGGAGCTGTTGAAATGGCGGGCTACAGGTTTGTCACCATCATTGATCCTCACGGAACGAAGATGTTCAGCAAACCTGTCTGAAAGGCGTCGCCCAGTTTCACCGATGTAGATTTTAGGGCATTTATCGCAAGAAATGCAATAAATTATGTTGGTGGACGTGCATGAAAAAGCATGACGGATTGTGTGGTCGAATTTGGGGGCAGTAATAACTGTAGTGGGATTGAGAAAAGGGCATGTGTTACAGCGGGAACGGCCGCAAGAAAATGTTCCCGCTGGTGCCGAGGTATTAAGTTTAAGGGCACTATGTACTAAGGAGTCACGAATGTTTTTATTACGGCGAAAAGATACCAAAGGGTTGTCGGTGAAAATGGCTGACGTCTCAGGATCATTTTGTAAAATGTGAAAATTCCGATTAAAAATATTTTTAACTTTAAAATTGAAAGGACGAAATGTTAGAACTAAAGGAATTTTATTGTTTGAAACTCGTTCCAAAGATGGTTCAAGGGCGTCTAAACGGGGGACGAGAAAAGCTTTCTGAACGGCGAGGTCTAAAAGGTTGGTAGGGTAACCACGTTGGACAAAAAAAGATCTCATTTCTATTGATTTGACTTGAAAATCTTGGTCGTCGCTACATAAGCGGCGAAGACGCAAGAATTGAGAGTAAGGGATGGATTGCTTAGTGTGGTTGGGATGAGAGGATGAAAATAGAAGATAACTAAGGGAGTCAGTAGGCTTGTACGAGACCGACGTTTTCAGCGAATCACCATTAATCGAAATTAAAATATCAAGGAACGACACAGAGGTCTCGCTGATTTCCCACGTGAACTTCAGAGCAGGATGAAAATCATCAACAAAGTTGATGAACTGCTCTAAAAGGACACGTGAACACGACGCTGTTCCTAAACAGTCATCGATAAATCTTCCGAAAAAATCAGGCAAGGGACCCGTGTATTGTTCAAAGATCTGTTTTTCAACATAACCAACAAATAAGTTAGCATAGCTTGGACCCATTTTGGTGCCCATCGCAACACCACTTATTTGTTGATAATGTTCACCATCAAACGAAAAATTGTTAAGGGTAAGCACTAGTTCTGCTAAGCGGAGTAACGTGGTTGTGGAGGATTCTAAATTAGTGCGATGATCAAAGAAAAACTTCAGAGCTTCAAGGCCATCACAATGGGGAATGACGGTGTATAAGGACTTAACGTCCATCGTGAAAATAAATTTATCGGAACTACTGAAACGTAACTGGTCGAAAATTTGCAAGGCATGTTTAGTATCTTTGATATAAGAAGGCAACTTCTTAACCAAAGGATACATAACGTTGTCTAGAAAACTGGAAACGAGCTCGGTGGGGCAACCACAAGCGGAAACAATCGGCCTGCCAGGATTGTTAGGTTTATGGATTTTAGGTAGGAAATATATGACAGGCGTTCTGGGGGTTGTTAATATAAGGTTAGATGCAGAGGCAGGCAATTCACCGGCTTGGATGAAATTCTTGATGGTAGTTTTGACGGATTTTTGGTGAGATTGAGTGGGATCGGAATTCAACTTAGTATAAAAGATGGTGTCGCTGAGTTGACGAAGAGCCTCTTGTCGATACAAGTCCGCTCTCCAGACAACTACAGCGCCACCTTTGTCCGCAGGTTTTATGACAACGTCATTTCGGCATTGTAATGAATTCAAAGCTAGAAGCTCTTCTTTGTTAAGGTTATGAACTTGTTTTCTGCGCGGAGGGTGCAATTTATCAATGTCATGGCGGCATTGTCTTACGAAAAGATCAAGGGAAGAAAAATCGCCTTCGGATGGAGACCAAGACGACTTCTTGGCGTTGAGTTCTTCGAAAATATCCTTATTGCTATTGAAAGTGGGCTTATCATGAAAAAAGGCTTTGAGGCGCATGCGGCGGAAGAAAGATTCGGTATCCTCTTTAACTGAAAATAGATCGATGGGCCCGGAGTTGGGAACAAACTTTAGACCTTTCGCAAGAACAGATCTCTCGGGGTCAGATAATGGCAAATCAGAGGGAATAGTGAAAACTAGACGAGTGACTTCGTTAGAGGTGTAACGATATGTATATTAGATATGTTATGATGTTGGTTGATTATGTATTTCCGCTTCCGGTCTGTCTGTATATATGTGGGCAACCATGTGGTTGTTCGTAGTTCAATAAAGAGATTCATACTTGTAAAGACGTTACATGGTGTCAGGTTTAAGAGGAACTCACGTTATTCGTTAGAAAAGAACGAAGCCAGAGTAAACAGTATGTCCGAAGGAGATGGGCAAGCAGGAATTGCTCGAGGCATTCATGTTAATATTCCGCTACCGGTCAAATTAGATACAAAAGGAAATTTGGCATCGAACTGGAAGAAGTTCAAAAGAATGTGGAACAACTATGAGATAGCCTCACGGTTACGACAAGAGTCGAAGGAACTGAGAACGGCAACGTTACTAACTTGTATTGGGACCGAAGCGCTTGAAATATACGAAGGACTAGAGTGGGCGAATGAAATCGAAAAGACAGACATTGATGTTGTCTTGGAGAAACTCGAAGCTTTCTATGTTGGAGCTACGAATGTTATCTACGAACGGTACAATTTTAATCGACGAATACAAGAACCGGATGAAGCATTCGAAGCGTATGTCGTTGCGTTGAGATCTCTGGCTAAGTCGTGTAATTATGGACAACTTACTAATGATTTTATCCGCGATAGAATTGTCGTGGGAGTTCGAGAGAATGGTCTCAGAAAGAAGTTACTTCAAGCGAGAGATTTAACGCTGAGGAACTGCGTAGATATCTGCCGTGCGAGCGAAAGCACGAATCAACAGCTGAAAAGTATGTCTCAAGCCGAGGACGTGCACACAGTTCGTACGAAGAGAGATGGAAAGAAAAACAACGAGAATCAACGAAGAAAAGCCGAAGGGTCAAACCGTGAAGATGGTAAACAACTCAATCAAAAGCAGTCGAGCGTGGTAAAATGCAAATTTTGTGGTAAAACACATCGGAGAATAAAAGAAGAATGTCCCGCATGGGGAAAAAAGTGCTTAAAGTGCAACAAAGCAAACCATTTCGCGTCGCAATGTCGAACCAAACAACAACAATGGAGAGAAAAGATACATGGAGTCGTGAAGCAGCTTGACAGTGAGGATGAAGAAGTTGATTACGTCCTAACGTTAAGAGAAGAGTCAATTATGTCCGTCACCGAAACCAAGTTCGCGAAAAGAATCTTTGCTCATCTGATTCTGAATGATACGTCTGTCAAATTCCAGTTGGATAGCGGAGCAACCGTCAATGTTCTGCCGCTGAATCTGTATCAAAAGATCTTCAACGATTGGAAGCTCAAGCAACTAAAAACGATGCATACGACATTGGTAATGTTTAATAAATCAGAGATGAACGTCTTGGGGAAGTTTAAGACGGTGACCATCAACCCCAAGAACCAGATGAAGTATGCCATTGATTATGTGGTGGTGAATGATGATCATAAACCGTTGCTGGGATTTGAAACTATCCAAAGGTTAGAACTGATGACAGTAAACACTGAGAACGTTTTGTCTATCAAAAATCAACCAAAAGTTTTGACGGGGGCTGAATTTATCAGTGTGCACAAAGATATCTTCACAGGAGAAGGCCGATTTGAAGAGAAATTACACCTGGAAGTTAATAATGAAGTTCCACCTTCCAAGCTACCTGTCCGGAAAGTACCAATTGCAGTAAAGAAGCCAATCAAAGAGGAACTAGATCGACTGGTGAAATTGGATGTCTTGGCCAAAGTAGAGGTTCCAACGGATTGGATCTCGTCTATGGTTGCTGTCAAGAAGAGAGATGGAAGCATTAGATTATGCATAGATCCGAAGCCATTGAACAAGGCGTTAAAACGGAATCATTATCCACATCCAGATATAGAAGATGTCCTGCCCAATTTATCGAAGGCTAAAGTATTCACTGTTCTAGATGCAAAGAATGGCTTCTGGCATGTCCAGTTGGATCAAGAAAGTAGCTATTTAACAACGTTCGCTACACCCTGGGGCCGCTATAGATGGACAAGAATGCCGTTTGGTATATCTCCAGCGCCAGAAGAATTTCAACGACGTTTAGACACAGCGCTCGAAGGGTTGGAAGGTGTTAAATCCATTTGTGATGATATACTAATTTATGGAGTTGGAGATTCCTATGAAGAAGCGGTGGTAGATCATGACAACAAGCTAGTGGGCCTTCTAGAGCGGTGCAGGAACAAAGGAATAAAGCTGAATCCAAAGAAGCTAAAGTTTCGCCGCAGCCAAGTGAGTTTTATGGGGCATTTAATCACGGTCGAGGGACTGAGTCCTGATCCAGCGAAAGTGGAAGCGATCCAGAAGATGCCAATACCATCGAATAAGCAAGATGTCCGACGACTTCTTGGTACGGTCAATTACTTGCAAAAGTTTTCACCAAATTTGTCTTCAGTCACAGCACCGTTGAGAGAACTACTCAAAGAAGAGAACATGTTCCACTGGAGAGAGGATGTCGAAGGAAAGTGTCTCAACGAAGTTAAAGCGATTTTGTCATCGCCACCTGTTTTGAAATACTTTGATCCTGATCAAGATCTGGAGCTGCAGTGTGATGCCTCTGAAAAGGGATTGGGGGCCTGCTTAATGCAAGGTGGTCAACCAATTGCGTATGCTTCCCGGTCTCTCACTAGCACCGAGCAACAGTATGCACAAATAGAGAAGGAGATGCTGGCGATCGTCTATGGTACAGAGAAGTTTGAACAATATGTTTATGGACGGCGAGTCAAAGTCGAGACCGACCACAAGCCCATTGAGAGCATTATGAAGAAGAATCTCCTCAGTGCTCCAAAAAGATTACAACGGATGATGCTCCGATTGCAGAAATATCAACTAGAGGTGACCTACAAGAGAGGATCACAGATGTATCTAGCAGATACGTTGAGTCGCGCGTATTTGAAAGAAAGCGGTGGACCACAAGAGCTTGCTGAAGCAGTGTTATCTACCGAGAGTGGCATCGAGAAAGATCTAGAGAGCATAGATATGGTTTGTAACCTTGCAATATCTGAAGAGTCGTTGACAATGATTAAACAAGCAACAGAGGTAGACAACGATCTGGAAAAACTGAAAACGATTATCAGACAGGGATGGCCTGATACGAAAGATCAAGTTCCACCAAGTTTGACAGAGTACTTCACTTTTCGTGATGAATTGTCGATCCAGAACGGGCTTGTATTTAAAGGAGAACGATTGGTTATTCCAGTTGGGGTGAGGTCGTACATCAAAGCCAGAATTCATGCAAGTCATGTCGGAGTCCAGGGCTGTCTAAGACGTGCAAGAGAGATTGTATATTGGCCAGGAATGACGAAAGAGCTGACCGAGTACGTTTCCAGTTGTTCCACGTGCAACGCCTATCCGCAAGATCAGCCTAAGGAACCACTAATTAGTCATGCATGTCCAGAAAGACCATGGGAAAAGGTTGGTAGTGACCTACTTGAGTTTGAAGGGAGTGACTATTTAGTGACAGTTGACTATTTTTCTAATTTCTTTGAGTTGGATAAACTCAGAAGTAAAACCAGTGAGGGGGTCATTGGAAAGATGAAGTCACATTTTGCCAGATTTGGAGTTCCAGAACAACTAGTAACGGATAATGGACCGCCATACAGTTCAGAAGCCTTCCGGGAATTTGCAAGAGGATTTGAGTTTGAACATATCACAAGTTCTCCGGGGTATCCGAAATCGAATGGAAAAGCAGAGAATGCAGTGCGAACAGCGAAACGGTTGCTAAAGAAAGCGAAAGACAGTGGAGGAGATCCGTATTTGTCGCTGTTAGATTGGCGTAATACTCCAAGCGAGGGTGTTGGATATTCACCAGCACAACGACTCTTGTGCCGACGGACTAGAGCGTTGATTCCAATGGCAAAGAGTTTGCTAAAGCCTGCAATTCCAAGGAATGTCGATCATAAGTTATTGGTACAAAAGAGCAAACAAGCCTACTATTACAACAGGGGTTCAAAGGAATTACCAGAGTTGAAAGAAGGTGATCTGGTTCGTATCAAGCCGTTAAAGCTAGCAGAGAAGCGAAAGCCATGGGTGCGAGCTAGTGTTGAAGGGAAAGTGGACATTCGATCTTATCAGGTGCGAACAGAAGATGGTCGAGTGTACAGACGGAACCGAAAGCATCTTAGACGTTCAAGAGAACAACCTGAAGAAAGTACAACCACCACCTGTGATTTTCAACAGCCTGTTATTGAAGTACACCCTGAAGAAAGTGATGTTCAACAGCCTGTTATTGAAGTACACCCTGAAGAAAGTGCTACAAGTTCAAATGTTCAACGACCAAGTGTAAAACCTGCAGTTACTCGACTACGAGATAACAATACTCTTACAGAACCTTTGACAACTGCAAGAATAACACCTGTCATATCAGATGGTCAACAGAGAACACGGAGTGGAAGAGTTGTTAGAAAACCCAACCGATATCAAGACTTTACTACATGACAATTCAGAAGTTAAGTTATAGTGACGTTAACATGAAAAAAAAATTTTTTTTGTCTTACTATATTATCTAGGATAAGTACAGAATTATAAAGCAATCAATACCATTTAAGAAAAGGGAGGATGTAACGATATGTATATTAGATATGTTATGATGTTGGTTGATTATGTATTTCCGCTTCCGGTCTGTCTGTATATATGTGGGCAACCATGTGGTTGTTCGTAGTTCAATAAAGAGATTCATACTTGTAAAGACGTTACAAGAGGAACTAGTGCTTTGGGAGGGATTCGGGGAAGGACCCAATAATTTGGCCAATTTGGACGCCTTAACGTCTTTAAGAAAAACATAGATTCTGGAATTTAGCATGCGAATTTGTTGAACGATAGCGGTAAACAAAATAGGTGGGCAGACCTGGGAGAGAGAGGACTTACATCCCGAGATGTCGTCATCAGTATGTTGTAAATTACTGGACATAGATTTAATAGTGATACGCATCAAACGACGGGAATGACTCGAACAAGCCGCTGATATGTGATGGGAATAACGACGATCGATAGCGGGGAGATTAAAAGACAATAAATCAAAAGAGGATCTGAAACCGTAGGGAATGACCTCCCGATATAAACAACGACTAATAAAAGTAATGTGACTGGAAAAACGGGTTTTAGATAAAATAAGGTCAAACAAACGTAGAGCATCATTATTGATCGACGGTAAAAAAGGAAGCAAATAACTTACCATTTCGTGACGGAGACTTTGACGAAACTTCTTAAGGTTAGGCATGTCGCAGCGGTATATAGAATATCCGAGAGTAGTAAAAAAGTAGAGTGCTGCGTAGACAGTGTTTTGAATATATAGCAAAGTGAAAAGGTGGTAAACTGCCAAGAATTTAGTGACGAGATACTGACGTTTCGAGCGGAGCCCTTCATCAGAGTAGGACGAGATGAAATAAAATACGTAGGGCTTATATATATGCCAAAAGGGTGTCACAGGTAGAAAGTAGCCAATCAAATGCACGGGAAATAAACTAACTAATAATTAATGAGATGGGAAAAGTTAAGTCATTTACTATTTTTACAGTCGATCAATAAGCAGACTGAGGGGGTGGGATAAATGACAGGTCCAATATTCAAGGGGATTAGGCGATAATAATAGAAACAAAGACTTGAAAACGAATGAGCATAAGCTAATAATAAAAAGTTCATAAGCTAATAATAAAAAGTTCCAAGCAAAATAAAATGACAAAAGCTTTTACGAAATTAAATAAAAGAAAAACGTTCGTTAAGACCAAGAGGATGTGTTGTGCCAAGTTTAAAAATGAGACGCTTCTCTTGCCGCTTGCGGTTATCGTTGCCACCGGAAATGGGAAGGATGGCACAGACTTTAATGTCTGAAACCAAATGGTTGGAGCTGTTGAAATGGCGGGCTACAGGTTTGTCACCATCATTGATCCTCACGGAACGAAGATGTTCAGCAAACCTGTCTGAAAGGCGTCGCCCAGCTTCACCGATGTAGATTTTAGGGCATTTATCGCAAGAAATGCAATAAATTATGTTGGTGGACGTGCATGAAAAAGCATGACGGATTGTGTGGTCGAATTTGGGGGCAGTAATAACTGTAGTGGGATTGAGAAAAGGGCATGTGTTACAGCGGGAACGGCCGCAAGAAAATGTTCCCGCTGGTGCCGAGGTATTAAGTTTAAGGGCACTATGTACTAAGGAGTCACGAATGTTTTTATTACGGCGAAAAGATACCAAAGGGTTGTCGGTGAAAATGGCTGACGTCTCAGGATCATTTTGTAAAATGTGAAAATTCCGATTAATAATATTTTTAACTTTAAAATTGAAAGGATGAAATATCAGACAGGTTTGCTGAACATCTTCGTTCCGTGAGGATCAATGATGGTGACAAACCTGTAGCCCGCCATTTCAACAGCTCCAACCATTTGGTTTCAGACATTAAAGTCGGTGCCATCCTTCCCATTTCCGGTGGCAACGATAACCGCAAGCGGCAAGAGAAGCGTCTCATTTTTAAACTTGGCACCACACATCCTGGTGCCTCATTATGCTCATTCCTTTTCAAGTCTTTGTTTCTATTATTATCGCCTAATCCCCTTGAATATTGGACCTGTCATTTATCCCACCCCCTCAGTCTGCTTATTGATCGACTGTAAAAATAGTAAATGACTTAACTTTTCCCATTTCATTAATTATTAGTTAGTTTATTTCCCGTGCATTTGATTGGCTACTTTCTACCTGTGACACCCTTTTGGCATATATATAAGCCCTACGTATTTTATTTCATCTCGTCCTACTCTGACTAAGGGCTCCGCTCGAAACGTCAGTATCTCGTCACTAAATTCTTGGCAGTTTACCACCTTTTCACTTTGCTATATATATATATATATATATATATATATATATATATATATATATATATATATATATATATATATATATATATATATATATATATATATATATTAATTGATATGAGAGAGGATTTAAATATAGTCAAATACGTACATGGAAAAAGTGACTGCCCCAACCGGGAATTGAACCCTGGTCTCCGAATCAACGTTTCGGCGCTCTGACCTTTGAGCTAATGAGACACGGTCAGAACAGTCAGTGATTTCTCCATATACGTATTAATTCCATGTACGTATTTGACTATATTTAAATCCTCTCTCATATCAATTATTATTCTTAAAGCCCTCTGTATACAAGAAGTCGTGTATCGCTTCGCTACTTCGGGAAGTGCGCTCGAGAGGCCTTGCACCACGCTATGGTTAGATGCGATGTCTGCCTGTTGGTGTTTAAGTGAAAGCGGCGAATTAATACGTATATGGAGAAATCACTGACTGTTCTGACCGTGTCTCATTAGCTCAAAGGTCAGAGCGCCGAAACGTTGATTCGGAGACCAGGGTTCGATTCCCGGTTGGGGCAGTCACTTTTTCCATGTACGTATTTGACTATATTTAAATCCTCTCTCATATCAATAATTATTCTTAAAGCCCTCTGTATACAAGAAGTCGTGTATCGCTTCGCTACTTTGGGAAGTGCGCTCGAGAGGCCTTGCACCACGCTATGGTTAGATGCGATGTCTGCCTGTTGGTGTTTAAGTGAAAGCGGCGAATTAATACGTATATGGAGAAATCACTGACTGTTCTGACCGTGTCTCATTAGCTCAAAGGTCAGAGCGCCGAAACGTTGATTCGGAGACCAGGGTTCGATTCCCGGTTGGGGCAGTCACTTTTTCCATGTACGTATTTGAATATATATATATATGTATATATATATATATATATGTATATATATATATATACGTATATATATATATACGTATATATATATATATATATATGTATATATATATATATGTATATATATATATATATGTATATATATATATATGTATATATATATATATGTATATATATATATATGTATATATATATATATATATATATATATATATATATATATATAATATAACTAACTGCAGACGGTACCGTTTCGGCCTTTTGGGCCTCATCAGTGTAGTGCTGATGAGCAGGATGAAGATAACTGCTATTTACAGTCACCCTTGATGCCACACAAATGTGGGACATCAATATATATATATATATATATATATATATATATATATATATATATATATATATATATATATATATATATATATATATATATATATATATATATATATATATATATATATATATATATATATATATATATATATATATATATATATAATATATGATATATAACATATAATATTTATAAAGACTTGATGTGGGATATACCACACTGCATAAATTATAAACCATCAATAACGTTATAGTCTATATCAACTCAGTGTGCATTGCGCACTTTTACTGGCTGAAATGACAAAACATAATTGCAGTGTCTGGCTATCATCAGCAACTGTGGACAGCTGTTTCGCTCTCTTGGAGCTCGTCAGCACAGTGTAGCTGATGATAAGCCACATATATATATATATATAAAACCCGGTAAACTAATTTCCATATGCATTATGGGTAATCGTTAAAAATTTTGCCAAGCAACCACGGCCTCCCTGCGAATAATAATAACTTACATAACACTAAATAGGGGTCGAAATCACAAGCCAAAGACTCCTCCCTTGGCGGTTTGGATACTAGTAGAAATACGTCGCTAGCCTTTTATACCACTACCACCCCACCCCTAGATTTTCTTTCCCCCATCCATGATCCTCAGTGCCTAGACCTCGTATTTGTATTTATTTGTAGTCTGTCGATAACAAATCCCAAAAGGCCGGTTCGTCATACCTAGTTCGTCATATTTATCAAAACATAGTCATATCCGTACGAACACATATACATGATTACCGGTGGATTTTTTTATATCAAAAGTCGGGCAATTTCCGTCTCAGTCAGGCAAAACGTTCTCCGCCCCCCTAAAAATTTGTGCCCGTACGCCTGATCAAACTCTAGTAACATAATATCCTAGTTCCATAACTTCCGGTGATGTCATCACTACACGCACAACTGATGGTTTTGATGCTCTATCTGAGTTCATTTCAGCTATATTTATTCACACAACAAACGCGCGACAGTTTCAGGCCACTTTGCCGGGCCAACTCGGCAAAATGCCTATTACATGGGAAAAGGTGAAATTTTGAACACGCTTAACCCGGCAAGGCCAACTCGGTTTACCTAGGCTGCGTGTAGACTCAACAATCCAGAATGATATTCTGGATTATTCTGGATTGTAGAGTCTGCACGCAGGCTAGGTTAACCGCGTAAAGGTACCTTTACATGTTTAATTCCCGTTAGGAAATGTTCTGCGAAAGCTGTAGTATAGGGGCCGCGGAGGGGCAGGGGATGGGGGGGGGGGGCTTCAGTCCACCCCCCCCCCCCCCACACACACACACACACTTTATTGCCCAGTTAAAAATATTAAAAATATAGAGATCTAGTAAAAAGTTTAGAATCTGACTTTCATACTTCGTGAGTTCGTGACAGCTAGCCTTAAATATTAGGCTTAGTTATTTTTAACAGTCATCCACAACGTACATATGCATGCAGTGTTTATAAAAGCATTGTTAAGTTTAGAATCTGTCGATTTACGCTATTGAGCCATGCCGTAGAATCGTGCTTGCTGTGTATACATTTGAAGTTATAGTGATTAAATTCAGAAGTTTGGTTAATATTAAATTCAATGATGAGATGAACTAAAAATATGGTTTATCATTGTTTATGATGTTAATTTTTCTGTTAAAACGTGCCCTTCAAAATGCAGAAAATAGCGGTTTCAATATACAATGTCTTTACCTGTATGTTGTACCTTTCTCTAATGCTTGCTCGAAGGGCAACTGGCCACAATGAACCCACGCAACAGCATTCTCCAGCTTTCACACTGACAACGCATGGTAGAACGCACGGACATAACAGACCAAGAACACCTTTAATCGACAAAAATAAACTTAAACGACGCGATTTTCATGTGCCGAATCCAATGCAAATGAGCTTGAACAAAGGGTTTTGCTAATTCAATGAAACGCCTTCGACTATATCAAATAACTTTTGATAACAGTGCGTCAGAGTAGGGATGAGCCGATAATCGGACATTAATAGGTAGAAGCCGATAATCGGCAACTCTCAGGCTTATCTGTTATCGGCTGATATTAAGGCATATATCAGCAGTGCCGATAAATATTATACTGCCTTTTCTACTTGTGACCTTTCCTTTTGTTTGTCAAGAAAAATGCAAACTCGTTTATAATATAGATTCTGTTGCACAATAAACTGTCAAATTTTATTAATTTGATATGGTGCATCTGGTTTAACATGACATATTAGGTGAACATTAGCTATTCATTGATACTTTTCAAAATAAATTGATTGCTATATCAATCCATCGTAAAGACGTTTCTGTTAGACTGCTACTGGTCTACTAGTAACGGTTACGTTTTGCCCCAAATTCAAGTGTTAAGTATTCCTGGTGACCAATATCGGTAACCACCGGTATATCGACCGATAAGCCTGTGTATCGTATCAGAATTTATCGTATCGGTAAATATCGGCTCATCCGTACGTCAGAGCACTGTTATCAAAAGTTCTCATGTTGTAGCTCAAGAATGAGAGTTCTTGGCATCACTTCTTCGTGATTATATCAAAGTATATTTTTTAATTTAAAAGTGCTATGTCTCTCGAAGACGACTGGAAAGCACTGAGATGATTGTTACGCGTATTTTATTCGCTGTCGGAATCACACAACATTACGAGACAAGCTACACAGCGGCCCGGCGTTGGCATTATGCAATGGTTCAAAATTAAATATGTTGCAGCATTGCCACAATCGTTGAGAAAAGTTGAACCACAGTTGCACTTTGTGTAGGCTTGCTGCAACAACAAAAGTTGCGAGACTTGGTGATTGGGGGAAACTTGTGCCGCAATGGCGTAGAGTCTGGCTGCTATTAATAGCTCAAAAAGCGGACAAACAAACCAAATTTGACTCACAAATGATTGCAAATGAGCTATTTTCTTTTGTTATGGCCGCAATAATTATGGGTAAAAGCGGACAAACATCGATGCTGACGTCATCTCGACGGCACGCTATTAAATTGCGAGATAATTTTAGTGATGGCACAATGTGATTACAAGGTAGTTATTGTACTAAGAGGTACTTAAATTTGACGTTAAATAGTAATCACACGTTTTCATTTCAAAATCTAAAACACTTACACAGACTCATACCATCACAACAACTACATATACTAGTGCTCCAAGGTTGACGCTTTTGCACGACAATTTGTGTCTGGGGTTGTTGAATTATAACTGTTGTGTTACTAGTTTGAGTCGTCGTTGCAGGGTAAACGGGCTGTGGTGGATACCCTGCTGGTGATTGAGTGGGGTATCCCACAGGTTGTGGTGGGTTAGGGTTTGGGTTAGGGTTAGGGGGACACGATGCTCCCTGGTTATCCATGCCTGTATTAATCATTTTGTCTTTGTCTGTTGAAAAAATAAAAATGATATTTAAAGAAAACATTATGCCATATTTTCCACGGAGCTGGACTCTGCTCTGCTGCACTACACTGCACAGCGGCGGCGGGCGTTAGAATGAAACTCTTGGTTAGGATTAGTAACCACGTTGACACCGAAAATGTAGAAAGTGTTGTTGTTCTTAACGTTATGTTAAGTGTCTTAACCTTTCGTATGCACGCGTTTGTGCGCTACAAATAGTCGCACCAATGCACCATCGCACTCAATTCTCAAAGCCCGTCGCCTTTCTGCAGCGTCCTGGTCTTTTTTTCAAAGCCCCGGCATCTCTTAATTTAATTTTAATCTTTAATTTGAGAAGATATATAACTTAAGGATAATACTTAATTCAAAGAGCAGACTCGATCGCAGTACTGTCCTGTGCTGTCCTGTGTTGTGCTGTGCTGTCCTGTGTTGTGCTGTCCTGTGCTGTGCTGTGCTGTCCTGTGCTGTCCTGAGCTGTCCTGAGCTGTCCTGTGCTGTCCTGTGCTGTCATGTGTTGCCCTGTGCTGTTCTGTGCTGTCCTGTGGTGTCCTGTGGTGTCCTGTGGTGTCCTGTGGTGTCCTGTCATGTCATGTCATGTCATGTGCTGTCCTGTGCTGTCATCTGCTGTCCTGTGCTGTCCTGTGCTGTCCTGTGCTGTCCTGAGCTGTCCTGTGCTGTCCTGTGCTGTCCTGTGCTGTCATATCATGTGCTGTCCTGTCATGTCCTGTGCTGTCCTGCCATGTCCTGTCATGTCCTACCATGTCCTGTCCTGTGCTGTGCTGTCCTGTGCGGTGCTGTCCTGTGCTGTCCTGTCCTGCCATGTCCTGTCATGTCCTGCCATGTCCTGCCATGTCCTGTCCTGTACTGACCTGTACTGTACTGTCCCGTCCCGTACCATACTGTGATATATACTATACGTCTAACGCGAAATTGTAATCTGATTGGGCTTGGAGACAAATTTAAACATTGGTGTTGTTTTGATATAGACAGCTTGAATTTTCTCTGCGTAAAAATATTGGATAATCTATATGAGACGTAGTGGTATGTGTGGTATGTGGTAGCTCTGAATTTTCTTCAGTCCTCATAATATCATATCTTTCACACTCTGCAAGTGCAACCACGATCAATTATACAGTTAAAGACTACGAGTTATAGTAATCAACTGATTATAGAAAACTAGTGCGTTCGAAGCAACGAGGACGTTAATTAGTAAAGCGGAAGTAAATTGAATTTTACGCAACAGCTGCACTATAAGGATACAGCAAATGAGACACTAAAGAGCTGCGGTGTTGCGGATGATTGGGAGGAAAGCAATGAACAGAGAGACATGTAAAAGGAACGTGTGGAACAGCGCCGCCAAACGGGGCTTTGAAAAAAAGACCAGGACGCTGCAGAAAGGCGACGGGCTTTGAGAATTGAGTGCGATGGTGCATTGGTGCGACTATTTGTAGCGCACAAACGCGTGCATACGAAAGGTTAAGACACTTAACATAACGTTAAGAACAACAACACTTTCTACATTTTCGGTGTCAACGTGGTTACTAAGAAGTAAAAAATACTCTCAATATAATACGTCGTGCGTAGAACAAGGGCAACGTGTGAATACTCAAGGAAGTTAGGAACGGATACCTTATTCATTTTATTTGTTTTAGAAAAAACACTCTA
Organism: Chrysogorgia sp. JL179-B06; assembly: GCA_035772405.1. Taxonomy (NCBI): domain Eukaryota; kingdom Metazoa; phylum Cnidaria; class Anthozoa; order Scleralcyonacea; family Chrysogorgiidae; genus Chrysogorgia; species Chrysogorgia sp. JL179-B06. The sequence continues at coordinate 711,465 of JAYKKM010000475.1, forward strand.
TTGCAAACGCAAATCGAAAACTCTAAAAGGTTGGTGTACTGCCAAACAATGGATTCAAAACAAAGAGATTGAATTTCTAAGAGTAACTCAAGGCTGTCCTCGTTCTGTTTACACTGAGACCGAGAGCATTCTCACGTCGTTGTGATGACGGCCGTGACTCACGGAGAGATGAGAGCTCTTACTTATAAGATTGACTTCAACATAAAATCATTTTAGAAGCATTATAAAGTGTTTCCGAAATCATTAAACAAGCTTCAAGTATCAATTATATACTGTGTCAATCAACCCGTTGTATACTGCTTTTAACTGGAATCGCATTTGCCGTCGTCGAAAGGTCCGAGCCTATTTATAGTGTTAGAGACGCACTTTACAATACATTTCAGTCTCTTACCTGTAGCTCATAAAATCCTTAGTATGGACTAGGTGACACGATGTATTTACGCACTCCAACGGTTACTTTTACTTAATTTAGGTTTTCAAATAACGCCGTGGGATGAACTGCTGCACTGACTTGGAATGTTAGCTCTCACGCAGTTAAGATCATATTTCAGAAACACGAAATTAATTAAATATAGATACTCACTTTCACTTTTGTTCTTTTGTGCGATTGGTCGAGATAGATATATGATTAATCATTAGTAATCAGGCGCGCTTTCGAAAAGCGTTCGTCACGACGATGACGATAATAATAATAATAGTAATCTTCCGACTCCAGACCTGTGTACTTCCTAACTATTTATCCTAAACCGAAGAACCCGGAGAAAACCCACGACTTTCGGCAGAGTGTTGAGCAACTCTTTCCATGTGCGATCAAATGTCCGATCACAGGATTCGAACTCTTGACCTCAGAGGTGGGAGGCAGTGGCCCTAACCACTAGACCACTAGACCACAATAATAATAATGAAAACTTTTATTCAATTCAATCAGTTAAGCAATTTACAAATAGGAAAACTAGGTATAAGAAGATAAAAAAGAGAAAAACTCTGTGTTTATCTGTTACGAAAATCGTAAGGCAGTCCAACAGAGACGATCTGACAAGATCAAACAATTAGTAAAACTTCAACAAATCTGGATTGGTCCACGATTTGTTGCGTCGTATATACAAATAAAAGGAGGCGCGCATGGACACTTCCATGCACTTCTCTAACATTCTTGTACAGTTTATTTCAGTGGGACATCGATAATCCTGAAGGTCACCATATATTTTGAAGCCGTACGAACTCAGCTGGCTCAGATACCTCAACATAGTGTAAAGTATCGAGTCGTGTCTCCATGTGTATAACGACCTTCCTCCACTGACAGCTACTGAACAATTTGATAGCATTTGGCGTTGTGTTTGTCGCTCAGAGCAGAGGTCGCATGAAGCAGCTTCAATTTTCCCCCAGCGATGCAAATTGGAATTGTTGGGTAAGCTATATATTAAAGCTCTTCTAACGAAAACATAAATATTTTTCGGCATTTGGTCACTAATGACTTTCCAACTTGCTTGCCTGTGGATACTTTCTTAATGTTCCTTTAACGTTGATAGATGGTCAAGCACATTGTTCTCAATCTGACGTTGTAGCGCCGATTTAGGGTTTCTCTCGTTGTTAATTATAATTGAATCCGTCATAATGTTGTTATAATTTGTAATTTTGCACAGCGCTCTGATCTCGGCATTTATTGATTTACTGAGGATCTTCCTTATACTTAATTTACAGTATTGTAAAACATCAGCGACTAGTTGGAGGCCAAAACCAAATTTACTGACCGATAACTTCAAATGCGAGAGATTTAATTGCTCCTTGATGGAAGTGGAGCCATCTCTTAACGTATGATACGATCTTGTCGTCCAAATTTTGAGTTATCCAAGTCGAAGATAGGTGGTACACAGATAGTCTCCATCGGATTTTACTGTATACATATTTAGTAATTATTGAGATTTTATGCTTTGGATGAAGAGGTAAATTGTGTATTTTCTCGAGATAATCTATACTATTTCAGTTTCCAATTCCTGTTCGACCATGGTTTGGAGCTCATTTTGTAATTGAAATGTTTTCCTAAGTACTTGAATGATTCACCCAGTTCTACGGGAGGAATCATTTGGTTGTTCACTCTTAAGTATGGCCTGTATTGGGTAACTTTTGATCCATCTTTTTAATGCCGAAAGTAGAGCACTTATCCTCTAATATTGAAATACTCTAATATTGAAAATATAAAAATACTCTAATATTGAAAATACTCTAATATTGAAACCGGACCAATGACACCACTTGGTAAAAATATTTAGAAGCAGTTGGTTGTCTTCTTCGGTGGCCGTTACAATTGCGGTGTCGTCAGCGAATTGAAACCAGCTATAGTGACGTGTCGCAACGAATCCCAATAACAATAACCCATGGTTCTGATCCGATCGTCTTCAATACATTTAATTAATTACGTATTGATATACACATATTAAATAACAAGGGGGAAAGACAATCCCCTTGTAAAACTCCTTTGCTAACTCTCATTGGGTCCGTTATAAATGCCTTGGTGCCAATTGAAACACTATAATTTCTATATAGGTTTAACACCAATTCGGTGATCGATTCAGGAATGTGGTGGTAGGTTAAAACACTTTCAAGTAGGCGGTGATCGACTTCGCCAAAGGCGTTTTTTAGATCCAAAAGCACTGTTAGCATAGATCTTTGGTTGGTCCTTGCAGTATGGTTAACGTACCATATGGGTTAAGAGCTCGGTATGTTCTATGGTCCCCGAAACGCCGTTACAGAAACCCTTTTGTATTTTGGTTTCGATATAGTTGTTTTTAATCATAAATGTATGTATTCGGTTACGGATTAATGGCGAATAAATCTTTCCTAATACTGCAGGTTGAAGGGTTATTGGTCTGAAATTTGCAGGATTAGTAGGGCTATCTTTCTTATATATCAATATTGTGAAGCTATATTTCCATATTCTTGGCACTGATTTTGTTTCGCAACAAAACTTTAGTATTCGAAGAAGTCGAGCAGTTCTAAGTATCGGGCATCGTTTGAGTGCCAGAATGCTTACTGCATGATCGAAAGGGCAAGCCGATGAACTGGATTTCATTCGTTTTATAATACTGGCTATTTCAGAATAAGTTGGTGCTGAGGTATTAAACTCGTCATTTGGCTCGGTAAGTCTTTTTTTTCATCCAAGGTGGTATATCAAAATTTCTATTTGGTTGTACGTCAGAGCATGTTGTTTCATCAAATTCCGGTAATACGGTCTCATTATCTTCAAATTATATGTCTTTCCAGTACTTCCAGAAGTTTCTTTCTATTCGATTGTCGTGTGTGTCTTCCGTTAAAAGGCGATGAGTTTTTTTTTACTATATTTTAAACGTATTACGTAGGAGCTTACTAATAAAACTAATCTCGGCCGACAACGCATCGTCGTATATAAGCTTTTAAGATAATGCAAATGTTTTTTCAGAGTTGACGACGGGAGAGATGGTTGTACTTGCCTTGGAATTCGGAAAAACCTATTTGGTCATCAACCGTATATTATGTGAGCCGTATGTTGTTTCGAAATATGAATAAATTTCATCCTGCAGGCTTTTGATTTCATAATCGATGTCAGTTATTTCGCTATAAGTATTCAATGATTCCTTAAAATGATCGTTAGCCCTAGACCATTCGATTGGTGACTTCGGTAGTTTAATTCCGGGTTTAATGTTTTTCTTATCTGGTAAGTCCGTTTCATCGTTATTTTGTGAGCAGGGCATTTCACTGTATGGAGTCAGATCTTCCAAAGCAAACAGGGTGTTTAAAATAGAATCAACATGACAAAACCTTCGGTGTGCTCTTTGTCCTTTTAATCCTTTGCATTTCTTACCGCAGCAACACTCTATTTCTGTGTCTCGGCAAGGATTTTTTGACCCTTCGTTCTGTAATTCCTTATCGTAATTAGTTATATATGCGTCAAAAAGGTTTTCGTCGTGAAGATTATTCAAATTTACTAGTGACAGGTCGGCAGATTCAGCATAGTTTAATGTCTCTTGCATGGGTAGTAACCATGTGCGGTTGTTAGGTGGAGCAGTAGGTTGATCTGTAATTATGCGTGCTTTACAGCGCCAAACATGGCGGCCCAGAACTTTAAAATCTTTAATTTCCACAGTGCTGACATATGGTTTCCTCACTTGGACTGCATAGTAATGTTAAAATAAGATATAATAGCCAAAACGCCCGTCGCCCTCTCGATTGGTATAAATGACTTTGATACGGCTTTCCTCGGCTTCGGTTCTTGAACACTGTAGTTATACTTGAAGGTATAGAGAAGCAACGTTTATGAGAATCAAACGGTCTCCAGGTTGAATTTTCCAATAGGAATAAAGAAGAAGGAAGATTTGTTAAAATATTGGATGATTTGGTCTTGTCAGAGTAAATAAAACGATTTATCTGTCGGAGCGTAGGAGGGTACGTCCTACGTCTTTCTCGACATAATAATAATAATAATAATAATAATAATAATAATAATAATAATAATAATAATAATAATTATAATGCCGAAATACGAAGTAAATAAGAAAGAGGATGAGCAAAACCAAAATAAGTTTGAGAATATCAATGAAGCAAATAGCTTCTGGAAAGCACTATGGGAAAGCGAGGGAAATGGAAACATGGAGGTCAAGTGGCTAGAAGAGGTTAGAGCGGTCATAAATGATAACGTACCAGCTCCACCCCAAGAGAACTATGAACCGAACATTAACCAAATAACCAGTGTAATCCTTAAGAAACGGAATTGGAGTGCACCAGGTCCTGACCGCATCGCAAACTTCTGGTGGAAAAAGGCACAGCCTCTACACGAAGGCGTAATGAGGAGCTTCACAACACATGAATATTCCAGGAAGATCATGACTATCCTTGGTGGTTCACAGGAGGTAAAACCACACTTAAACACAGTCTACAAATGGCATTCGTCATGCGTCCTGAAACCCATGGATCAGCATCTTGATAGTTATGGTTTGATGCAAGGAGAGCAGAGAGGAGCGAAGGAAAAATGCAGCGGAACGATTGACAACCTTCTTATAGACAGAATGGTATGTCAGGACAGCAGACGAAGTAAACGTAACCTCAGTATGGCATGGATAGATGTTAAGAAGGCCTATGATTCGATTGATCATAAATGGTTGAGGGAAATGATGGTACTCCATAGATTTCCGCAATGGATTGGAAGAGTGATCCAGAAACTGAGTTCAAGCTGGAACACAAGAATAAAAGCTAATACAAGACAAGGTGACGAAATCTCGGACAAGGTGATGCGCTATGCCCAAGGTTGTTCACGCTATGCATCAATCCGATAGCGTGGAAGTTGAAGGCTACAGAAGGATACATCCTGTCCAAACCGATTAGAATGAAGATAACAGATCTACTATACATTGACGACTTGAAAATCTTCGCAGCTTCCCGTGGCAAACTAGAAAGAGTGCTGAGATCAACCAAGTCTTGGATGGCAGATGTTGACCTCGAATGGAATGAGAGAAAATGCTCCGTAGTACACGTTAAAAGAGGATGTATGGATACGAAGACGTCAGCGATGGAAGTAGGAGACTCGGATAGGATTAACAGTCTAAAAGATGGATCCTATTATAAGTTCCTAGGGGTGATGGAAACCGTGAAACAGGAGGATGCTGTAGCCAAAGCCTACTTACAAAGATTATCGGTGATATGGTCCAGTCCATTATCAGATTTCAATAAATTAAGTTATAGCGTCCAACCAGTTTGCTCTTCCCATCCTAAGTTATCTAATGTGGACCCAGGTCTGGCCATTAGCAGAGCTGCAGAGATTGGTCAGGGAAACTCGTAAGATTCTAGTGGAGAATGGCGCGAAGCACTCTCTGGGATCAACGGCGCTTATCTATCTTTCAAGAAAGAGTGGAGGAAGAGGCTTAAAATCGGTAGAAAATGAAAATAAACTGACAAAGATCAAGGCAGCGGTTAAACTTTACACCAATACAGACCGAACAATGGCTATGGTTATGGACTTCGAGAAGAAAGCTACGCCGGAATCGGGAGGTCAGTCATTAACCAAAGATGCTATCAAGTACGCAGAAGAGCTAAAACTTACGTTGAAGCTAGAATATACCGAGACCAGAAAGGTTATACACGGAGAATGACGAAGAGATTATTGCCAGAAAGATTGGAAACTGGGCAAAAACCGCTCAACAAAGAGAATGTTTTGAAGAAATGAAAGATGGCAAGGGAAGCTCCTCAAGAACCGATGGTTGGATGATGACCTAAATAATGAATGCTTCGCATGGATGTCAAAATGGAGAACAGCGCCGTCGCACACAATAGCAGCAGTGCACGAACTTTACCAGCAACTACTTCCAACAAAGATATACCATCAGAAGAAAACAAGGACGAACATCAGCCCAGGCGTGCTGTGCCGACTATGTGGCAAAACTCCAGAGAGTTTACCTCACATCCTGGCAGGCTGTAGTGCTCTGGCGCAAACAAAATATCTAGCCAGACATAATAATGCTCTGAAGATCCTGTATTTTGAATTGTTAAGAGATCGGGATCTGGTTACAACAGTCCCGCCCTGCAGGTATTCACCTGCGATGCCCAAACCACTGTATGAAAATGGTAGAGCGAAAGCCCTTTGGGACATACCTCTCTATGCCGAAAATGCGGAAGTAAGAGCTAATAGAATAGATGCTAGGATCGTTGACAATGAGGAAAAGAAGGTGATAGAAATGAGCTGCCCATGGTTAGATAATCGCCAGTTTAAACACGCTGAGAAGACCGAGAAATATGGCCCCCTAAGATGGGAACTGAAGAAGCAATTCCCAAGCTACCAAGTTACCCAGTCCCAGCACAACATCATTATGGATGTTCTCGGAGGTTTTTCGAAGGAGGTTAACCAAACAGTAAAAAAGCTAGTCGGAGATACATGTAGAAGCGAAGAAACATTAAGACGGATGCAGAAGTCTGTGATCAGCAGTAGCTTGAACATTGCACGCTCATTTAAGATTTTAGTTGACTAACAATTTACTAAAGTGGCTGCGACAATTAGTTAAATCGTTTTTGTAATCGAACAGTATAAATATTTGACTGTACTGACCTATTTTAAATTGTTATGGTTGCCTAGAGCATTTTTGTTCTTTGGTTTTTTTACTTTTAGAGTTTTTAGAGTTTACGTTTTAGCTACGTTCGCGCCTAACTGTGGCTTTTAATTTTACTGAGCATTCAGAAGTTGTACACTGCCATAATAATAATAATAATAATAATAATAATAATAATTATTATTATTATTTTATTTTTTTTTAAGTATAGGTAATAGTATGGTTTCGAGTGCAATTTGGAAAAAACATGCACAAGTGAGTTTTTCAAAGACTATCAAAATAGCACGAGTCCGAAGGACGAGTGCTATTTGAAGTCTTTGAAAAACTCACGAGTGCATGTTTTTTCCAAATTGCACGAGAAACCATGCTATTACTTATTAATAATATACAAGAAAATGTGCGAGACAATTATAAGACGAACATCCGGTGATCAAGAAAACTTGATCTTCCGGTCGTGTTTTAATTGGTTTACACAAAGTCACGCGACATGCGTCTTAAAATATTTACAACAGATTTTTGCAGATTTGATTTTTGCATTTTTGCAGATTTTTGAGTTTGTTACAGATTTTTGCACTGTTGTTACAGATTTTTGCACTGCTGTTTGGGATTAAATGCACTGAAACCAACCAATCACAGTCGAGTAACATTTTCTTGTATATTATTATAATAATAATAATTTTTAATTTCCTTTATAACAATAATATCAAAATATTTTACATTCAAGGTACTGTATTCCATCGTCTGTTAAAGATGATAAAATTTGTTCAATATAGATTAGTTATTATTTCTTAAAATTTGCTGTCCGTATATTCAAACTATATTATGATAATTATTTACAATAAATACATATAAAAATAATAATAATTTAAAACTAAAGTCCAATATATATAAGATTATCTAACTAACTAATAATAATAAAAATTTACAAAACTAATGAATTCTTGCCATCACGGTCTCTATATCTAAGTCTATGTCTTTAAAGTTGGATTGTACTCTTCTAATTGTTCTCGAGCCTCTTAAACATAACAAGGCAGATCTAACGATGGAGAATGATATCTTTGCTCTTATCCATGAAATTGTGTGTGAGTATAGCTCTCCCTTCTTGTCTGCTATCAATTCAGCAAGTCTGCTGTGGTATCGTAAGCATTCATCTCCCATTCCTCCTGTTGTAGTGAAAACGAGTGGTGTGAACGTTCCTTGCTCGATTTCTGTCACTCTTTTGCCATACATACGTTTCTTCTCGTTTTCGTGCTTTCTGTAAATTTGTTTGGGACTTAGATCTTGATAAGATTCTGCGTTTGGGTGACAAACCCGGACATCAAAAAAGGCAGATCTTTGTCTTTCCCAAAAGCCCCTTGCATGAACATCTAGCCGCGCTCCAGCAGATATATTTGCTCCCGAGTTTAGGGTCTCTCCATTGACATTTTGTAGAGTGGGTTCAATCTCAACGTCGTTGCATACCATGTTCAACAGTTCAGCTTCCAGATCTCTTAGTTCATTGTGGCGTTGAATTATGAAGCCTCCGCGTTTACATATCATTGCGTGATCTATAGTAAACGTCTCCCCACATACACACATCGAAGGGCTGTCGCTGATATTCCAATCATATCTTAGGTTTAAGGCATCACGGAATTCCCTCTTATTTAAGTTGAAATTCATCTCTGAAATTGGAATTACTGTTAGCCAAGTAGAAGCTCCTTTTTCGGCTGCAAATTCCAATGATCTTTTTGTCTTTTCAGATACTGCATTCTTCAAGATTTTAACTTTTTCATTTAAAGCATAGTTTTTCCCCTTTCTCGTGATTTTCTTCAATTCTTGTATACGTGAGTCATCCGGCAATTCTTGTGTCTGTGATGTAATTCTTTCCACCAGAGGTGCTGTTATCTGTATCGATGCTGCGTACTCTGTGGCTGCTTCTTCGCAAGGATTTATGAGTCCTAGACCGCCCATTCGTACCGGTAATGCTAAGACTTCACGGTCAAGCTCGGTGGTGTTGTGCTCTGTTATGGCTGGTATAAGAACCTTGACAAGTGCAGTCTCCAATGGTTCTAACAGATCTTGGATATCTGGCAAAGTACGGAGAAAGTACGTCCAACGATGTTTCAAACCATAGGTAAAAACGGCGTAACATGCTTGAGGTTGTGATACTGCAAATTCCGCTAATTTTGTTATCTCCTTTACCCATTCTTCTACTTTACCGTCAACATATTCAGATAGATATGATCTTGATCCTACTACCGCTCCCAAGTGTTTTTGCCCTTGTGTGGTGATGTTAATGGCTGTATCTTGAAAGGCTTCTTTTGCTAATTCTTCTTTCTCTGGTTTGACAATCAGCCAGCATTTCTTGTCATTTGGGTAATAACCATAGTCAGGACCAATATCCGATAAGGTATTCCACCACTGCTTTATTTCTGTTATAGTTCCTGCTCCACTCGCGTCATCGGCGTACCAGCATTGCTTTGTGTGACTCGTACCTTGCAAATATGAAATTAGTGGTTGAAGACTGATAGCGTATAAGGCCATGGATAATGGGTCTCCTTGCGTCATGCCTTCTGACGATTTTAGCTCTTTGCCACCAACGATAAACAATCGCGATGGCAGTCGGTATGTATTCGTCGCGTATGTTGCAACAGTGGGGCAGAGCACTCTTGTATTATGCAAAGCAGCAGCTCTATTCAGGGTATTAAAGGCGTTGGAAGCATCGATAAGCAAGACTGCATCTGTGTCATCTGCCTCGAATATATTACGCATTGCGTGGATTGCTGCCTCGCTACCCGATGCTTGACCGGCGCAAACCTGGAGTGAACCACTGGCTTCGATTACATCTTGCTTAACCACTTTCATGACACACTTGCTTATTACTCTTCTGATAACCTCTCCCACACCAATCGGTCTAACTGCACCTGCTCCTTTGTGTAGCGGAATTAAACGACTTGCTAATATTGATTCAATAGAAGTTGGATCAACATGTTTTGTACACAAAGCCCTTGCAAGGGTGGCTATAGTGCCTCACAGAGCCTTGTAGAGGATTGCTTAAACGATTTACAGGCAAGTATTCTTTTAAAACCATTTGCATCAATACCTGACGGACCACCAGACCCTTTCGTTCTCAGGGCAGTTTCTCGTATCATTTCTGCATTTATTCCGATGTATATGCTTTCCGGTATTTCTTCTACAGGACCATGAAGTATTACTTCAGGCTTTGCTTCTTGTGCTTCAGGATGTTTCTGTTTAAGCTGCAACATAACATCGTCTGTTAAGGGCAGTACACTTCCACAATCCCCATCATTTAGAAAACGCATGGCTGAATTTATTTGGCCCTCCATTACGAGTTTAGCAAAAATCTTTGCTCTGTTTGGAAGGTCAGATTTCTTTCCTTTTCCAAGACGCTTTTGAATCATTCGTCCTTCCCTTATTAGCTTGTCAATTTGACCTTCTTTCCATAGAGCCAGTCGTTTCTCCAAACAAACTTTGTGGTCTTTAGCTTTGGACTTCTGACCAGGCTTTTGGAGTCCGACCGCTAGGAGAACAAAGAACGCTTTTAGAGCTATATGCTGCTTGTTAGATTCAATGTTCCAGTCGTCAATATGCGCCGTTAATTGATCAATGAACTCTCTTCCTATTTTCCCATATGGGACAAGGAAAGCATTTTTTCTCCATGATATGATTTCATTATATGCCTGTATAATAATACATGATGTTTGGATTATTATCGGGCCACCGTCGCTATCTTTTCCCCATTCAACCATAGTAGGCTTGTTCATTGGGTTATATTCTGGAAAACGCGTTGGGGCTCTTTCTTCAGTTGCTTTTTCTTGTGTGTCGTCTTCGAGTTGGTTATCAGACCCATGGGAATTTCTTGTTTGTCGCCTGTCAACCGTTTCATGCAAATTTAGGCTCAAAGTTCCCGAATTTGCATTTGGTGTTATCAACGCTTCGACATTACGATTTTCAGCTTCAATTTCATCCCGACTTTCTCTCGCTGAGTTCGCTACTTCCCTCTCTAATCTAATTTCTCCATTACCACCAGTATTCTCTGACAAGTTTGCTAATGTTTTCTCTAGTCTTGCTGCTTGATCTCTTAGGTTTTGACTTGTCAATCTTAGGTTTGCATAACCTCGTCTCTCCCAAAGCTCTTTCATGACTTTGATATAGCCTTTTTTTCTCCCATTCTCGTTTAGAGGCGGATTCACCGAAGAAACCATGATAAGGGCATTTCTTTTGCAATCCAAACAATCTTGGTTCATTTGCTCGGTCCACTTTAACCTTCCTGGCCTTCTTGTTGCGTTAGCTATCGCGCTCGCCGTATTTGAACCACTCGCCATGATGAATATATCATCATTTATGAATATATCATATTAATAATAATAATAATAATAATAATAATAATAATAATAATAATAATAATAATAATAATAATAATAATAATAATAAATAAGGAAAACTTTATTTAAAAACGGTAAATTCTTCAATTACATTCAAATTAATTTTTATAATATTTACATTGATATGGTATAATATAATATAATGATATAATATTTACATGATATTTTTATTTACATTAAAACTGAAAAATAAATTAAAACAAAGAAAATTCAATCTAAAATTCCAGGCTAAAAATCACGTATACAGTAGTTCTGCTACAGAGAGAGTAAAGTCTTTCGCGATCTCGCGTGACTTAAACGGAATTCTCGAACCTCTCACGCATCTATAATGTACAGTTCTTAAGATAGCGAATGATAGCTGGATTCGTAACCAGGTAATGACGCTGGCGTAAACTTCATTGTTCTTGCTCGTGAGTTTATCTGCGAGAGTTCTTAAAAAGTTCTGACAGTCGGCTCCCATGCCCCCGTTTGTACCAAACACCAATGGTGTAAAAGTTCCCATTTCAACATCCATCACTCTCTGATTGTATTTTCTCTTCTTCTCGTTTTCCTGTTCTCTGAAGATTGTTGCAGTGGACTTACCCAGGTTGGACCGGGAGTTTACATGCGTTACACGTACGTCAAAAAATGCTGTAACTCCTGGTGTCCAGAAACCTCCTGCCTTCATATCCAGTCTCGCTTCTTGACTTGTAACAGTGGATTGGAGGTTGAAAACTTCATTATCGAGTGGTTGCAGGTGTGGCTCTGTTTCCACATTTTTACACACTTTATTGATGTGTGATGTCAGGAGGTTCCGGATTGTGTCGTGTCTTTGAGCTACAAAGCCCCCCTTCTTACATGACAAGGCATGGTTGACTGTGAAGGTCTCCCCGCAAGCACAGTGACTAGGGAGATTAGGTAGAGCCATGTTATAACGAAGGCATAGGGAGTCCCTGAACTCCTGCTTGTTTAAGTCCATACTCTTCAATTGGTGTTGCATTTAGCCACGAGCTGGCTCCCTTGTCTCTTGTCTGCTGAACCGCTTGGAGTTGATCAGGAGATAATGATTCATCAATCCTGTCTATTCTGGACTTTGTGGCGGCTCTCCTCTGAGTGTTAATTTCGCGCTTTCGTTCCTCCATTTGCTCTCGTGCTGGGATGGTGGAACTTTGTGCAACAATAGAATCAACATGTAGAGCTGTTATTTCAGATGATGCTTTGAACTGCTCTGGAGCTTCACGTTTAAGATCAGGAATTCCGATCCCGCCCTGTGCAGATGAAAGGGTAACAAGTTCTTTAAGTTCTCCAGGGAGGGGCTCAGCTCGTCCAAATAATGAAGGAAGGAGAGAATCATGAATCACTTCTTCGATTGGGTCCACATACTCCTCGAACGATTCAATGGTGCGCAGATAGTAAGTGAACTTGGATTTGAATCCTTTGGTGAAGGCGATATAGGCGGCGTGTGGTTGGCTTCTGCTAATCTCCACGAGAGACTCCATTTCTCCAAGCCACTTCTCGACCTTATCTTGACAATATTGGTCTTTAAATTTTTTAGATCCAATGACTGCACCGAGATGGCGTCTTCCATCGAGCGTTATGTTTACTTCATCGCCAAACACCTTCTTTGCATTCTTTGCCTGTTCACTGGACTTGACAATTAACCAGCTTTTAGCTCCATTTACGATATATCCGTATTTTCTAAATAATAATAATAATAATAATAATAATAATAATAATAATAATAATAATAATAATAATAATAATAATAATATTTATCTCTCTGAACTAGAACCCAACCATAAGTTACACCAGCTTAGTTAAAATTCTAATTAGGTACATCCAAGCTTCATTATTAGTTGTTCCATGCACATTAAGATTATTGTCAAGACAGTAACTCTATATACTATATATGGCGCCAATTAAATATAATTTGACCCAATAATGGCTGAAATTGAACAATCACGTATAACGCCTTTCAAAACATCCTTGTCTCTAGAAAATGTTTTTAAGTTCGACCATACATCTTGATGAACTGTTCCAAGTGAACCAAAACATAGCACAAACAATTTCGTATCGTAACCATTTCGCTTCAAACACTCCACCAACGGGTCATATCGAACCATTTTAGAATCTCTAGCCAAGTCAAGATACATGTCGAAACATACACTGTAACCTCTACGATTTGGCAGCATTTAGATAATTCATCGACTACAAAAATATCCGGACGACGATGATCCAGATCATTCATTTCATAACACAGTTTCTACATTCCTCTCAGCCATAACGCGCGCGAATTACTCGTCGACAGCACCGCCAAATAATTTACAGAAGCGGTTAATGTAGTTGTGTGGCGATCGCGATGTACAAGATGCAGAAAAATTATCCATACAAGGCCAGTTCCTGAAGTGACAAACATAAATCCGAAATGATCAAGTTCAATCTTTTATAATTGGAAGGTTGATGATCATCTCATTCGATTTGTAGCGAAGGCCAGGTTGAGTATATTGCCTACGAGATTCACAACATATATTTGGAATAGGGAAAATAATCCGTTATGTCCTTTTGGTTGTCAAGAAACGGAAAGTATGGCTCGTCTGTTAAATGGGTGTATCAGAACATTTGGAAACTTTTACAGTGGACGCCACGATCGAATTGTGAGTTTAGTCGTGGATATGCTCAGGAGGTAATTCTAAACCATGAGCGGGGGAACGGTAATTATGTCATTTACAAATTTAATAATTACATTCAGCTATCTAGCATATCTAACCAAATCCGGCCAATCCGACTGACAGCCATAAGACGTACTCGTATGGAGAAAACCTTTATCATTTAATTCATAACCAAGAAAGTTATTATCTGAGTTAGTAAATTGTACACCACGCTTTATCATATCCAACTTCAGTGATTCCCGGGCAATAAAACGAAAACTCTGTACCTCGTGATTTAACATTTTAACCAAAAATGCAATTCTCGTAGTATGATAAACATCCGATATACGTTTCACACCCAAACCACCTTTCAGTCGTGATATAAAAACAAAGAGTCTTGTTGTTGAATGGTATAGGCCAAATAACTCTCGTACTACATTAACTAGATGAGATTCCATTTCCAACAAAGCATTTTCCGAAAATCGCGCGCGTGTTAATACAATTATATACTGTGTCAATCAACCCGTGATTTCTTTTACAAATGCTAAAATGTATATTGCTTTTAACTGGCATCGCATTTGCCTTCGTCGAAAGGTCCGAGCCTATTTATAGTGTTAGAGACGCACTTTACAATACATTTCAGTCTCTTACCTGTAGCTCATAAAATCCTTAGTATGGACCAGGTGACACGATGTATTTACGCACTCCAACGGTTACTTTTACTTTAGGTTTTCAAATAACGCCGTGGGATGATCTTCTGCACTTGGAATGTTAGCTCTCACGCATCTTCAGATCATATTTCATAGAAACACGGAATTAATTAAATATAGATACTCACTTTCACTTTTGTTCTTTTCTGGTGGAAACTAGAATGAGGATTCAGATAACTGGAAGAATAGTGGAGATCACATTATGTAGATTGTGTAACCAGTTCGAAGAATCCTTACAGCACTGGTTATCTGGATGCCCCAAAATAGTTGCAACAGAGACGACAACTAGGCATGACCGAGCACTACAGGTAGCAGCATTCGAATGGCTGAAGCAAGAAAGGGTGCGCCAATCGCAAATCAATTTGGATAAAAATTGCATCAATGGTATGGTCTTAGTCGATTATAAGAAAGCGTTTGATATGGTGGACCACTGCATTCTTCTTGAAAAGCTATGTGCTTATAGACTTGATCCGAATTCGCTTCAATGGTTCGAATCTTATCTAACCGATCGCAAACAGTATGTTACTTTTAAAGGCCAGCCATCTTCAACAAGAGTAATTACGGATGGAGTACCTCAGGGTTCTATCCTTGGCCACCTCCTGTTTTTAACCTTTATTAATGATTTACCTCTACATATAAATACTCAAGTGGATTTATTTGCCGACGATACTACCTTACTAGCCTCCACTGATTATAGAGGGACAAATTATCTCTAGAAGTATCCAATGTTCAAAATTGGGCCATTGCCAATAAACTACCTCTGAATTCTACTAAGACTAAATCTATTTTGGTTAGTGGCAAACGGCTCAAGTCAAAACTCACAGCTGAAAATCAAGTCCTCAACATAGAATTAAACGATGTCCCATTGGAACAGGTTCATCAAGTAAAATTACTGGGCTTTATTATCGACGAGGACTTAAGTTTTGACACCCATGTTGACGTTTTAGCAACTAAACTATCAAAACGCATTGGAATATTGAAGTCTATAAAGTCCTATTTGCCTAGAGCTGAACGAATTCTCTTTTACAATGCTATGATTAAACCCTTATTTCTTTACTGTAGCCCAACTTGGACAAACTGTAGTAAGAACAATATCGTAAAAGTATTCAAACTTCAGAAACGCTGCGCTAGAATTATCCTTAATGCTCAACCATGTCATTCCTCTGTGGATTTATTTAACAGACTTGGTTGGATACCTTTTTATGTAGAGTCGGACATTAGAAAATGTATAATAGTATACAAACGTACTGTTAATGATACTCCTGAGTATTTAAACAAACTCTTAAAATTAAATAGTCAGCAACATTCTAGAAACACACGCAGCGCTCATTTGAGCTTAATAACACCTAAATTCACTAGAGTTACAGAAGCTGGCCGAACCTTTTCAGTTACCGCTATTAACATTTGGAACAAACTGCCACTTAGTCTGCGTTCATCTGGCTCCCTTAATTTCTTTAAGCAGTCTTTGTATAGGTGTTTTCGTGATTACCAAAAAGAATTTAAGCAATTCACGTCTTTTTCTGATTTTAACTTTTAACTTTACACAGTGTATTTCAACTGTCATGTAATTAAGACCTCACCTTGTATCATTATATTAACATTTTCATGTAATTTAGTCATTAATTTTTATATTTTTATACTTTTGTACATATATATAGGTATATACACATATATACATTTTCATTTTGTAAAATTTTTCGAGGGCCACAAGTTTGTTATAGTACTTTGTACTATTTAGTGTAACCCTCTTTAAATAAAGTTTCTATCCTATCCTAATCCAACGACCTGTGGTACCAGGAAAAATGGTGTCGGGGGAGAGTGGTTGAGTCAGAAACGAGACGATTAAGATGGGATTATGAATTTGCCACTGTGAAATCGACTCATCATCGTCGGCCTGACTTGAGCAGAATGTGGAATTAAAAGAAGAGGAAAAAAAGAATAACTACAGACCCATTATGTATGAGTTGCGGATTCAAAACGAAGGATGACGCATTGAGTATGTTCCACTTGTCATTGGATATTTTGGGAAGGTGCACAACCTAAAGGGTTCATTGTCCAAATTCATAATTAAAGAGAGACTAGAGTGGATACAGAGATGCAACGTGTGATACTGTTTGAAGGAGAATCAACAGTGCGAAAAATAATGAGTGCATGGACTATTGTTGTGAACTTTTGTATATATCAGTAAATTACAGTGAACACATGGTGATTAACCGTAGTACGTTTTGGCCGGGAACCACCTGGTCCCGCGGTTAAGTTGAAATAATAATAATAATAATGATATGGCGGCGAGTAGAGCGGACGTATTTTGGCGGTCTCGCTAAATGAAAATTTAATTTGTTTCGAAAGCTGGCCAAGTTGGGAGCACCAGTGCAGATTCAGCCAGTGACTAGATGTACTTCGCAGCTTATTTTGATCTTTTAAAAGACAAGTTGGTGTCTCTAAACGCAAGTTTGTCTGTATTAGTTTTATTATCGGCTTCACTTGTCGTGATGGCGAATACTATAATTGAACAACGGTAACTCATGTGACCTGTTGGATTGTAAGAAGAGGCTCTTGCAGTGACTAAATCAGACAAACCGCCTCTCAAAGAAGACGGCAGGAAGAAGGGCTATATGCGGGTGATGAAGCAGCTATGGAAGGAGATGGGTTATGAAAATCTAGCCCTCACGAGCCAGAATCTACGAGATGTATATCCAGAAGGATGGGAATGAGAGAGAATCAGACGAGAGAAGAGAATTTGGAGATAGAAGAGTTGACAACACCAAATTCAAATTTACAAGAAGAAGCTGACTCAAACTTACATACCCCATTGAATGTACAACGAGAGAGTGAAATAGCAAGCCCGGTGGGAATACCTAACGCACTTAACGAAGACGCACGCGGCTTATTAGAGTCATCAGCCCAAATTCTTGCACAATTAATTACCAACCGGTGAAGATATTGAAAATATCGATAAAGTGATAGGAGAATTAATGAAACAAAATGTGGTAAACCCATCGGAGAACCCTTTCATGCTACTTATGGTAGCCTTTCTACTACTCAAAGGCTGGAAAAAACAGAGGTCATCGCAAACACAAGGTCCTCGGAGAAAAGAGCAGAAATGGAAAACAGCTTACGAGGAGAAGGTGCATGAGCTATTAGAAAGATGATATCTATCGCTAAAGCTGAATTAGAGATGTTAAGAGAAAACAGAAAGATAACAAAGAAGGGGAGAAAGAATAGAAACATTCTGAAAGAGGAATGTAAAACAATCTCCGCTTTTGAACTTGTGAATTTTATGGAAAGGAAAAAATCAGCCCTTAGGAAACTTAAGAAAGGATTCTCCAGAAAGAAAAAGCAAGAAGAATCAAGAATTGCAAACCGTGATTTCAAGCTAGATCCGGGCCAAGTATATGCGGACATGAATGAGATGCTAAAGAAAGACGAAAATAGCGAGCGACCAAAGTACAAGATTCCCAACCAGGAAGAACGTGATATGTTTGAAAACATTGAAGAAGCAAGTAACTTCTGGAAGGAACTGTGGGAGACAAATGGCACTGTGAATAGGTGCGCAAGTTGGTTGGAAGAAGTGAAAACGGCAATTAATCAGCGAGTATCCGCCCCCTCCTCGGAAGATATTTTCATCCTGCACTCTAAAAAAGGGTGTGTTAGAAAACACACCAAGGTGTGTTAGAAAACACACCAAGGTGTGTCAATTTAACACACCTTTTGACAATTATTTTAAAAAACACACCTTGGTGTGTTCATTAACGCACCTTGGTGTGTTCATTAACACACCTAGGCGTGTTCATTAACACACCTAGGTGTGTTAACTAACGCACCTTTAGTTAACACACCTTTAGATTACACACCTTTTCGCAACCAAAGGTGTGTAATTTAACACACCTTTGAAAGAAAACACACCTTTTGCAATAACACACCTTTTACATTAACACACCTTTTCAAATATAACACACCTTTTTGACAACACACCTTACTCATAACACACCTTTTTGATAACACACCTTTTTGATAACACACCTTTCTAAATAATACACCCTCCAAAATAACACACCTTTCAAATAACACTCCTTTTGATAAACACACCTTTTCATTAACACACCTTTTCAGCAAAACACGTTTCCAGTAACACACCTTTTGATTAACACAAGTTTTCAGTAACACACCTTAATAACACACCTCTTGATCAACACACATTTAGATTAACCGCCTTTCACTAAAACATATCTTCCGAATAACATGAAGGTGTAAGAAATGACATGGAATATGATATGTATCTGCTCCATTCATAAAAAAATGTTATTTTTTGTAGCGTAGCTTCCTCCGCAGGCAACTCTGGCATCCGTAAAGGTGATTTATTTACACGTGCGCGCCATTTCGCGATCAAGTTTTCCTTGTGAACTCAATCAATTGGCGCGCGTGTAGATAAATCGAGGAACTTTGTTAACACTCTCAAACATGAGCTAAAATGACGTAGAGAACTTTCGACTGCCAGGAATCGAAGGCGCTGAGACGTCAGTTTGGCGGATGGAATGAACTTTTTGTGTCTTTAACAACATTTTTAACCAAAAATTCATAAATATAGCGCATGGAACAGGAAGAGCCTGGGTACGAGGTTGGGTTCTCGGGTTGTACCTTGGCGTCATAATTCTTAACCAATGAGAACGCTGCGCGCTGAATTTGTTTGTTTGGTTGTGATCACTGCACGAGACACGCAGTTATCGCTTTTACCTTCCAATACGATTTTCACGTTATGGATTTCTATAATATGAGCACGTATGAATTAATTGGTTCGCTTGTTCATTTAACGAAAGATATCAGTGAGTTCTCGGCCGTGTAAAGTTCGCTTCAAAATGAAAACAACCAATACAGCAGGTCGAAGACGAAGCCATTATCCTGACGGAAGCAAATCAGGTCGAAGACCTAAGCCAGGTACGTAAACTCAGTCATTGATGCGCTTCTAGTTAAAATCCTGCGACGCAAATTAATAATTAGTATACTTTAGAGTATTTAATAATTATTTAGTGTACTCGCGTGATTATAACTCGCGGGTTCCGCGTTATATCACGCTTCAAGGAGAACTTTAAAATTAAAGTCGAAATCCAAGATGGCTTCCTGTCTTCCTTCTCGACTTGAGTCAAAGGTTGAATGACGTCGAATTGATTTTTTATTTGAAACGAAATGTAATTGTCAAGGAAGACTCCCATTCATGCTTATTAAAAAGTAAGTTAAATGTTTGTATACTGCGAAGATGCTCTTCGATTACATTTTTACCTTTGGGCTTTGGTGATTTACTGATTTGTGTTCATGTGTTGACGACGGAGTGAAACGTTAACCTTTGCCTTTGGCAGATTGCATGGCAGTGCTCACACTATTATTTTCAAATCATATATAAATTAAAATGTTGGCAACAGAAATTGAAGCAATGTGCAAAGTAATATTGACTTTGTTGGTTCTATAGAGTATATAGACTATAGCTTATTTTAATTTATAATTTTACAGCCAAATCACAAATGTTTGTTAATGTAGTATTAAAGTAGTTATCCCTGTTCCTATAGCCATAATTTATCTGTTTCAGCTGCAAATTAATCAAATTTCACAATGAAAAAATATATGAACACCAAATTTCTAAAGAAACCATTTAGTGTTATAAAATATTAGTATCAACAAACTAGGACTATCACAAATCCTCTATTGGTTGAGCTACTGGTCACTCTCTATATTACTATATAAGAGTGATAGAGCACGAGCAGCAAAAATAGTTGCTTTTCAAGGTGTTTAACAAGATTTCAGATAAGCTGTTGAATAATTTGTTTCAAATACATGTAATTTGTTGAAAATGTTAACTCTGCTTTTAGTAGAAACTGACCATGGTTGCTCATAGACAACTCAAGCTCGTTGTCTAATTGACAAATAGATTCGATTTTGCCATTGTCTGTTCAGTTATAGATGCACAGATGACGTCAGAACGTAGTAAGAACAAAAAAAGTGGCCCACGAGCTACAGAGTCGAGTGGGTCACTGATGTTCTTACCACGATCTGACGTCCTCTATGTATCTATAACTGAACAGACAACAAAAAATGGAATCTATTTGTTTTATACAATCAAAAACAACCCCAAAGATTTGGGGCACGAAAAAAGAAAAACATAGCTGCTGGCATGATTTGACGCCATCCATGTATCTGTCCTTCAGTAGATCATGGGCAAGAACCAATGGAAATGCGTATATAAGTCACATGATTGTATAATTGTAAATTGTTAAATAGAAAATGTGTGCTCATTGTAGCAGGTCATTTGCAGTTTCTGTATTTTGTTTATAAGTTATTGTTAATTTTGAGATTTTTATGTTTTAGATAGTTGATGTTGAGGAGTTACAGACCTTCATGGAATTAACACCATCCAACTGACTGGCGTATAATAGTGACATAAATATCTTTAACCAGCCTTTATATTCAACTCCACACACAACCAATCCTATACTTTCTTCCGTGTACGTATCATCCTATACTTTCTCCAGTGTATCAGTGTCTTACCAGTGAGAAAACATCTTATTGTGGATATTGGATCATTCTTCTATGGGCCACCCTAAGCAAGGGGACTACAAAAGAATGGCACATTGCTTACTTGCAAAAAATTCCCAGAGTTGATGGACAGTAATCCTTCAAAGTATTGGGTAGGTCAGAGTTTAATTTTACATACATATATGATGTTAAATGGTGATGCAATTATGTATATGGTTTTATCTTTGTGTGGTAAAAACAGTATTTTACAAATTAGCATAGCAATTGAGTAAAATATTATTTTCACCACAATGTCACAAGAAGATAAAATTCATATCTTCAAACTAGTGATGCTTAAAAGTTTTGTAACACCTTCGTGGACTAAATTGCGTGTAATCTTCGTGTACACGCAGCATTTTTACACCCACTCTGATAGTGTCTATAGAGGCATGTTGACATTAGGCCTCAATGAAGACACATCACAATGAGTATTATGCCTCAATTAGCTTTGTGTAGTCTGTGTAGTTTTGAGCGCAGTACACAATCTTGTGCGTGTAATCGCTCTGCATGTACACTGAGACTCCATGCACTTTACACGCACGAAAGAGTTACAAAAACTATTAAGCGCCACTGTATACTGGTACAATGTAATTTTATTTTTATTCATATAGCCACAATTTTCTCTTATAAAAATTCAAAGTGATCCTGACTTATCTCCTATTAGATTTTCTTATGCTAATTAATAATAATAACAATAATAATAAAAATGGTTTATTCAATAGCATAGTATCCCTCATGGAAGGCTCTTCATCTATTGAAGACTAATATCTAATTACCGGTACAAGAAATTGATGTAATAATACCGTAGAATCTCGAAAGTAACCGGGGCAGCTACTTTCGAAATTAGTGACCTCTAAGGGCGGTTACTTTTGGGTTGTTATTTTTAGCATCGGCCAAGTTTTAACCACCACTGTACATTTTGCACAACGTTTCAAAGTTTTGTTTTATTTTGATTAAATTATATAAGAGTTGTTACTTAATTTCTAATGCTAATAATTTACCGTATTCGATACTGAATATTCAGATACCGAACGGAAATGGAACAGGACGTCTGAACGATGACAAAGACAAACTTATAACTACTGTCTGAAATTCCTGAATATTTGATATAGTTTTATACATGTTTTAATCCATGCCATTCAAAATACATTGTTAAACAGATGTTACAACTTATTTATACAATAGTTATGGCTACTTTCGGGGGGGGGGGGGGCATTACTTTAAGATCGGAGGGGTGGCTACTTTCAGGGGAGGCAGTTACTTTAAGAGGGGAAGCTACTTTCGGGTGTTCGTAGTAATTGTTTAAAAAAGTGGCTACTTTCGAGGGGGCCGCTACTTTCGGTGGGCGGTTACTTTCAAGATTCTACGGTATATAACATAATTACTTATTCTAGGAAATCAGGCCAAGTAAATTATGAATTAAAAATAAATAAATTAAAAGTAAACTAAAATTATGTGGTTCACGCGTCGAGTTAGCAAACAAGCGCCTGGGTACATCTTAAAAAAATTAGGGTAGGTAGGTCGGGATTTTATTATTTTTGAGAAAAGTTTTTGTTCTATTGCCACACAGGCCATCATCTTGTTCCATTATATTGTTGTGCAAGAATGACGGCCTGGGAACTAATTTAGCAAAATGGCGATTGTTACAAAGCCAGCGACGGTGGCAGGTCACGTAGTGATCTTATTTACGCTTTTTAACAGGGTAAAACTTATTTTATCATTAAAGTCTGTGTAAAAACTATAAAACCTACCCTTTTTATGGCTAATAGTCATTTGGTGCAAAAATATGTCACAAAATTTACAGGGACGGGCGAGCTGAGCTAGGGTCGGTCGGGTAACCGGAACTACACAATTTTTTTTTATTTGGCCTTAAGTACAATATATAAAGGTTATATTATAATATATGATAAATAGAATGAGGACGTATAAAATAACTAATTAGAATAATTACAACAGAATGAATAGTCAGAAATGTCAATAACTATGTTTGACAGCGTTCTTACTATAGATAAAATACAAGAGTTTAAACTAAATGTTTTTACCAAAATGCTGTTTACCATTCCTTGATATATTTTCTAGTTCCAGAGTTATAAAGATTTAAAGATGTCAAAATCAAGGGGAAATATGGCACAAACAAATTGCTGATTCAGCACAAATTTATGAGTATGACATCATATTGTTTGAATGTTAGTTTGGTGAATGTTTAAATGAACTAATATGTCAGAATCAAATGAACCTTTGCACGCAGATAGTGAAAGATGAAACACAGTTGATAATGTCACTAATTTTGTTGTCAAGGTAACACTGTTGTACCCAGGCCCCTTGCACAGATTTTATAAAATACCTTCATACTCTGTCTTGATAAGAATAAAATAATATCAGACATGTGCTTGTCATACCTATGCATGCCTAAAATAAATTTATACTATAATAATTTGAAAATTATACACCCAGTGATAAATACAGTGTGTTTTATAAAATCCGTGCAAGGGCCTGGGTACAACAGTGTTACCTTGACAACAAAATCAGTGACATTATCAACTGTGTTTCATCTTTCACTATCTGTGTGTAAAGGTTCATTTAATTCTGGCATATATATAGTACTGAGCTATAGTTAATTTAAACATTCACCAAACTAACATTCAAACAATATGACGTCATAAAGTTGTGCTGAATCAGCAATTTGTTTGTTCTGTATTTTCCCTTGATTTTGACATCTTTAAATCTTTATAACTCCGGAACTAGAAAATATATTAAGGAACGGTAAACAACATTTCATCTTACTGTATGAATTACAGGGGGTGGTGAATTGCAGGCTTGTTATAGATATAACCAGTAGCATCAGGCAGGATGGGCAACTGCCAAGTGAACCTGGCCATACCAAAGTGAAAGCCACATGACCAACACCACTATTTAATGGTGACAATCATATCACAAATAGTGACAATCATTCACGTAATATTTGAACAACGACAGCGAGTGTTTCACCGAGATATCCAAACACGAGAAAACAATGTATGAAAACACGAGCTACACGCTCGAGTGTTTTTGTTAATTGTTTTCTAGTGTTTGGATATCCCGGTGCGACACGAGCTGGAGTTGTTTAAATAGCTTCCCAAATTAACACAAGTATAGGTTATATTTGATATGATTGGATGATATTCTCTCATGGGAGGGTTATGTTAGTTGAACACTACAATACATTTGATCGGCATACGTAATTAGGATATTTTACTGTTCTGAGACACGGTGTTTGACTTAGTTATCCAAATGCAATCCCATGGCTAGATGGGTCTTTATTATTGGATAATTAGCTCATGAATTATTAATGCGTTTGAGAAATACAGTTGAGAGTAAATATAACCTGTATGAATATAATAAATATATTATAATTTCTCTTTACAGTCATCTACAAATGTAGAGAACATTTTTAAAGACAAGCTGGTACAGTTTAAAATTACATGTATTGGATCATTGGAGGACATTCAACAAGTCTTTATTACTGGGGAGGATCCGACATTCATGGAATGTTCAAACAAAGCATTGGTGGATCTGATTTATGTTTATTATGCATGATAGGGATCCTATCATTTCCTCAACACATTCTACTGGAATGCTCTATTTGCACCTTCATGGCAGAACTCAGAAGTAAGATGGAATAAACAATTGCAAACTGTGCAAATAGGGTAAACTGATATTATCGATGTGATATATATATATATATACAGTATATATATATATATATATAATATACAGTATATAGTATATACAGTAGTTTGGAATTACACCAACCTTTTAGATTATCATTCACTTCGTTTCTATCCTGAATTTTGATTGGTTAGTTTACCTGCAAATAACTTACTGCAAATAATTTTCTGAGTATGCGCAATTGTAAAATTTGCCTTTTGCTGCAAATAATTTTCTGAGCATTTGAGTCATCTGAGTTATTTGCAGGTAAACTAACCAATCAAAATTCAGGATATAGAAACGAAGTGAATGATAATCTAACTTGTCCTGTTAGACCAAAAACAAACAGTGAAAACATGAAAAATGTAACTAAAATGGTCCTACATGTAAATGTATTTCACAAGGGGCAAAGAGGTATTAGAGGTATTAAAGTGGCCCAAAACTGATACCATAACCACGCAAACTAACCACGGACCACATCCACTTTATAGTAGATTACACCAAGTCCTTAATATGTGTTGTAGTGATTTATAATGTTATAGTAATTACAGTTAGTGTATTAGTACATGTATTATCAGTATTAGTGTTATTTTTTTTGAGGTTTCTTGTACTTAAATATGGGTTTGCGAAACGAAACAACAAATTGCCTAACAGGTGGATAATAATAACCGACCCCAAAACAACAAAGATCCTAACCCCCCGCCTAACGCGAGTTTTCTAACCGGCAGTAGAAACCGTAACCTAAATAGAAAACTCGTAAGGTGGCGGGTTAGGATCTTTGGGTTGGTTATTATTATCCACCTTGTTAGGCAATTTGTTGTTTTGTTTTGCAAACCTGTTTAAGTACAGGAAACCCCAAAAATAACCCTAATATACTGATAATACTAATATACAACATATATTGAGGACTTGGTGTAATCTACTATAAAGTGGATGTGGTCCGTGGTTAGTTTGCGTGGTTATGGTATCAGTTTTGCGCCACTTTAATACCTCGCTTTAAGGTTAATTTGTGACATTAGACTGATCCTTAAAACTATTTGATATTTATACATTAATATTTGCTAATTACTTGTGTAATGTAAAACCAATTGCGTTTTATTAGAAATATACCAGTTACAGTACAGTATGTCCAAACTACTTGTTTATTGCATGAGTATTTCTCTTTAAATGCAGTGGTGGATTTATATGGGGGGGGGGGGGGGGGTGGACAGGGGTGTACACCCCTGTTGGCCTTGGTCAAGGGGGGTGCAAAAAATTAAATGTTTGCGGTATTCAAAACTTGTTATCAGTCTTAGACCAACTTAAGATTTGGAATTCAAGGCAGCACTAGTTCAAAATACTCAATATTAATAATTAATTTAGTTTGATACTATAATTGAATAAAGCAAATTCTTAATTTTGCTATAAACGTCTAACATTATAAGTATTCGATAATGAAAATAGAAATTAAAAAAGCAATCAAATATTCAAATGTAAAAAGCATGAGTTTTGCTATGTGCATGGTTAAATGGTTTAACATCAAAACATGTGATCAACTGATCATTACATGATTACAATGATTACATCATTTCAAGCGAGTTTGGCAACAAATAACGCATGTTTGCTGTCATAACAATATTTGGACAATTGGACAAATATATTTTAAATTTAATCAGGCACAAAGATTGAAAGATATTTATACTATTTATTCAATATCTGTAAATTGTATTATTGCAACCAAGAAACTACTAGGTGCACTGTCACGACAGCACGCTGCTGGGCAGTGCTGGGTTCGGTGTGCTTGGCTGCTCGGCCAGCACCCCTTGCTGGATCCACCACTGTTTAAATGATTTGTTAATGTTTAGCTGTGGTATCTAACACAACTTAAGGTGTGTTTAGATAACACACCTTAAGGTGTGTTATCAAAGCTTTGTTAGATAACACACCTTAAGGCGTGTTAGATAACACAACCTAAGGTGTGTTACCAATAACACACCTTAAGGTGTGTTACCGATAACACACCTCAAGGTGTGTGAGATAACACACCTTATGGTGTGTTAGCTAACACACCAAGGTGTGTTAGATAACACACCTAGGTGTGTTAGATAACACACCAAGGTGTGTTAGTTAACACACCTTTTCATAGAACACACCTTAAGGTGTGTTGTTTTTTGGACAAGTCAGAAACACACCTTAAGGTGTGTTGTTTAACCCATCTTAAGGTGTGTAGTTTTTTGGACAGAAAAGGTGTGTTAATTTACACACCTTATTTTTTAGAGTGTGGAAAGAGAGAAAGGCTGTAAAAGTGATCAGGAAAAAAGGAATTGGAGTGCGCCGGACCGGATAGGATAACAACTTTCTGGTGGAAGTGGGCACGATCACTGCAATAAGGAGTGGTTAAAACATTTCAAGCCATGACTCAAGGAACCCAAGAGTACCCTCTCTGATTCTCAGGGAGAGGGGAAGACGTCTCTCATCCCAAGACCAGGATAATTTGCTAGTGATAACCAACGACCTATCACATGCCTCAACACATCGTACAAGTGGTTTACATCATGTCTACTGAAACCCATGGATCATCATTTGGAGTCCTATGCCCTTATGGAAGGAGAACAAAGAGGAGTCAAAAAGGTTTCAGTGGAACAATCGATAATTTACTTATTGATAGAATGGTAACTCAAGATGGTCACAGGGGAAGAAGGAATCTTAGCATGGCCTGGATTGATGTAAAGAAGGCATACGATTCAGTGGACCACGAATGGCTGATGGAGATGATGCAGGTACACAGATTCCAAGAATGGGTGGTTGGAATGCAGAATCTGAGCACGAGTTGGAATACAAGAGTGGTGACAATAACAAGGCGCGGACGTGAGAAGTCTGAGATGATAAAGTTCAACATGCAGAGGCTTACTCCAGGGAGACGCCTTGTGCCCAAGACTGTTTACCCTATGTATGAACCCCATCGCATGGAAAGTAAGAGCAACGGAAGGGTACACGTTATCAAGACCGATCATAGACCGATAAGCACCAGAGTTACTGACCTGTTATACATAGATGACTTAAAAATTTTCGCTGCTTCGGAGAGTAAGTTAAATACATACATGTCCAATATAACCATCGGTATGCATCTGCATCAGATGGTTACCGATCGCGACCGATTGTAAACTGATCCCTTCCCTTCCTAAGTGTACTAACCATCGGTATGCATCTGCATCAGATGGTTACCGATCGCAACCGTTTGTAAACTGATCCCTTCCTAAGCGTACTAACCATCGGTATGCATCTGCATCAGATGCCTACCGATCGCGACCGATTGTAAACTGATGCTCCTACACCTCTGCCAACTTTCCTACCGATGGCACCGATGGCACCGATGCTACCGATGGCTCCGATCGCTTCAATAATAATAAATGGATACTTTATCTGTTCCTACGCTACAATTCATTCATACCACATACAAGTGTTTCTTAACCCAAATAATTCAGCCATATAGTTTGTGTGTTATGTATTACCTCGTTCTTAAAAAACTTCAAACACATATGTTACGTTACACCATCGCCACCGATAGCTTTAATGATCACGCATAATTTATCTGTTATGTATTATCTCGTTCTTAAAAAAACTTGTAACAAATATCTTACGTTCTTAAATAACCATGTAACAAATATCTTACGCTACAATTCATTCATAATACATATAAATGTTTTTTAACCCAAATAAACTCTTTTACATGTATCACTACTATTTATTACTGCGATGACTTCAATTGTCACATCCATACTTTATCTGTTATGTATTACCTCGTTCTTAAAAAAACTTGCAACAAATATCTTACGTTCTTAAATAACCATGTATCAAATATCCTACGCTACAATTCATTCATAACACATATAAATGTTTCTTAACCCAAACAAACTCTTACGATGACTTCAATTGTCACATGCATACTCTGTCTGTTATGTATTACCTCGTTCTTAAAAAAACTTGCAACAAATATCTTACGTTCTCAAATAACCTTGTAACAAATATCCTACGCTACAATTCATTCATAACACATATAAATGTTTCTTAACCCAAACAAACTCTTGACATGTATCACTACCATTTATTACGATGACTTCAATTGTCACATGTATACTTTGTCTGTTATGTATTACAATTCAGCCATATAGTTTGTGTGTTATGTATTACCTCGTTCTTAAAAAACTTCAAACACATGATATGTTACGTTACACCATCGCCACCGATAGCTTTAATGATCATGCATAATTTATCTGTTATGTATTATCTCGTTCTTAAAAAAATTTGTAACAAATATCTTACGTTCTTAAATAACCATGTAACAAATATCCTACGCTACAATTCATTCATAACACATATAAATGTTTTTTAACCCAAATAAACTCTTGACATGTATCACTACTATTTATTACCGCGATGACTTCAATTGTCACATGTTCTTAAATAACCATGTATCAAATATCCTACGCTACAATTCATTCATAACACATATAAATGTTTCTTAACACAAACAAACTCTTACGATGACTTCAATTGTCACATGCATACTTTGTCTGTTATGTATTACCTCGTTCTTAAAAAACTTCAAACAAATATGTTACGCTACACCATCGCTATCGATACTCCATAGCTTTAATGACCATACATAATTTGTCTCTTATGTATTATCTTGTTCTTAAAAAAACTTGCAAAAAATATCTTACGTTCTCAAATAACCTTGTAACAAATATCCTACGCAACAATTCATTCATACCACATATAAATGTTTCTTAACCCAAACAAACTCTTGACATCGCTGCGATCGCTCAATTTTAAAATCGACGATCGTAGCATATCATATGAAAACCACACGCTCAGCGATCCTGTCCATCACAGCCAACGCTCATTCGAAATATCTGCCGAACCCCAAAACGATAAATTTTTCATGTGTCCAATCAAATACATATCATTATGCACATGATAAGTTCCACCTTCCACTTATTTGCAATATTAACTTCCACCGCTTCCGTCGACGGTCGAATATAACGACTAAAGTGCGAAGGTCTCAAACGTCCAATTTATCATGTGTCGAATGTAGTACGGTTCGTCCAAACAAACTGGGACGAGATTTAAGTTCACTACTTTTAAAATGCAATCCAAACGACTTCTTTTTACGGGAGGTCCATTACTTTCCACAAAATGATAAAATGATATGTTTGAAACCGACGTCCAATTTGTCGAACCTACAGTATATACACATTACATTCGACACATGATAAATTCGACGTTTCAAATAGACCTTAATGATAACATCAATTACAATGAAAAGCTGTGCTTGCGATAGTAAAAGACAGTTGTCTTTGTTTACTTCGTCCATAGCCATAGCTTTGATTAGCTGTGACACGACAAAGCCCGCTAATACCGCTGACTATGTTTGTTTTGCCGCAATCGCAGCGATTATATGGAAACAGGTATACGATCGTTAAAGTTTCTTAACACAAACAATTTATGCACATCACTACTATTTGTTATTAACATGTCTCTTCATTTTCTCCCAAAATTTCTCGCCTTTATTTACATCAATTTACGACCAAACTGGGGAGAAAATAAAAATATCACAACACATTCCTTTCTTTTCTCCCCACTTCGTCACACCCGGCCAATATCCTGTAATACTAATTAGCTTATAAATATTCACCTTAATCTGTCACATCCTTCTATAATTAATCCGTCATTCTCTGACCTTCTAACAAAAACCCTTCCAAAAATTATTAACGTCATACCATATTTAACTTACACAAAAACGTTCACAACAATCCAAAACACGTGTTGTTATAAATATTGCCTCGCCATCATGACCTCATCTAATTCTTAAGTCAAAACAATTCTTTAATCAAAACAAACGTTTCCTCACTTCCGCTAAGTAACATAATCGGTAATCGGTAATAATGGCACTGGAAAAAATGGCACCGGAAAGAATGGCACCGGAAAAAATGGCACCGGAACAAATGGCACCGGAATAATGACTTATGCGGAAAAAATGGCACCGCTAAAAAATTGTAAAATAAAGAAACGAAAAAAACAACAATTTCTACAGCGATAGTGAAGAGTTCCGTGTGCACTGTGGTATGCTTGATGCTCTTGCACTTCTTCCAACTCAAGATGTGTGCTGGAGGGATGGCTTACGTTCAAGATAATTTTCCGGACGAAGATTAAGCGCTAATCAAATCACTTTGATGCTACAAGTGTGACAGGGTCTTTCAGACGTGTTCATCAACCAAATCGCCCACTTATTCTTCGTCGCATTGCTCCGCGATTTCCTCCTTCCCTCTGGAATGTGCACGATGCGACTGCCAATGGCGATCCACGCACTGACAACCAATGCGATTGCGAAGCCTGGAACAACAGTTCCAGCACTTGTTGGGCATAACCATCCATCAGTGTGGCGGTTGATCAACTGCCTGAAAGACGAACTTGTGTATCAGCCCTAGTTCTTCAGGATGAAATTGGAAATCCACCGAGGAAGAGAACTATATATACGAGTTTACCGTGATCTCCCGTGTCGCGAGAAACATTTGTCTTGGCGATGTCTAATAACTTTTTTTAACATTTCCCATCAACATTAACATTTTTAATATTATTTATCATTAGTATTGCTAGAAGAAAATTTAACTAGTGAATAACTAGTGATCGAATTAAAATATTCAAATTCGTAAAAAAAATTGTTGTTGTTTTCGTTTCTTTATTTTACAATTTTTTAGCGGTGCCATTTTTTCCGCATAAGTCATTATTCCGGTGCCATTTTTTCCGGTGCCATTTTGTCCGGTGCCATTCTTTCCGGTGCCATTTTTTCCAGTGCCATTATTTCCGCCATTCAACATAATCACACTAATAACTATTTTCATATAACTACTCTCATTATCTTGCGCGTCCACTCAACGAAACTTACTTTCATTAAAAATATTTTTACTTTCTCCATCCATTTTTTTACAAGTCTACATCCTCCCAATAACTACGCTATATTCCAATCCATCAATACTAATCTATCTCTTAGTTTTCTTACTTCACAATTACAAATGTCTTTCAACATAATTGATCTAATGCTTACTAACTTAACACACTTATTTTCACTTATATCATTGGCGCAGTTACAGCTGTTTCAAACGTCGAATTTGTCATGTATCCAATCAAATACATTGCATTATCACAAGTTCGTAATTGCGGTCGAACGAAATATTAAGTTCCACCCCTTCGGACGGATATAACGACCAAAGTGCGACGGTTTCAAACGTCCAATTTATCATGTGTCAAATGTAATACGGCTCGTCAAAATAAACTGGGACGATATTTAAGTTCAGTACTTTTAAAATGCAATCCGAACGACTTCTTTTTACGGGAGGCCCATTACGTTCGACAAAATCATAAATTCTATGTTTGAAACCGACGTCCAATTTGTCGAACCTAATACAAATTACATTACTGATAACATCAGTCAAATAAGCCTTATCAAATAAGCCTTACTGATAACATCAACTGCAATGAAAAGCTGTGCTTGCGATAGTAAAAGACACTTGTCTTTGTTTCCTTCGTCCATAGCCATAGCTTTGATTAGCTGCCCGCTATCAATGCCGCTGACTATGTTTGTTTTGCCGCAATCGCAGCGATTATATGGAAACAGGTACGATCGTTAAAGTTTCTTAACACAAACAATTTATGCACATCACTACCATTTGTTATTAATATGTCTCTTCATTTTCTACCAAAAGTTCTCGCCTTTATTTACATCCATTTACGACCAAACTGGGGAAAAAATAAAAAGATCACACCACATTCCTTTCTGGCACCCCACTTCGTCACACCCCAATATCCTGTAATACTAATTAGCTTATAAATATTCACCTTAAACTGCTGGGTACGAGGATGTTTAGATGAGTGTCGAGCTAATGCTTTACGCGCTTGTGTTATTGTTTTGATTTGTGAAACTGGCTTCTAACCTTCTAACTACCTCAATTTATTACGTTTTCTTGTTGTTTGGTTATCTTCTTACGACATAATAAGCTGTTTACAAAAGTCGTTTACATCAATTTGTATAGTGATGTCTGACTCAAGAGTTTGTCGAATATTCTGAACCGCACTCTTCGTGCCGTCGTCTGTCAGCGTGTTCTATAATATTCTCTACGGCTTCAATTACGATGGCCTTGTCCAATACAATGGCAATGATTTACAGCAGTGAGCGTTCGTTTCTAGCGCAATATCTGTTCCTCTACTCATAGAATATATGGAATATAAGGATCTTGCCATGAAACTGTGCGTCTTGAAGGAAACTTTGAAATTCACGCATCAAACGGAAAACATGCAACGAGCGACTGATACCTGTCTCAAAACAGAATTAATCGCACTTTTTGCAACATCTTCCCCAAAAATGAAGTCACATACAAAACGGAGAAACACATCAACTTTTAAAAACACTAAACCCAACAACTCATACTACAGGAAAAGCCACCTAGCACTCTCCGACGATAAAACGACGCAATGCCATCACTCCTTCCCAGTACTTTATTACCGAACCCTCCATCTGTACCATCTGCACCATCTGCACCATCGGTGATACTCTCCATCTATTCCAAGTCCCCTACCATCTGTTACCGTCTGTTACCGTCTGCTACGATCTGTTACTACCTACTACCGTCTGTTACCGTCTGTTACCATCTGCACCATCGGTACCATCGGTACCATTGGTAGCATCCATCCTACTCTCCATCTATTCTAAGTCCCCTACCATCTGTTACAATCTGTTACCGTCTGTTACCGTCTGCTACCATCTGCTACGATCTGTTACTACCTGCTACCGTCTGTTACCGTCTGCTAACATCTGCTACGATCTGTTACTACCTGCTACCGTCTGTTACCGTCTGTTACCATCGGTACCATCGGTACCATCGGTAGCATCCATCCTACTCTCCTTCTATTCTAAGTCCCCTACCATCTGTTACAATCTGTTACCGTCTGTTACCGTCTGCTACCATCTGCTACGATCTGTTACTACCTGCTACCGTCTGTTACCGTCTGCTAACATCTGCTACGATCTGTTACTACCTGCTACCGTCTGTTACCGTCTGTTACCATCGGTACCATCGGTACCATCGGTAGCATCCATCCTACTCTCCTTCTATTCTAAGTCCCCTACCATCTGTTACAATCTGTTACCGTCTGTTACCGTCTGCTGCCATCTGCTACGATCTGTTACTACCTGTTACCGTCTGTTACCATCTGCACCATCGGTACCATCGGTAGCATCCGTCCTACTCTCCATCTATTCTAAGTCCCCTACCATCTGTTACAATCTGTTACCGTCTGTTACCGTCTGCTACCATCTGCTACGATCTGTTACTACCTGCTACCGTCTGTTACCATCTGCACCATCGGTACCATCGGTACCATCGGTAGCATCCATCCTACTCTCCATCTATTCTAAGTCCCCTACCATCTGTTACAATCTGTTACCGTCTGTTACCGTCTGCTACCATCTGCTACGATCTGTTACTACCTGCTACCGTCTGTTACCGTCTGTTACCATCTGCACCATCGGTAGCATCCGTCATACTCTCCATCTATTCTAAGTCCCCTACCATCTGTTACAATCTGTTACCGTCTGTTACCGTCTGCTACCATCTGCTACGATCTGTTACTACCTGCTACCGTCTGTTACCATCTGCACCATCGGTACCATCGGTAGCATCCGTCCTACTCTGCATCTATTCTAAGTCCACTACCATCTGTTACAATCTGTTACCGTCTGTTACCGTCTGCTACCATCTGCTACGATCTGTTACTACCTGTTACCGTCTGTTACCATCTGCACCATCGGTACCATCGGTAGCATCCGTCCTACTCTCCATCTATTCTAAGTCCCCTACCATCTGTTACAATCTGTTACCGTCTGTTACCGTCTGCTACCATCTGCTACGATCTGTTACTACCTGCTACCGTCTGTTACCGTCTGTTACCATCTGCACCATCGGTACCATCGGTACCATCGGTACCATCGGTAGCATCCATCCTACTCTCCATCTATTCTAAGTCCCCTACCATCTGTTACAATCTGTTACCGTCTGTTACCGTCTGCTACCATCTGCTACGATCTGTTACTACCCGCTACCGTCTGTTACCGTCTGTTACCATCGGTACCATCGGTACCATCGGTAGCATCTGTCCTACTCTCCATCTATTCTAAGTCCCCTACCATCTGTTACAATCTGTTACCGTCTGTTACCGTCTGCTACCATCTGCTACGATCTGTTACTACCTGCTACCGTCTGTTACCGTCTGTTACCATCTGCACCATCGGTACCATCGGTAGCATCCGTCGTACTCTCCATCTATTCTAAGTCCCCTACCATCTGTTACTATCTGTTACCGTCTGTTACCGTCTGCTACGATCTGTTACTACCTGCTACCGTCTGTTACCGTCTGTTACCATCTGCACCATCGGTACCATCGGTAGTATCCATCCTACTCTCCATCTATTCTAAGTCCACTACCATCTGTTACAATCTGTTACCGTCTGTTACCGTCTGCTACCATCTGCTACGATCTGTTACTACCTGCTACCGTCTGTTACCGTCTGTTACCATCTGCATCATCGGTACCATCGGTAGCATCTGTCCTACTCTCCATCTATTCTAAGTCCCCTACCATCTGTTACAATCTGTTACCGTCTGTTACCGTCTGCTACCATCTGCTACGATCTGTTACTACCTGCTACCGTCTGTTACCGTCTGTTACCATCGGTACCATCGGTAGCATCCGTCGTACTCTCCATCTATTCTAAGTCCCTACCATTTGTTACAATCTGTTACCGTCTGTTACCGTCTGCTACCATCTGCTACGATCTGTTACTACCCGCTACCGTCTGTTACCGTCTGTTACCATCTGCACCATCGGTAGCATCCGACCTACTCTCCATCTATTCTAAGTCCCCTACCATCTGTTACAATCTGTTACCGTCTGTTACCATCTGCTACCATCTGCTACGATCTGTTACTACCTGATACCGTCTGTTACCGTCTGTTACCATCTGCACCATCGGTACCATCGGTAGCATCCATCCTACTCTCCATCTATTCTAAGTCCCCTACCATCTGTTACAATCTGTTACCGTCTGCTACCATCTGCTACGATCTGTTACTACCTGCTACCGTCTGTTACCGTCTGTTACCATCTGCACCATCGGTACCATCGGTAGCACCTACTCTCCATCTATTCTAAGTCCCCTACCATCTGTTACAATATGTTACCGTCTGTTACCGTCTGCTACCATCTGCTTCCATCTGCTACCATCTGTTACTACCTGCTACCGCCCGTTACCATCTGCTATCCGATGGCTATACTGGACATACCTCGTTAAATACAGTGCTAAAGTCAACCAAGTCGGCGATGGAGGATATTGAACTGCAGTGGAACCCGAAAAAATGCTCAACCATCCATGTGAGAAAGGGGGTACAAGTACAAGACTCTCTTGGAATAAAGATAGATGAATCAACGGTAATAACAAGCATTAAGGAGGGAAAGCAGTACAAGTTCCTTGCAAGTGTTTTTGAGAATCTGAAGCAGGTTGATAAGCTCGCTTTGAAGGTTGCAGTCAAGGTTTTCTTGCGGAGGATGTCTGTGATCTGGTCAAGCCCTTTGTCAGATTTCAATCGTGTAATTGCCTCAAATCAGTTCGCGCTCCCCGTCATGAGTTACCTCATGTGGACGCAGAATTGGCCCATCATAGAGGTCAAGATATTCGACAGAGAACATGAGAGAAGCTCGCAAAATCATCATAGAATATGGTGGAAAACACCCATTGAGTTCAACGGCGATGTTATATCTCACCAGAGGGAAAGGAGGAAGAGGGATGCGGTCAGTGGAGCGATAGTATAAATCTGTGAAAGTCAAGGCAGCTGTATATCTGTATAAGAATCCAGATCTCACAATGGCAACGGTTCGGAAATTTGAAGAACGCTCCGTGGCATTGGGCCATCAGTCGTTGGTGAAAGATGCTGTACTGAAATATGCTGAGGAGTTAGAACTGACTCTAAACCTAACACACCCTCAACCATCGTTAGACACCGGGGGAAGTACCAGCAAATAAAATCAAGGCGCATCTCAAGAAATCCCAAGAGGAACAGCTCGAGGAAATGGTTCGAGATCATCATATGCATATTACATTTAATCGGCGGTCTAATCACGGTATAAAGGTCATCATGTGACGAATTTCGATGGATTTCATTGGACGATTATCTCATGAATTATTAATGAATTTTAAAAATATACAGTGTGTATCAAAAAAACCGCTACCCTTAGAAAATGAATTAGCATTCTTAATGGCGAATGAAGATTGGTAATTATGCTGTAACGAATTATGAAAATAAATACAGCTATATATATAACAGCGTCTTAATTGAAGGAGACAATATACAAAATATTACAATCGTGAAGTTCGATTTGGCAAAAGTTTCGCTTGAATGGAAAATTTATAACTTCGTGATGCTTGCACGTTTCGAGTAAATGTTGTTCGAATTAGATGTATTGTAGTTCAAATAATCAGATTGAATTTTGATATTATAAACGCGCCATATGATTACCATATGTTATTTATTACAAGGCTATATGATCGCCTTTATACGTGGTTTATATTCTACATTCTATTTATTTGATCCTCCATGCTATAGCAAATTTCTTGCATCATTCTGCTGGAATGCCTAATCCTGAACACTTCTACAGGCAACTTCGTATCCAGGCAGCATTTTCCACTAATGCCATAATTTATTCCAAATTCCAAAACGGTAATTTATTCAAAAAGGGGAAAGATTTTATCTTGACCAGTTCTTTTAGCTGTAAAGCACAGTAACCCATAACATGCAAGATTAGAAAGCGTTCTCCTTCGTCGAACGCAATAATACGACTGTGTCTTAGACTTAGTTAATGACGGGGTTTTATTAAGAACGAAGCAATATTAAACCCATACATTTGGTGATTGCGTGTCATGGAATTGAAATTCTGCTACTGCTCTCTCCTTCCGCAGAGGCCTATTAAATATTCTGGTAATAATCGCGACTGCACGATGAATCACGAACTGTTTTCTTTTCACGTGACCAAAGTTCAAAGTACAGAAATTGTTACCAATCCTGATTTAAAACTGGTGTTTCTGGTTTTGAACTAGGCGATGATTGGTTGACATTGTTATTTTGCGTTCTCTGATTGGCTGGCAAGACGTCATTGGTAAAAGTGTTGCATCAGCCGAGCGTTTTGGAGAAGAAGCACGCGCTCTCCCTCAATTTCGTCAGAAAACTTCGAATGATTGTGGCATAAATTTCGTGTTTCTGTCACAATGGTTTTGTAAACCCATCAACCGTGCGCCATGCACGACGTAAAAGCTAACAATATGTCGTAAGTACAGAATCCTTTGTCTATAGTATGTATTTAGGTTTCCATTTTTGTTTAATTTAGAATTCTTGTAATGGCGCACTGTGGCGCCATTTTGACATTTTGAGACTATTTCCTTTAGCAACTACAACGGGAATCCCTTGTAGTTGTATTTTAGAAATATTTTAGGCAAACTATGTCCTTATACTACCTTTTTGTTTCAGTATTTTGTAATGCCAATAGAGAGAATATCAAACGGGATTTTAAAAATGTTATGTGTACAACTATACAACGACAAGTACTCGGCTTAGGCTACGACGTGTATTTAATACTTGAACTGGGGATTGTTGTGTTAGTAATGCTTATCGTTTTCTTGTTCACATTTTCTAGTCCTATTGCGTTTCAAAACACACTGATCCATTTAACAGTCGAATACAAATATATAAATGAACGTGGAAATTGGATATTTAACGAACACGGATATGCTTCAGTCACTTTTTGGCCTCGATGACTCTTGGTTTAGCGGGGAAGTTGAGGAGGTTAAAAATACTCAAAATGGGCTACATGATATTCTGAGTGATGTCGAACTTCAGTCAGATGATGTTGTCTCCTCGTTAAACGGTAAGGGATTTTTCCCACCGGTCTTAAAAATGCGTTGTTATAAGCAACGTGGCGTATAAACAACACACATGCGTGTAATTCCAGGGTGCATTCCATATGAACTCCTTTAGCTGATGCCTTGTAAATACCATGGATAGTAAATAGACCCTTGAAATAAACAGTTATAATAGATAATTGCAATATAAAATAATAATAGTAAAAATAATAATAATAATATTAATAGTAGTTGTAAATAATAGTAATATTAAATAGAGAATAATACATGATGTGTGGAAATATGAAATTTATTTCGAGTGTTTACCAGGATATCGAACGAGTGAGATATCCCCTGTTCAACACGAGAAATAAATTTCATATTTCCAAGCATCCATGTATTTTTCTGTTTATTATATAATCAACAAAAATAGAGCACATTTTACAAACATTTAAAAACACGATAATCAACACATGTGTGATAATTACCATAAATAATCGCACATGTGTGATTATCAGTTTTATTAGTGACGGAACCATCAATAAAACACTGTCTATTATATAATAAATAATAGTGTTATTAAATAATATATGGCTTGGATCATGAGCAGTTTTAATGCAGCTTTGTGCAATCTGATTAGTTACTGAGCAATCTTTACAAACCCGTAAGACCAGTCATTACAAAACAACTGAAATGACTTTCGTAATTAAATTACGAAAATATTGAGGAAATGTGAGACATTTAAAAGAGCCATATAAAAAACCTTATTAACCTCGTTTGGTAGGTCTTTACTGCAAAATAATCCTGCCCTTGGTCTTTTTGCTCACACCTCTCTCCTTTGTAATATAAATAATAATAGTGGTAATACCTGTAGCAATAATCTATATAATATTATATAGCTACTAGTAGGATATGAGCTATCTCGCAATTTGATTGGCTCCTCCACCACGTATCCTAGCGGGGATGGCTAAAAGGGATGACTCAAACGCCTATACGACTCAAGCTCATGGTATCATTGTTAAATATACTTGTCTGTCTGTCTGTCTGTCTGTCTGTCTGTCTGTCTGTCTGTCTGTCTAATACTTTTCCCTAGGCTCCTAGTAATATTAATAATAGTATTAATAGTATTAATAATAATAGTAATATATATAATATAAATAATAATAATATAAATGGTTGAGAATTTAAGATACATTTTTTGAGATGAGAAGTTACAACTTGGCAATCACAATAAGCTTCATATTTGCAACATATTGCAGGAGAAACCTTTGTTAAGCAGTTATATTGAAGCTCCTAACCTTTCTAACACCAGTCTGATGCTACCATTGTTTTCTGAGAATAACAGCTTGACTAGCAAATGTAAAACTTATTACAATTTTACCATTGTTTTAACAGGTGCTGGATCATTATTTGACAAAGAATGGTTGACCACCAAGTATGATTTTTCATCTGTTGTCAATGACCCTCATGAGCTGAGCTCATACTTGGTGACCAACAACTTTAAAACTCCAGGGGATGATGTTGTGGAAACTGTTGTCAAGTTTGGATCCTCATCAGATAGTATCACCTCACAAGATACTGCCTCACAAGATTGGACAAGCAAGTCTATGTTGGAAGAAGATTTTCCTACTTCACCTGAACAACATGTGCCAAATGTAGAGGATGCAGCACAGAACCAACAGATAAGGGATGTCCTAGCCTGGGTTATGTCACCTGGTGAACCACCTGAGGCTTGTTTTCTTGTAGATGCTATGGAGGAAGATCCCATCATAATAGATCAGTCCCCTGCAGTGACTGTAAAAAGTCCAGCTGGAAAGAAAACCATGGCTGATTGCATTGCACCAAGCTTCAAGGGCAAAACCAAGACACCAGAGCAAAAGCAGAGAAAAAGATTACAAAACCGTAATGCCGCTACACGTTATCGCACTAAAAAACGCAGTGAGCAAGAAACACTGGATATTCAGTGTGCTGAACTTGAAGAGGAAAACAAAGAGCTGAGTGAAAAGATCTCGAGTCTATGGCAAGAATCAAAATACTTGAAAAAGTTGATTGTTGAAATTTTTCAAAAAAAAAATGATCAGAAAAATGAAAGGAAAAAGCTGGAACTGGAATTGTGACTTTTAAACTGTGTATTTACTTATGTTTCATTTGAATTTATTTAAACCAATCATTGTTGATAATAAATTAATCTTTTGTAGTACCAGTACTACTTTAAACTGCAAGTTAATGAATTGAAAAGCGATTTTAGACCCCATCCACACACGTATATGTTTTCCTACCATTTTCATATTGTTTCTGGTAATGGACCATTGTTTTCTGCTCCCCTGAGGACTGAGAACAATATAAAAACGCTATGAAAACGCATATGTGTGGACATTCTATTAAGTTCATTGTGGCATCTGTATTGATAGTGGCTTAAAGTTTTCTTATTTTTCATGCCATTTGTTATTGTTACCTGTATGCTAAACTGATAAATTCATAGTCGTTGGCTGTTTAGTACATACTTGTGCTTTAAGTCCAACAGAAAATGCTAAATAGTAGACCTTTCTACTTGAATTTGCTCCAACATGCCCACACAACAATGGCTCCAGGTTGACGTTTGCAATGAGATGATAATTGCTTATTATCCAATCTTGATTTCAAGATGTGTTTGTCTAATAAACCAGTTTGGAGAATGTTCATTTGCAACTTTGTACCTGGAGATAAGACCCTGGGTTTCATTTGATGCATGTGGTATTAAAGGTGGGCTAAAATGGTAAATTTGTTATTGAGTATATCTTTGGAGAGGCAGGGGGTATTTCAGAAAATGAAAATGTATGTGTGTCTTCAAGACCTATTTTGAAATTATTCTCAATCTGGTGAAAAATGCTTGGGGGTACTGCTGCTGGCCTGGAGATGCCACTGGTGAATACATGTAATTCCCTGAAGAGACTTAATTCAACTATTAAAATTAAACTTTTTTGAAGACATTTAAATACGGAGAGCTTGTTAGGCAATCAGGAAGTGCGAGTTTCTAGAGGGGGAGGGGATAAAATGCAGAATTTTTTATCTGGGGGAGCTGTTGAGTTGCAAGTCAAAAGTTATTTGCCATACCAGGAATCCAAGATGGCGTCGCCAAAATGGTAAGTTTTGCACATTTGTTTGTTCTCCTTCATATTTTTTCGTGTATTCCGACTTAATAGACATATATTTTTCGATTTTACTATCTCTGTGGTATTAAGGGATGCTTAATATTAAAATGCCCTGTTCTACAGTTTGCCCTAGTCAGAAGCACAGCTTTTTACTTCCGTAAATATGAACCCTGTCCATGCATGCATGATATAAAACATGACTATTTGTTTAACATGACTAGCATAAATAGGAAAATGGTACCTTAAGTCACGCTAAATCATCGTACATGCTAACCGAAACCTCGCATTAAATTAATTTGCTTCTGCAATGTTTATTCTACCTAGGTTAATATGATATTTTTTTGACAGTATTATTTCGTAAATGTAATGTTACTAATGCACGTAATGCCTAACACTTATTAATGCCAGCTCAGACTGACCCAAGTTCAGGTCGTACCAACTTTACTGTAGTTGAACAGATGTGGCGTTTTTCCTGTAGGTTGTTCACATGAGTCTGGCCTGACATAGTCTGGCCTGACATTCAGTTTACTCCAGCCTAGCTATTCGAGTCAGTTGAATATCGAGCCAGGGTGGTAATGTGACGTTACATATACAGGCATGTTACATATACGGGCATGTTACTTATACAGGCATGTTACATATACGGGCTCGGCACGAAACATGGTGGTAACGTGAGGTTACATACATGTATACAGGCTCTTTGCTTGAATATATACTGTATACATGTATGTACCCGTATATGTAACATGATCGTATATGTAACATGATTGTATATGTAACATGATCGTATATGTAACTTCACGTTACCACCCTTTGGTTGAAACAGGGTGATAACGTGATGTTACATATATGGTCATGTTACATATACGGGCTCGGCGCAAAACAGGGTGGTAACATGAGGTTACATATACGGGCTCTTTGCTTGAATATATATATATATATATATATATATATGTACCTGTATATGTAACATGCCTGTATATGTAACATCACTTACCACCCTTTAGTTTAGTTGAAACTAACATGACGTTACATATACGGGCATGTTACATATACGGGCATGTTGTCATACCCTAAACTGCGGAATATAAGCCCTCCCATTTATAAGCCCCCCCCCAGGCTTATCACTGAGAGGCGTGCGATCGCACGCCCATGCCTTGACACATGCCTCAAGAGCACAAGGCGTGCGTTTGACCGCACGCCTAGAATTTAACAAACAAAAAAATATATATTCACAAATTTTGAGGATTCCTAAATTTAGCGAGCGAGATAAATGTTACGAAAATTAAATGTTCTCCGTCTATGTTTTGTTTTTCGCACCCTTATGACATTAAGTTAAGACATTTTTTGAGACGTTTCCGTTCGATCAGATTTCGAATTCGAACCTCTCCCACGCTATTTCCATATTTGGCATGCCGCAGGCGAGCCAAGTCTGTCCTGTGTTTTTCAGTGGTGTTTTTCAGCCCTCAGTTAAGAGGACAATTGAGGAACTTGACGATCTCAGCAACTGCGCACCGGTCAATGACGACTTCACGTCGCACTTATGGCGATTTCATTTTCTGTACAACTCTGCGGGTAACGAAAACGTCCTTTCGCCTGTTTCAAGTCGCCAGGTGATGGAAAGAGGAAGGTGCAGAATCGCCGTGAGACATCCGTAGATATGTCATATCTCAACCGTCTTGAGAAAGAAAGTGTCCAGCAAGCTTTCAATAAAAAGAGGTGGCGGTTGAAATAAAAAATTGCCTCACGGAAATTGCCTCAAGTGGTTCGATCCAATCAACTGGCAGAGTGCTGATAAGACGTATGGTATTTCAGACATCGGAAAGATCTATACATGCACTTCCAGGTGACTTTGGACGCAGCCAAGTTCAACCATGTCAAGGTTGTGAGCGAATGGGCCAATTTCCGTCGCTACGTATTGGCCACTTTCCCAAAGCTCGACGGTGCAGAGCTGTGGCCAAAAATATTCGTTTATAGAAAAGGCGAATACCCAAACCTCTGTCTTCTTGCAGAACTGTAGAGCGAGCATTCAGTGTTCTCACTAATATGCTAACAGACCAGAGGCTACGCACACATCATTCAACGATGAAGATGCTGCTGAACATAAGAATCAATGACCTGTTGTGGCATGGAGAAGAGAAGAACGAAGTTATCGATTGTGCGCTTGAAATGTACCTAAAGAAAATGTACCTAAAGAAACGACGCAATGTCTCATAAAGCAAGGCAAAGCACCTCTCGCCAATGACTGAGGAACCTGCCAAGCTGGCGAAGATAGCAGAGTCTTTTGCGAGAGATAAAGACGACGACCTTAGTGACGACGAAAGATTTTAGTTTTGTAAATAAAGTCATTATCAATCATCAAAATGTTTATTTTGTAAAATATATTTCATCGCACGCCATAGCACGCCTAGATTGGCTGAGGCGTGCGAATCATA
This sequence comes from Chrysogorgia sp. JL179-B06, assembly GCA_035772405.1. Lineage (NCBI taxonomy): Eukaryota > Metazoa > Cnidaria > Anthozoa > Scleralcyonacea > Chrysogorgiidae > Chrysogorgia > Chrysogorgia sp. JL179-B06. The sequence goes on from JAYKKM010000475.1 coordinate 756,058, forward strand.
GCACGCCTGTGTTTTCACTCAGTGATAAGCCTTTTATAAGCCCATCTATAAGCCCATCTATCTACAAACAGAAATTATATTCCGGTTATAAGCCCCCCCCCCCCCCCCCCCCCAATATAAGCCCCCCTCTAAAAATCAACGTTTATCCACCCCTACCCCATCTCTCTTGCTACAGTAGTAATGTAATCTTACAGAATTTTGGGCTTTGGAGGTGCAACAGTTTACTCAGTATATCAGACTTAAAACTGTTTAATAATATTTGTCAAGATGAATTCCAAGTAGGACGTCCGTTTTGTTGAGTTATCAGTTACATTCGGGTTGTTACCTTTGTTTTGTTTAGAAAACTGGTATGTGTTTTTGTTGATTTATTGTGAAAGTTAGGTGCTTGATTAATTAAAGACCAGTAAATAAAAAAACGTATATTGATAATGCCATATGTGGTTCTCAATTTATTTCACTAGGAGTTCGATCATTCCCAAACGTTTTTTGAATTCCGCTTATAAGCCCCCCCCCCCCCGTTTATAAGCCCACCCAAAACCCCTTACGAAATTGTATAAGCCCAGGGCTTATATTCCGCAGTTTACGGTATACGGGCATGTTACATATACGGGCATGTTATTGAAAACGGCCAGATTTAAAACGGCATGGCAGCAAGTAGATCCCGACAAATAAAGAGCTGGTATAAAAGTAACACCTCACTTTCTGACAGCCCATAGTAGGCTTCACATTCCTGACAATATAGGTTCACACAGGCTACATAATTGATAATTATACGCGTTTTACGGAATAAAAGGAAGCACACTTATGTAAAGTTTAAAAAAACTGTAACAGGGATTTCAAGGGTGGTGCAGAAAAATATAAGTTAAAAACCGGCTACCAGCTTGACATGGCTTAAAGTCCAAAAGCGTAAAGCATTATTGAGCATGTGTGTTTCACGTTACAAGATACTTTTGACCAGACAATGTTGTTAAACTAATTAATAACGCGCCGAAAACCTATGAATTATCATCGGATATATCGATGATATATACACTAGTCTATATTTTTAAATAGTGTCTACATACATGTATGCTTTCGAAGAACTGGCTAGGTTAGTTCTCAAGCCGGCATCACTGATCGAGTTTCATGCTACAGTAAACACGAAGGCATATACTTATTATCTATTTGGAAATATTTTTGCCCCCGGAACCAACAAAAGTTCGTGAACCGTCAGTTTAATACGGACCGGCGAATCATGATTTCTTTATTTATTTTATTTATTCATTTATATAGGGAAAACGAGGGATGAATGGGAACGTCTAAATCTCATGCTGTAACCCCTAACCTGTATATGTAACGCCCGTATATGTAACATGCACGTCACATTACCACCAAATCCTGGGTCGGACCTCCACTCAGGGTCTAAAAAATAATCGAGGAGAAAGTGCTGCCTTTGCAACAATATCAGCAAATGGTAAGACTTTCGGGTCTTCTAGGATAACAACCTTAAATCGTAGGCCCTCGGAACCCCTATCAATTGGGCTTCTGCCTGTTGGGGTATTCCGTTCACCTAAAAGAGTGTAAATCTAATAAACTAAACTAAATACCCACAACAATAACATTTAAAACTAACCAAGGCTGATTGTGAGGCTTGACTCCTGTAAACAAGAGCTGTTGTCACACAATCCCCATGCATCTTCACCTAAACCTCCACATTTTCACCCCAACCTTTCACCCTCTGTCTATTCCTGCTCATCCATCTTCTTTCTCCTCCTTCCCATGCCCTCACTTTCAAGTTACATTTATAAAGTTACATGTACAGTATATTACCAGTAATCATAATCAATAAGACCATATTGTATGCTCTCGTAATTGTTTCAGGAAACTTTTTATGACATACTTTGTATGTTTGTCTTGCAGGATGTCCAGAGAAAGAGATTATGCAAATGAACAAAGATCTTTGGTCATACAATGTGAAGCAGTGACAAACCATCCTTTAAAAGTTGCTATCATAACTGTAAGTACATACTATATAGAGTAACTGTAAGTACATGCATACTGTAGAGCCATTTGATAACGCTGAAGGAATTATTATCAGTCAATTTCCTATGGTGAGGTACAGTCAATGCTTGGATATCAATTAATAAGAGGATTTATATAATAATTTAGTATAAATTTAGATTAATTCAGAATAATATTTGAAAATTTATCTGACTGCCACAACTGGGAATCAAACCTAAGGTCTCTGGCTTAGTTATTTAGTTAGTTAGTTGAGTGACTGTAGCCGGAGGAGACCCGTATGCTCCTCTTTCTTTAGCTGCTACCCAAAGGTAAGGGTGGTTGCTATAGTAGTACTCCTATCCTAGGAATCTTAAGTGTTGATTTTACAGACGGGGGAAAACCTGAGAACCCGTAGAAAAACCCTCGAAGCACAGGAGAGAATTAACAACTCTACTCACAAGAGTCTGTCTGAAGCTTGAAAGTCAATACGGCTATACCCAGACGGTCACCCATCCAAGTACTAACCCGTCCAATAGGGCCTAACCTCAGTGGTGAGGGGCAACACGCCTACTGCACGCTACCCATGCCACCAGCCCTCGAAATAATTCATGAAAGTATACTGGTCATCATGACCGGTAAATATTTAAATTTACCCCGGTAAATATTTAAATTTACCGGTCACAGATGATTTTTTGCCGGTCATCTTTTGTTTTTGTTATTTTTTTTATTTGAGCAATTGGGCCTATTTTATACTTGTGCAGGTAAGTTTACAGATAATCATTCTCAAGAAAATGCTTATTTCCTTGGCCAGAAAAAGATGAAAAACAGTCAAGTACGGTTAAAATATTTCATCCCTTTGATGCGTTGCTCGTACTCAGTGCAAACAGTACATCAAAGATTTCGCGCCAATTTGCCGTCGATATCATACGACAGCCACAAGTTTCCCTCATAAGATGCCAAAGAGTTAGTTTTCCAACTGTTCGTTCTGAGGTTACGTTAACTTCAGTAGTGGGTCATTTGGCATCTTTGTCTAATTCTTGCCTACTTGTAATGTTTCACCAACGTGTCGTCTGTTGATGTGCATGTGGTCATTGTTGGTTTTTTAGCAATTTTACTGTGTGTTAGTTGTGGTCTTAGAAAAAAGGAACTTAGTTGTGCTTGCTTTTTGTTCCCGGTTTTCGTTTTCTTCTGTGGCAGTGGCTGACATTTCGCAGGTGAGAATTGATTTGCATTTACCGTTGAACAGATTTGGCATTTCCCAACCCGATAATTTTCTTCGCTATAGCCAAGATCGTCTTCGCTAGTGCAGGGCACAGAACACACATTACAAATGGTAACCGCACAACTTACGTACGAATATTTGGTGTTTGGACGATGATAAACAGAACAATTGTTCGCCATCCACGAGGTATTGCCCTATGGCGCACAAATGTAATTTGAGTTGCAAGCTATAAAATAGTACGCTGTGGGCGCTATGCCTGCAATGTTTTGAGAAGCGAGACTTCCGTTTTTTCTCCAAACGAAACACAAGCAATTGTTTAGACTTGAGGCACAAAACCTGCTCTTATACACGTTTTTTATTAAAAAAACATTTACCGGTCATAGTAATACGTGTCCGGTAGTTGACAATATTTACCGGGCAAACCGAAAAATTTACCGGTCAATGACCGGTGACCGGCACTTATTTCGAGGCTTGCGTGCCACCCTCTGGCTAAATGTACCAGTTCTTTGACCACTGAGCTATTGAGATATACAGTCAGGACAATCTGTGGTGCCTTTCAGTAAGTTTAGTTAGTCATGCAAGGTTATAATAATAATAATAATAACCAACTTTATTTATAAGAGGGTGAAACACATAACCAGTGGCCCTCTATACTAGGATAATTACATGCATGATAGGTTAATTATAATACAAATTAATTAATAAGATATAATATATATAAAAGTAAAATAAATTAAGAACTAGTAAAAATTATGGAATTGATATAATAAAATGATCTAAGTTATTAAAATTGTTGAAAAAATGTTCTTAGAGTACTTTCTTAAAATTATCTACACAGTTCAGTTTCTTAATACTATTTGGAAGCGAGTTCCAGAGTCTGCAGGCTGACACTGAGAATGATCAACATGATCATCAAAACGTAGCTGACTATCAATCCTTAATCCAAGAAGGTTAAATGTGCTTACTTGTGGTCTACTGAATTTAACTTCACTTGCAACAAAGAGTGCACCATTTTCTTATCTAGACGTTTCCCTGTAACAATCATCGACTTAGATTTAGATGCATTTATGATCATTCTATTATTAGAAGACCAGTTCTCCAGCTCATTTATATCTGACTGCAAACGTTCAGTAAGGGCTGCGGGTGCCACTTTATAATCAACTGAATAACTGATGGTTGTGTCATCTGCATATATGTCAGCAACAGAGTGTTGGAGTGCGGTTGGAAGATCGTTGATGAATACAAGAAATAGCACTGGTCCCAATATGCTTCCCTAGGGAACACCCATAGTCACCATCTTGGAAGTTGAACAAACACCATCAATACTGACATATTGCCGTCGACCGGTCAAATAATCACGGAATAGTGGTAAAAATTTGTCACCCACCCCTAATGCCTGCAATTTTGATATTAGCAGTTGGTGGTCTATGAGATCAAACGCCTTTTTGTAATCAACAAAGAGCATACCAGAGACTTTGTTCTCATCAAGGTCCAGTAACAGTTGATCAACTAATCTTATAAGCGCAGTCTCGGTGGAAAATAACTTTCTGAAACCGGACTGTAATTTATAGAGCAATCCGTTGTCTTTTAGGAACATGCACAGGTGCTCGTAAATGTGTTTCTCTAAAAGTTTGGAAATAACTGGAAGCACTGATATCGGCCTGTAATTTTTCTTATCGTCACTGCTACCATTTCTTTTAAAAATGGGTGTAACTTTGGCAATCTTCCAAATGGCAGGGAAAGTCTGTGAATCCAAGCATTTGTTTAATAATTTGGTGAGAGATGGTAATATTGCTGGTGCAGCAATACGTAAAAGCTTGGCGCTAATGCCGTCATCACCGGTAGCTTTGTGGGTCGGAATCGATAATAATAAATCAGCAACTTTCTTATGTGTGATATGAGGGATGTCAATCGCACTATTACTTCGTTGGATGTGTGATAAATTCGGAAATAAGCTTTCAAGCCCAAGTGACTTTACCAAATTCTTAGGTTGGTTTATAAAGAAAGAGTTCAAAGTCTCAGCGATGGTGTTTTTATCTGTGACCTTTTTCCCATCTTCCACCAGTTGTTCAATTACCGTCCCATTATCTTTGTCGTCTTTTGACAGGCACTTAATTAAATTCCAGAGTTTTTTCGAATCTTTTTTGTTTTCATTAAATTTATTCTTAAAGTAGGCTTGTTTGGTTCTTCGTATGAGTTGAGTTACTTTATTTTTCGCTCGCCTAAATAAATCCCAACCAGCCTCTGATTGCTTTCTTATAGCTTCCCTATACAGCTTGTCACGCGCTTGAATTTCTTGGGAAATATTAGTATTAAACCACTTTGGTTGTACTTTGTGTTTCACACGCTTTGTTTCAGTGGAAGATGATCTTCGACGACACCGTTGAAGATCTTGTACCATGCGTCAACGACGTCATCCATTTTGTCAAAGACAAAAGCACAGTCCCAAGGGGCTTTCTTTAGGGAAGCAATAAAATTAGTTTTGTTCAGATTCTTTATGTCCCTGTAAGTTATCGTGACATGTTTAGCATTGTTATTTTTCACACGTTTGAACGTCCTTGTAGCGATAATAGGCAAATGATCTGACATTCCGGAAGGTTTGACGTATACATTATTTATACGATCAGGATGATTACTCCAAATATGGTCCAAGCATGACTTGACAATGGCCTTGTAATGTCATGCATCAACTGCACCATATTCAAATTACGTAAAGATTTTATTAACGACTGCTTGTAAAATTTAGCTGCGTCGAGAAAGTCAACATTAAAGTCACCAAGCAAAATCGTTTCCTTGTTTAGTAAACAAACGTTCTCGATATTCTTTCCCAGCTTTTTGTCATCTGCGGTTCTATATGAAGGTGGTCGATAGACCCCAGCGACAAAAAGCGAGCGCTTTGATTTATATGGGCAAATTTCCAACCACAGAGTTTCGATATCGTTTGCCTCGAGATCGTCGCGTCGCTGAACTTCGATAGAAACTTTTACATAAGCCATAATACCACCGCCGGTTTTCCCAAGTCTGTCTTTTCTATAAACATGATAACCAGGGACAGCATAGAAAGTATCCGGTATAATCTTTGAACAAAACATTTCCGTTAGGAACAGAATATCCAGGTCCTTTTGAGTCTTCGTAAGGGTACACTAGCTCTAATTTCTTCAAACTTGCTGTCAGTTAAGTGCTGCATACGTTCCAATGGCACAATTTTAATCCTCGAGGCTTAGATGACATATTTCCTTGGCCATCGAACGGTCCAGGATTTACTGCAATGTCTCCACAGAGAACAATAATATTGATGAAAAGAACGTCCTAGTCAAACGAAGAATAGCGGTAGCCTTTAGGCAGTCATTCAAAGGCACAATGGCGGATCGCTTCTTTTGAATTTGAGAAACCTTCGGGGAAGACAGCTCCCAACCAACCGCAAGTTCATTCGCAGAATCACTAATACCGGCTAGCAGACATCTATTTTCATATTTATGAACTTCTTTCTTGGTAAAAACCAGCAACACAGTCAAAACAACGAATTTACACAGAGCTCTAGTATGACACGTCATACCTGAAAGCACTCTTCTATATCTTTGTAGTTTGCTGTTATCAATAGGAGCCCTGGTATGTTAAGCCTGAGATATTGGGTTCAATTTCTGGTTGGGACAGTCAGATAAATTTTATACAAATATTATATTCAGGATACTAATACTATAAATGATTGATAATTGACTTGAGACTGACCTGACACTCACAATATTATCAAGTTTTCCTTGTTAGTCATAAATCAATTCAGTAAAAAAACAATTAGTTATTAATGGTAAAGTTGAACTCAAGTCCAATTACTTTTGAGTAACCTACATGTACTGTGCTTCTGAAATTGTGCCCAGAATGTTTGCCAAAATATATTGTGCATTTTATAATACTCTCTTAGTCTGAAAGCTTTATGTACCTTTGTTAATTATCTAGACAACTTTCAATGCAAAATCTGGCAAGAAAACAAAATCAACGGATACAGTCAACCCGCCATCTAAAGGCATTTCTGATAGTGATGGAAGTGACACCATTGACCCCTTGTCTATGTTTGCAGCAGAAAATGCTTCATCAATAGCAAATAATAAAAGTGTGGTTGGTATACAGAATTACATTCAATTATACTATACTGTAATTCTAATTACAGACCAGATGTCTGGGAGTCATTTCTGAGGATTTGAGCTTGACAATCGTCCATACAGTATATCATAATTCTTGTTGTTGAATAAAGTGCTGTTACATATGTATCCCGGTGGAGACTACTGTATTTCCAAGCATTCAACCACATCTTTAAATAAGACATGTTGTAATACTACTCTGATTAGAGATAAATTCAGATCAAGTTACAGTACATATTCCAAATAAGGTCACCACAACAATTGTGGATACTGTATCTCCTCAAAAAGTAAAGCAAAATAAGCTACTGTTTATTTTCAGGGAGATTGAGTAGTGACCCCATATAATTTTATATACTGTAAGTGTTTTAACTTACGGGAGATACCCAGGTTTTAGCCAGGATTTCAAAACTGGCCGTCCAAAAATTTTGGCGGGCGTGGCCGTGAGCAAGTGAGCATATCAAACGTATTGAATAGCGGTTCTATTAAACAACGTATTTTCTACTTCATGTTAGATCATATATGTTAAATCAATCTCGCAATCAATTGTCATGTCTGCATGTTCTTGACAAAAATTAGTAACGAAACCTACACAATAGCAGCAGCTAACAGAAATCAAGAAATATTAGAAAGGGGGAAACCTATAAGTTGTTGTTTGAGGAAAATATTTTGCTAAGGCCATCCATACAAAAAGTGGCCATCCAAAAATCAGATTTTTCAAAAGTGGCATTCCATAGGATGGACAGGACAGCTGGCTGGACAGCCACCTGGCTAAAAGCCTGGAGATACCCACCTTGTGGTGACCCCATATAATATTTAACTTTGGTGTTGATATCCATATTGATGATATCAATATTGGTGACCCCTAGTCCAGTTCTGGCCCCTACCCCATATAATTTCTACTTCTTTTTTGGGAAATATCCAACTGTTTTAACTTCAGTATATTATACTGTTTTAACCCAACCTTGTATGCATACCATGGTGACCCTCATAAATCTACTGCTTATTTTGCTTTACATTTCAGTGAGATATCCACAATTGTTGTGGACTGACCCTATTTGAAAACTACAGTAGGTAACTTGATCTGAATTTATCTCTAACCAGAGTAGTGTTATGCCATGTCTTATTCTTTACTTGGTTGCAAACCAAAACTGTTTACCACGTTGACATCTTTAAATGTCGATGGGCCACTGTATAGCAATTAGTATCAAGGTCAAATATGGATAAAGTAAAGCTTGAGTGTTAGACCTTAAGATACAGTTAAGATTGATTTCATTTTTAGAATGAAAAATAAAGATGAGAATTAATTCTACTTTAAATTAAAACTAAGTACTATATACTTAGAATGTTGTCTGTCAAATATTTTGAAATGTTTTATTTTTTGAAAGGTTGATGTACATGTATCAAACAAAGAGGGTGAAGAATCTATATTTTTACTCGATGATTATGCTCTTGAGCCATGGTCCAGCAAACGACTTGGCATTTTAAGCAAATACACCACGTCTGAAAAGTTGTCAATCACAACAGTAAGTACTGTAGTATACCACGCGCATTATAACAAGCGTATCATACGTGTGTTGTAGTTATAGGTCATGTCATACAGTACGCGTATCATACGCGTGTCATACGCGTACATATTCGTGTCATACGCGTACAAAATACAAATGTATCATAGTCGTGTCCTACACGTGTTATAGTCATGTTATTAAAGGAATACCAAATGTTTTCCGTGCAGGATACTGTGATCCAAACACGCGGGATGTTGCGAGACTTTCGAAAAGCGTAAAAAAACACGAGCCGATAGGCGAGTGTTTTTAGCTTTTCGAAAGTCGAGCAACATCCCAAGTGTTTGGATCAGAGTATCCAAACACGGAAAACCATTAGGTATTTCTTTTATAAAATAACCACAGATAAATATCACTAAAAGTTATTAATATAATTAGATCAACATTCCAATTCTCCCCAAAACCGTCAACTACCAATCAGCGGAGGTCTTGCATGTCCTTCTAAGCTAATAGGCCAATCATGGATGGTTTTCTATTATGATTTATGACGCTGATGACAGCAGGCATCTGAAAATAAGCTTGAGGTATAAAAAAAACAGGAAAATATGCTTATAAAGATGAAAAAGATATTTCCAGATGGATTTAATCACGAAAATATGCCGTTTAACTTTATGTTGGATTGCTGCAGATGTAAAGTGATGTTGTGACTTGTGAGTTTGCCTAGCCTTCCTATTCTACAACACAGAATCTTTTTTGTGGTTTTCTATCACTGCCGAAGTGTTGTTCAGTGATTTTTTGTTGGCTACAAGAACAACTATGAACGGTTTCTTCGTGAATATCCTGACGGACGAGAAGTAAAATAAACATTATTGACTACTGTATATGGACTATGTCTATATAAAAGTGTTGTCTTTTTGGATTTTATTGAAACTTTCAATAAGGTAAACGTCACCCTCACAAATTATATGGGAATTCTCGTTCGCTTTATCGTTGCTTTATCCGCTTTAAATACTTATAATTTCGTCCTATTTTTGCAAAATCTTGTGAAAATTAACAGGGAAGATTGCTATATTTTATTTATAGTTATTGTGCATATGTATAGAATGTTAATAAATGTTTAAAAACGATAATGGGCCGGCATGATTTGCTTTTTATTTTATTTTTTTATTTTCTTTTTCAAGATCGACCTCAAAATTCCCGTGTTTGGATACTCTTATCCAAACACGGGTATTGACCAATCAGAGCGCTTGTTGTGTACATGTTATTTTATAAAGTCGTGTCATACGCGTATCATTAAAGAAATACCTACGGTTTCCGTGTCTGGATACTGTGATCCAAACACGAGGAAGTTGCGAAACTGGAGAAAAGCGTAAAAAAACACGAGCCGCTAGGCGAGTTCTCTGCACCTTTTCCTCCTTCTGTTAGAGAACGCATTATGTTATTATGTAAGGAAGGAAAAATGTTTTCCGACATGACGAAGTATGACGGATAGTGCGGTCGGATTTTGGGGTATAGCAATAACTGTGTTAGGATTGAGGAAAGGGTATATGTGTAGCAGCGAGAATGGCCGCGCAAGAAAATGTTCCCTCTGGTCTCGAGGTGTTTTGTTTAAGTCCAACTAAAGAATCACGGATGTTTTTATTACCGCGAGGAAGTATCAAAGGGTTATCGGTGAAAAATGGCTGACGTCTCAGGAACATTTTGTAAAATATTTATAAGTAATACCATGGTAGTGAGGTGTATTAGCTGTTAAACCGCCCGCTCGATGAGGGTCATCAAGTAACATACGTCATACGTTAACGTGTATATACTTATAGTATAATTACGCATGCAGCTCTCGTATTTTTACACGTATAATTCGCATAGTAAGGCCTATCTACACAATACAAGTCGATTGCCGTATACGATTATCATTCTGGAGTATTGATGGTTGAATGTCTTTTACACGCGTGTACACCAAGAATAGATGACAATCGTTCCGACAATTCTCATCGTGTAGATGGGCCTTTATGTGCGTATGGATGCTCGTATGACATACCCCGCTAGCGTCTATGACACTTTATAATATGCGTATAACACGCGTATCATACAGTACGCGTAACATACGCGTCTAATACGCGGATCATGTGTTAAGATATACGCGGGTGGTACTCGGGCTCCAAAGAGGAGCACACCATTGTGAATTGGATTCCATATAATATAATATAATATAATTAACATCTTCGTTCACCTTTTACTTGCCCGTTTGGAAGGTTGCAAGCCGTAGCTTGGTGGGGCCTAGCGGTACTTCGATCCAGGTTAAGATCCATCCATGCAGGATCTTGAGCTGACTAACCACCCCATCCCCCACTTGCATAACCTCATATAATTTTATAAAGATGCATAACATCACACTCTTGACTGAAAACAAACAATTTTGCCAGTTATACATTATTAATAGCGTGACTCCTCCTTCGAGAACACCAAACCATCGTAACATAAAACCACAGGTTTTTAATTGTACTAGTCGACTGTGAACATCAGCAAAGGGTCGTGGCTCTTTACCCAAAAGGTCGGAATGTGGAGATAGGACTGGGACAGAGTTTGCCTTAATATCGATAATTGTAACCAACCCCAAAACAACAAAGATCCTAACCCTTCCCCCCGCCTGACGAGTTTTCTAACCCTAACCCTTAGAAAACTCGTTAGGCGGGGGGTTAGGGTTAGGATCTTTGTTGTTTTGGGGTTGGTTCCAGTCCTCTCTCCACATTTCGACCTTTTGGGTATGCTAAAGAGACACGACTATCAACAAAGGAATGAAAATATTGTTCTGTCAATGTATAGTAGGGACTATTATTAACATTTTTAAAGCAGTAATGCAGTGATCAAGCTGCAGTTCAGTGCCGAAAAGTAACGATCCGAATCGCTGTCCAGTTTTCCTGATCCTGCCATCTTTGTTATTGTTGTCATCTTTGTTTTTAATGTAATGGTGCCCGCGATTTGCTTTATACAGCGGCTTCATTACAGCGCATGGAGTGCGCGCATTAGCGAGCACGAGACCGCAGACCACAGTACCGCGGAAATGGGAAACAGCCTACAAAATTAGACATATTTTCTGAACGTTATTTCGAACCCTGCTGTTCTTATTTTCTAAAGAGGAAAAGTTGCTTGCTGCTGGTCAAACAACTGTAGTCTATATGGGTGTGGTCCTTTCCTTATGTATAAGAAATATATAATTATGTCTAAGAAGTAAGACTACATTCTAAAGCAAATACTGTACACACCTTGTTCTAGGTCCTCTGATTTATTTCAGGTTTTTTGCCCTATACACTGCAACAACACTAAACTGCTTTTAAACACCAATTCATGCCTGGCCAGGTTGCACAGTGTAATCAAATTTTTATATTAAAATTACAAGAGGTTCTGCACAGTCTGATTGCCATATAAAAACAGTTTTTTCCCCTGATTTTCCAAATACATGTAAGAACCAGCTGTTGTGGTATAGCGGTTACCATGCACATATGTCTATGAGCTGGCAGACACAGTTTCAAATCCTGGGTCCAGTGGGTCGGACCTCCACTCAGGGTCTTAAAAATAATTGAGCAGAAAGTGCTGCCTTTGCAACAATATCAGCAAATGGAAAGACTTTTGGGTCTTCTCGGATAACGACCTTAAATCGTAAGCCCCCTATCAATTGGGCTTCTTAGTACCCTGTTGGGGTATTCCGTTTACCTAAAAGAGTGATAAATCTAATAAACTAAACTAAACTAAACTAAACTAAACTAAACTAAACTAAACTAAACTAAACTAAACTAAGAACATGTATAACATTTTAGGCTCAACAAGTTCTTAGATAATGGGGGTTTAAATGGCAATGTTTTAGTGATTTCTTAATCACTAGGTTCATATACGCGGGTGTTTACTGTATGCTACACTACAGAGTAAAATGCCACAGACTAATATTTTTGTTTACTTTTCTTAGAGTTTTCTGTCTGACACAGATAAAGGTAATTTTGTAGTTTTCTTTGAGTTTCCTAATGCAGTCTATTATTATACTAGCTCTTATCTTTTTTTACTTTTTTTAAATATTGCATTGACCACTCAGTTGTTATAAAACAACAAACAACAGTTGGTGATAAAGTAAAACATAGAGTTGAGCAGCTCGATGATATTGACGAGGTAAGCGAGTAGTTATCTGGTATTATTATTATATTTTAATTCAATAGTTACACAGACGTTTGGTACAGGAATTTTTTATTATTGTACAATACTCATACAATCTCGATTGTGATTGGCTGAAAAACCTACAGACAATTCTGTAGTGACGTCACTAGGAAAAGCGCGCGAAAATTACAAAATAAAAAATGGCTTGTAGTAGATAACTACCAGACTGTCACTTTTTTGTATATTTTTAGTAAGACTATTTTGAACAATGTATAATAAAACAATTATTGGATTCGGCTTACACATGACATCAAGAATTATCCAGACCTCAGTCAATGTTATCCGCCTTCGGCTTCGGCAGATAAAATTGACCTCGGTCTGGATAATTCTTGATATCATGCTCAGCCTCATCCAATAATTGTATATTATATACTAGCTACTAGTAGGATATTCGCTATCTCGCAATTTGATTGACTCCTCTACTACTGGGCTATCACCTCAATATCGTAGCAGTAGAGAAAAAACAAGATGGTGGCATGTTTTTTAGGTCGAACAATGTTGAAATCGATGGGGTTTTATAAAGAAACCCCGAACTAACTAAGTGTTTGGCTATATAATAAAACATTGACACGTATGTTATGTATTTAGACTCGGTAATTCCAAATCTGTTTTCAGAATGAAATCGGTTAAATATTGATCGATATAACGTTCACAATCTACGAGGAAACATCCTTTTCCGATTTGTGATCAACAAATACATGGCGTGCGAGGTCTCGGCACCATGATGGGGAAATCCCGCAGTGGGTCTGGATCAGAGTTTCAGAAGTTTACTACGATTTAAATGGCCAAACAACAGTTAAACTGTAGTTAAGAGACAACTGGCGGGCCCAGTTTATAGCTGAATAATTTTAACCGGAAACTTCTGATAACTGACAAATTTGGCGAATAAGAGATATATACACACTAGCCCGAGTTAACGCCTAGCGGGCGTCTTGTTGTATTTTAATACAATAGTATACCAGATAGGATATATACACAGACGTTCGTTACAGTAATTTTTTATTAGGATGAGGTGCGATTTGGGTAAAAAAACGAAAACCGAAAACCATGCAAGTAAACCGATTTTTTACCTATTATAAACTACAGCTAGAAAACACGCTAGACTTCAGTTTACGTTCCAGCGTTCGTTCTTCTCAAGAATGTACAGGACATGGAATGTTTTACCGCTTCACATGCGTGTAAAGCAAATTACTTTAACAAAATTTAAAAGTTACGCTTTCTGTCATTATATGACAGCAGTGGTTCAGCTATACGACCCTGAAGAGCCAAGGTCGTGGAAATATATCTGTCCAACATGCAACTCAACCCGATGTCTCATCGAAGCGATCCATGACTTGCTGCAACTAACATTAATCCACTATCTTATTTATCTTTACATGGGACCGCAGTAATTGGCGTACGTAGCTGTTGCGGCCACCCAGCCACGTTTTTAAGGCAAACCTAATAAATATAAATAAAAAATAAATAAAAAAAGTTATTAAAGCTGCCGACATCTTTCAATGATGTCGTTCCATTTTTACGAAGATAACACGCTATCAAAACGTGCCTTGTTATCATTCAATATTACAGTTATTGTGGAGATGCCACTTCGACTGATTTTCCAATTTTTTAGCTTTTTTATTTGTTCGGTTTTTCGTTTAAAGCAATATTGATAAGAAAACGTTGTTTTTTGTTTATCGCTTAACCTCCTCACCCTATTTTTGACAAAACTGATTATAGGGATCTGTTAAAGAAATGTTAAATCTTAGCCAGCAAGAATATGTAAGAAAAATTGAACAACTTAATCAAGTAAGTGAAGCAGCAGTCTGACCCTGCCAGTCATAATCACAGAGGCGTAGGAACGGATTTAAAGTTGGGGTTGGGGGACTGAAGTCGACAAGCAGGTAATCAGTGACCGCATTTTTAGCGGGGTCCGTCATGGGTTCCTCCCCTGGAAAATTTTGAAATCTAGAAGCTCGGAAAGACAATTTGAAGCAATTTGAGCAAACTTTTTCATCTAATTCTACAGCGAGCATAGTTCAAATGAATCTAAGCTTACCTGCTGCCTCTTACAATGTGACGCCATTTTTTGCGCCCTACTGACAGAAGGATCTGGGAACCAATATAATACTCACGTGGCAAGGGTTTAGGGGTTGGCTAACAGGCATTTCAGGCTACACCCGTTTGTAATGTAGATGAAGCCCATAGGTAGATTACCTTAACCAGCTTCTCTCCTGATTTTTTGGGGCTCAGTCCCTCCATTTAAAATGGGGGGGGGGGGACGGGGATGAAGCCCCCCGGTTCCTACGCCTATGTATAATAGTGTCTCACCCTTAAAATGAAAGAAAGAAAAATCTGTGTTTTCTAGGAGATTTAAAAATCTGTGTTTTCTAGGAGTTAATTGCAGCATGGGAAAGTGAACAGAGAGTGAAAGCTTTAAAAATAGCAATCCAGGTATAGTTGATAATGTTGATTACATGATGACTAAACTATAATATTTATTTAGCAGGGTGGAATAGAGTGGACTATAGATTGGAGTGGAGAATAGTAGAATACAGTAGATTATAGTACAATAGACTATACCGTATTTTCTGGGCGATTAACCCGCACGGCGTATAACCTGCACAGTCACGAAAATAAATCAGCGTATAACCCGCAGATGCTAAAATTAGTTTGAATATTATGTAGGATGAAATGGTTATAGTGCCTATGCAATGAAAAATTCAGTTGTAAAATAACTCTTTTTTAAAGAACTCTTGAAGAAAGACTAACCATTTACAACTTTTTCATATCTCACTTCACTCTTGAGATATTAAGATTTGTTTAATATGTAAATGATCATACTTATGACATCACAATGCATAATGACGAATTGAAAAATTCCTCATATCTTTACCATTATCACATGGAATCGTTTGATGATTTGCATATTTGATGTCATGATGTCATTGGATACATCCACGCACATACGCGTGCATTTAAAATGATTTCATTACAATCTCAGGATATATAAGCGTTTTCAATAAGTCATTATGCATTGTGATCATTTACATTTTAAACAAATCTTAATATCTCAAGAGTGTAATGAGATATGGAAAAGTTGTAAATGGTTAGTCTTTATAGTTTCAAGAGTTCTTTCAAATAAAAGAGTTATTTTAAAACTGAATGTTTCATTGCATAGACACTTCAATAACTCAAACAATGTTCTAACGCAACAACAATCATTCACAAATGACAATGCAACGTGCATGAAGTTTTCGTCAAACATTTGTTGTATTTTGAACACCGCATTTATAACGTAATTTACAAACTAAAGAGTATAAAACAATTACAAGCACAAGATTAAACATTGGTATAGTGGAAAGTTTTCTTAAAGAGTGAGTATCTGGCAATCCATCATGATATAAGATATGTGCATATTTGGACCTGATCAGATGACTTTCATCTTTCTCCAATTTCAATATAAAATACTCTACTAAAATACTCTTCCCCATATAATAAAATCCTTTATGACAGTCAGGGTAGTGCTTTGCGCGCTTGTTTTCTTCTTGGCGGCCATTTTATGGGACATATCGATATTTGATCAATCCTTCTTATAAATTATCCATTTTCAAGTTTTCTAAGAAGTAAATATACCTGAGTGATCAATTATGTGATATTTTTCGTAAAATTGATCATTTACTATAGTAATCTTTTCGATACATAGAAGCTGCTACGAGCGCTTCGCCTCCGAAGCGTGGAAGGCCGGGTTATGCTGCTGAAACAGCGCGAATAAGTTTGCGAATGGAAGTGTTTGATGAGTGACTAGTAAATAAATATATTTTGTTTCTTCTGATGTTTTGTTCATTTGAATTTGCAAAGATTCAGGAACTAAAGCCATCCGGGCCAGCTTGTTCGTCAGAAACGGCTTTGCGCGCGGCCCGCAGTGGTTCACAAACAAGCGAACCGAAACTGTTCAAATCGTCTTGAACATTAACTTCATAACGCCCCGAAGTCAGGATCGGACTCCAATTTCAACATTTCCAAATAAATCTAGAGTTCACATGCAAATTATAGTTCTAACGATGCGATGCACTGCAATCAATTCGTATGAAAACAAAAACACAAGCGCGCAAAGCACTACCCTGACACTCACTCTTTAAGATTACAAGTAGCTATTATTGAAACAAATACAAAACTAAAACTAAACCACATAATCAACAGGATCACCATTTGAAATCCCTGCCTTTCGAAAACCGTTGGTGATCGCACACTTTGCGTCATGCTGCAGATTCATGTATTGCTTTAACCACTTTGTTGTGTCTCAGTCTTTAAAGAAGTTAACATGCAGATTACCCGCACCACTGTATTACCCGCACTAATTACGTTTTACACCAAAATTGACAGATTACTCGCTGGTAATCGCCCAGAAAATACGTAGTACAGTACACGATATAGGCACAGCATAGTAGGGTACAGCACAGCACAGCATAGTATGGTACAGCACAGCATAGTATGGTACAGTGCAGTATGGTACAGCATAGTATGTTGTAGTACAGTACAATATAGTGTAGTACAGCACATCACAATACAGTATAGTACAATAAAGTGCTGTAAAGTACAACACAGTAAACTGCTGTGTATGAAATGAAGTGTAACATAAGGTACAGCCAAAAGTTCACACAAACTTTAACATGAAATGTTTATGCCATGGTTATTACTTTTTATAGTGTGCCAAGATGCTTGCTAGTATATCAGTCCTTCACTTCTACCCCAGTAAATTTGTCTTGATTACTGATGTACTTGACACCTTTGGTAAGTAATATTCTCACATCATTACTTTGCATTTGATCTCGAAAAAGCAATTTGAAAATTAAGTTTATTCTGAATTTGCTACTCTATGCAGGTCGTCTGGTATTCGACCGACTTTTAAGGAAGTCTGCAACGGTTGTCCCAGGAACAAAATTGATCAAAATGTTACCAGGTAAAGATTGATGGTAGTTATGACTTTGGATGTGGGATTAAGCAGCTGCCTTACTGCATTTTTTATCAATCATGTTTTGTAGAAAATTTCGCACCAAGTGATGTCAGTGATGTTGCCAAGGAAACATGCAGGAACTGGTTTTATAAGATTGCATCTATTCGTGAATTAATTCCACGATTGTATCCATTTAAATTTAAAGAAATTGCATCTTGAGTATATTTTACTAAACAAAAAACCTTTACATGTAAAGGTCGTATAACGTCTGTGGGAATTTAACATACATGAAAACCTCTTTACAGATGCCCGCTATGACATCACTTCCGTCAACTTTAATAGCAAAAAATGAAGATGAAATTTTCGTCTGACAAGATATATTACAATTTTCTCAGGAGAATCCATAGAATACATATATGTTAAATTCCCACAGACGTTATATGACATTTAAACCTAGTTCACACAGTGCAAGTATTAGTACAAGACACAAACAAAAGATGAAACAAAACCAGTTTTCTTTAGGCCATGTTACGCAAGGCAATTGTTGTTGAAATGTGCAACACAACAGTGTTTTATGTTGTAAGTTACAGGAAAAGTGTCTTGTGGAACACACTCCTAATTTACAATATAAATTCATTGCACATCAATACAATGGACAAGGCTAAAATGGATGACTCAAAAAGACCTTCCCATTTTCAAGAACTATAATCTAATCCTAATCTTGATACTAAACCCTAACCTAACCTAACCTAACCAAAAATAAAGATCAGACAAAACCAGAAAGGTCCTTTTGAGTCGTCGCTTTTGGCCATTCCCCCATACAACAACCTGCAATATATTTCTCTTACTTTTATGTGTGTTCATTCCTTAATACATGTCAGTTATGTGGAAACGTCTATTTTGAAGTGCTATCGTTTTCTTACAACCGGGTAAGTTTCTAAATTCATTCATGTTTACTTGCAATATAATATAACGATGAACAATGTTATCAGAAAAGTTCTTGAAATACATTTAGATGCAAACCTGTAATGTTTGATGAACATTTTAATATAAATCGAAAGCTGTAAAATGTCGACAGAGATTATCACGAATTGAAATAGACCCTAATGTCTTAATTGACGATCAAAATATTAATCGACTGTGACTAGCACAAAAACTCTGGGGTTTTTTTATTGATGAAAAAATAACATGGAATACCCATGTTGATCATGCATCCAAAAAAAGGAATTAAAATGAATAGGAATCGTACGAAGAGCTAAAGATATAGTCAGTAAGGAAAGTCTAAAGAGATTAGATTATATCAAGTTAAGCAAGATTTTATCAAGTTAAGATTAGATTATATCGAATTGAGCAAGTTACAGAGAATTCAAAATACAGCTGCTAGACTTGTTGCAAGGGTTAAATCAGAACATATCTCCCCTGTGCTTCCTAATCTTCACTGGTTGCCAGTGAGATCAAGGATTGTTTTTAAGATACTAATAATTACTTTCAAAGCTTTACATGGCCAGGCACCTATTTATATTACTGATATACTAACTAAATATAAACCTACTCCTACTTTAAGATCAACAAACCGAAATCTGCTACTTGAGCCAAAACCCAAAACGGTGACTCATGGAGACACAACATTTTCAGTTGCCGCACCAAAACTGTGGAATTCATTACCATAGGAAATTAGAAGCATTGATATTTTAAGAGTAGTTTTAAGTCAGCACTTAAGATTTTTCTTTTTTAAAATTAATAGTTTTTTGTTCATAGTGGTAATATATGTAGTAGGCTTTATCTTATAATGAAACTGTAATTAGTTTTATAAGTAACATTAAGAATATACTATTGTATAATGCTCCTAATACGTCTTTATTATTATTATTATATCAAGCTCTAGTCCTACCTCACTTTGACTACTGTTCTATTGTTTGGGACATCTGTTCGGGTGAATTAAAAGATAAATTACAAAATGTACAGAATAGAGCAGCTCGTATTATTACTGGTGACAGCTATTACTCATCAGCCACTGATACTTTGTCGAAATTAGGATGAAAAAAAATGGCAGGGTCGAGCAGTTATTATTTGAGTTGGTATACCGGGACTGTTATGATTTGAGAAGTAGTATAATAAGAAGCTGTCCTTACCCAAACTGAATACTAATGCTATGAAAATAAGTTTTAGTTATCGAGGTGCCATGATCTGGAATTCAGTAAATTAAAATTTATTTTTTTTTTTTTAATTATCTAAACTTGTACATAGTTAGCTTTTTAGTTTTATAATAGTTGCATATTTGTAGTGTTAGTTTTTGTTATTTTAACCTATTGAATTGTAAGTAATTTAGTTTGTTAGTTGGTTAGTTTAATAGATACACGACCCTTTGAAAAACAGCTTTTTAATTTTTAAATATTTTATTGTAATATAGCTGATAAGCCTACCGTGTTTAAATAACATGAAATACCGTAAACTGCGGAATATAAGCCCCCCGTTTATAAGCCCATCTATCTACAAACAGAAATTATGTTCCGGTTATAATCCCCCCCGAATATAAGACCCCCTTTAAAAATCAACGTTTATCCACCCCTAAAAACGTATATTGATAATACCGTATGTTAGTCTCAATTTATTTCACTAGCAGTTCGATCATTCCCAAACGTTATTTTTATTCCGCTTATAAGCCCCCGTTTATAAGCCCACCCAAAACCCCTTACGAAATTGTCGGTATACAAATAAATAAATAAATTACCGCAATAGTGTGTAGGAGGTCTAACGGTTTGAGTGGAGGTCCTTCGTCAGAGAATGTCAAAAAAACATAAACTCTTTGACTTCACTCAAAACGTTAGTCCTCTTACACACTATTTCGGCAGTACATCAACCTTTTAGAGTTTCAAATTTGTTTTTTTTACACTGCCTACGTAGCACAACATTTTTATATCATTATTTTAATATGTTGTGTTTTGGTTTTTGTTAACATTTGTATGTTCGTTAAACAGTTTAAAACAACAATTTTTGTTTGATACGTTAAAGGACATTGGCAACAAAAATTAAGTTTGTCAAATATTAAAGAACTCGTAAAATGATAGAGTAACACCTTTTACAACTTTTCCGTATTTTACTTCGTTTTTGAAATATTTCAGTTTGTTTGATATGTAAATGAGATGGTCTCTAACGTCATGTGCTGGGTAGAACATTTTCACTCATTAAAAATGTCTTATATCTCAGTGATTGCTAAGTTTACAACGTTCATTATCATGAGGAGTTATTATACGCACATTTTCAAGTAAATTTGTGGAACAAACTTAAAGATGGAACTAATGTGTGAAATTCTCTACCCTGTACCTGACGTCAGAGACAATCTAATTTACATATCAAACAAACTAAAGTACGGAAAAGTTGTAAAAGGTGTTACTCTATCATTTTACGAGTTCTTTCATATTAGACATACTTAATTTTTGTTGCCAATGTTCTTTAAGCAAAACATTGACTTATCTCAAATTGTGAAATTTCTGCAGCGAATATGATGATGCTTTAGTAAGATTGACAAAGATGATCAGAGGGATGGGAGATCCACTTGTGGCTACTTATGCTAGATGCTATATCTGTCGGGTAAATATCTCTTATGGTACTATATAGATAATAGGGAATTTAGGATTCAGACAACATAATTGTTGTATAATCTGTTAGGTCTTTAAATGTCAGATATTTATAAAGTACATATCAACATTTACAGTAGGGGGGGGGGGGTGTTTACATGAATCCGGATTGAGTTTCATTCCAGATTGAACTTATACCGGTTCTGTTAAAACCCCTTTAGGTGTTTACATGAATCCGGAATGAGATGCAGCTCAATCCGAATTGAGTTCATTCCGGTTCTCATTCCGGATTGAGTTTCATTCCGGATTGAGTTTCATTCCGGATTGAGTTTCATTGAAATTTCATTCCGGTGTCATGTAAAGGCGGTGCTATATTTCATTCCGGAATGAAAAATACGACCTAGAAGACTGAAACGAACAACACATGCGTGCTTTTAACATTTATAGACGACAATTTGCAGCTAGAGACAGGAATTACGTCATAATGTTCAATATAAATAGCTCTTTGTCGACGGCGTTATAAATTAAAGGTGAATTGAATGCTTGTTTACTTGCGACCGCATCGATTATCGTTGCTAGGAATGCCTTTTCCGTTTTCTTTATGTTTATTCTTCGCCAAATCATCAGTTTAAGGCATATGTTGAAATGTACAAGCGCAGAAATCGTTGAAAGAAACATACCCGCTATAATGTTATTGATTACAATCTTGAAATTTCGATTTTCAATCCTGGGATGTAAACGCGGTTTGAATTCACGTTTAATCGGAATGAAACTGAATCCAGATTCATGTAAACAGCCCCTTACAAATTTAAGGACGCAGATCAAACGTGGCCGAGTCGAAGGCATATTAAAGGTCTCCAGACAGCCACCATACAACCCATGTCTAACCACGGAGCACAGCGGGCATACCCAGATGGTCACCCATCCAAGTACTACCCCGTTCAACAGGGCTTAACTTCAAACCTCAGTGGTGAAGTTTAGAAAATTAGAAGTCTACATGTATAATAGCACATCATAATGTGCTATTTTAGTCAATATATAGATTGAAAACTGTAAAAGGTTGGTGTACTGCTGAAACATCTCGAGCAAAGGCCCTTCGTCAAAGAATGAAATATAAAGTAACAAGATTGTCGTACTGGATGAATGCATGCTACATTTTGAAGCAACGTTTGAAGCAACTTAAAGTCATCTGGTTGAAATGTTTATCTTTTAAAGCAAAACAAACTGCAAATCAAAACAAGCTATCTGCATGAAGGGAACTATGTAACGAAATTTTCGAAATTTTCGAATGATTTTTCCGAATCATTGCTGAGTAATTTGATATAAAATTTATCTAAAATTAGGATTTCCATTGGTTTGTAAATTCACCTCAAAGTTAAGAAGTAGATGCGAATTTGTCCACAATAATTAGAGTTACTTGTGACGTCACAAGTAGGACACATTAGAAAGCATTGGTGTATTTTCACAGCTCACATTGGTTGGTCCGCTGGTAACACAACGTTTTCCGCCGTGAGGAGCTGCTTCTGTACGGATCGCTATATTGAAACTCGCGAATGATATCTAGCGTGTCCTATTTGTGACGTCACGCAACAGCATTCACTCAAATCTAAAATACGCACGAAGAACACTCAAATCGTACACTTTGAATGGCTATAAAATGACTTTAAGTTGTCATATTAAAATTTTGTTTTTTCACGATAATTAGTTCACAATGAAAATTTAGATTTGGATTAAAAAAAGAATCCAATTATTTCATTGCATAAACACTTTAAGCGAAGGCCCTTCACACTATTTTGCAGTATAGATGTATTTTACAGATTTCGATTTGTATTTCTATATTGCCTATGCAGCATAACATTGGTTTTCTGAAAGAACAAATTTTCTGTTTGTTGTCCTACAACTTTGGTGTTTTTAATCTTAAGGTGGGCATTCTTGTTGCTCCAGAAGCTAGAAATCACCTCCGTGGAAGTTTGTTGGATTTCTTTTTCACATATAAACAGGTGAAACAAAATAAAATAAAATGAAATATTAATTATTTAATTAAATAATATTGCAATAATTATGCATGTTACCACATATTATATTTTTTATTACTACATGTACATGTAACTGTGTTTTCAAAGTCTTATACAGTATACTGTATAATAATTATCGTCAAGCTCAAAACCATCTGATTGTCTTCACTGAGTCTTGGTAGCTAATTGATGTGGTAGCTGTTGTGGTCAGAACCAGCTGTTGTGGTCTAGTGGTTACCACACATGTCTATGATCTGGGAGACACATGTTCAAATCCTTGGTCGGACCTCCACTCGGGGTCTTAAAAATAATTGAGGAGAAAGTGCTGCCTTTGCAATAATATCAGAAAATGGTAAGACTTACGGGTCTTCTCGGATAACGACCTTAAATCGTAGGCCCTCGGTGAGGTATTCCGTTCACCTAAAAAGAGTGATAAATCTAACAAACTAAACTATGGTCAGAGCGTCTCACTGGTTCAATCTTACAGGTTGGATCTCTGTTTGAGGCTCAGATATTTTCTCAGGATTTGAGCTTGACAATCGTCCATGTATCGTCTATAATAATAAGTTCTTAGAATTAATTAAAGTGCACCTAACCCCAAAAATGATAATGCTATGTTTGAAAGAGCACTTAAAATGATGATGAATGGCACTAACAGTTCTTCGATATCTATTTTCGTTCTTGAGGTATTCATGAGTTATATGTGATATGTTAATGAGGCACAGGATGACGTCATATCAGGCAAACAACGTTGTTGCAATTCTAACATTTGTGTATATCTTCAAAGTTATCCAACGGAATTACTTGAAACTTTACACGTGGATACATACCACCACACTAAAGTGGTCAAAAACATGGTTCAAGTTATGTTGTCACCATAGTAACAGATTAGCTTCCAAACCTCTCCGTTCCCATACAGAAATCTTCATTTTCTCTGTCGTCGCAAGCAATGTTTTCGATTTCAAACTTGGTTATTGCATTGGAAAAGTTATTGCAAAAGTTATTGAGAACTGCCAATTTCAACATGTTCTACATTTGAGAGAAAACAAATTATTTTGTTTTGGAGACTAGGAGGTCTGGAAGCTAATCTGTTACTATGGTGACAACATAACTTGAACCATGTTCTTTAGTGTGGTGGTATGCATCCACGTGCAAAGTTTCAAGTAATTCCGTTGGATAACTTTGAAGATATACACAAATTTTAGAATTGCAACAACGTTGTTTACCTGCTTTGACGTCATCCTGTGCCTCATTAACATATCACATATAACTGAATACCTCAAGAACGAAAATAGATATCGAAGAACTGTTAGTGCCATTCTTCATCATTTTAAGTGCCCTCTCAAACATAGCATTATCATTTTTGGGGTTAGGTGCACTTTAAAGTATACTAGTCTGTGACTATGTTGTTTTGTTGAATGAATGGGGACAGCATGTTGAATATTTATCTTAATTTGTAATTATTTCAAGATACAAACTGACACAGTTCAAAACACGTTGGCAAAGCAAAATGTTGGTAGGTGCACTACCCTTATACAAGCTAAATACTCCTTATTGGCCTCCAAGCATTTCTTATCGTACTAGTTGGGAGAATTTGTTGTAAAAAACATGTCAGTTTATGGTGATCGCGTGTCAGTTTTGGTGATTACATTACAATCGGAGACACAGATATAAAGCCTATCTCTGAAGTGAAAAATCTTGGGGCATGGCTTGATTCCACCTTAACTATGTCGACTCTCATAAATAAGCTCTGCCACATCAGCAGGATCAGGAAATACCTTTCTCAGGACACGCTATAAATAAGAAAACATGAACCAATGTTCATGCCTTTATCTCATCCCGTATTGACTACTGCAATAGCCTATTATATGGCCTACCAATGTCCGAACTTGGTAAATATGCTGCAGCAGTGCAGCTAGAGTAATTTGTCGCCTCCCCAAGACGTTTTGTCACATAACTCCTGTTTTGCATAAATTGCACTGGCTCCCCGTAAAATTTCGCATCGACTTCAAGATTCTTTTGTTAACCTTTAAAGTTCTTAGTGTCATGTGCCGTGACTATCTAAAGAACCTTCTTACCGTCTGCAGCAATAAGAGATACAGCCTGCGTTCTTCAAAACTTTACTTCTTAAACCTCCATCGTTTAAGTCCATGACAAACTCTCGGTAATAGGAGCTTTCAAGTCGCATCTCCAACACTTTGGAATGCTCTTCCGTCAGACATTCGAGGCATCGCCAATGTGAACACTTTTAAACGTTTTCTTAAAACTCATCTTTTTAACTTAGCTTTTGAAATGTAAACATACTTTATTTTTAGTCTTTTTTTTATTATCTAATATTCTTACTGTATTTTCAAGTATCCATGTAATGCGCTTTTGATCATTTTATGAAATTAGCGCAATATAAATTTTACTATTGTTATTATTATTATTATTATTATTATTATTATTATTATTTTTATTTTTATTTTTTCTAAATTATTCATCATGGCGAGTTGTTCAAATACGGCGATAGCTAACGCAATAAGAAGGCCAGGAAGGTTAAAATGGACCGAGCAAATGAACCAAGATTGTTTGGATTGCAAAAGAAATGCCCTTATCATGGTTTCATCGGTGAATCCGCCTCTAAACGAGAATGGGAGAAAAAAAGGCTATATCAAAGTCATGAAAGAGCTTTGGGAGAGACGAGGTTATGCAAACCTAAGATTGACAAGTCAAAACCTAAGAGATCAAGCAGCAAGACTAGAGAAAACATTAGCAAACTTGTCAGAGAATACTGGTGGTAATGGAGATATTAGATTAGAGAGGGAGGTAGCGAACTCAGCGAGAGAAAGTCGAGATGAAATTGAAGCTGAAAATCGTAATGTCGAAGCGTTCATAACACCAAATGCAAATTCGGGAACTTTGAGCCTAAATTTGCATGAAACGGTTGACAGGCGACAAACAAGAAATTCCCATGGGTCTGATAACCAACTCGAAGACGACACACAAGAAAAAGCAACTGAAGAAAGAGCCCCAACGCGTTTTCCAGAATATAACCCAATGAACAAGCCTACTATGGTTGAATGGGGAAAAGATAGCGACGGTGGCCCGATAATAATCCAAACATCATGTATTATACAGGCATATAATGAAATCATATCATGGAGAAAAAATGCTTTCCTTGTCCCATATGGGAAAATAGGAAGAGAGTTCATTGATCAATTAACGGCGCATATTGACGACTGGAACATTGAATCTAACAAGCAGCATATAGCTCTAAAAGCGTTCTTTGTTCTCCTAGCGGTCGGACTCCAAAAGCCTGGTCAGAAGTCCAAAGCTAAAGACCACAAAGTTTGTTTGGAGAAACGACTGGCTCTATGGAAAGAAGGTCAAATTGACAAGCTAATAAGGGAAAGACGAATGATTCAAAAGCGTCTTGGAAAAGGAAAGAAATCTGACCTTCCAAACAGAGCAAAGATTTTTGCTAAACTCGTAATGGAGGGCCAAATAAATTCAGCCATGCGTTTTCTAAATGATGGGGATTGTGGAAGTGTACTGCCCTTAACAGACGATGTTATGTTGCAGCTTAAACAGAAACATCCTGAAGCACAAGAAGCAAAGCCTGAAGTAATACTTCATGGTCCTGTAGAAGAAATACCGGAAAGCATATACATCGGAATAAATGCAGAAATGATACGAGAAACTGCCCTGAGAACGAAAGGGTCTGGTGGTCCATCGAGTATTGATGCAAATGGTTTTAAAAGAATACTTGCCTGTAAATCATTCAAGCAATCCTCTACAAGGCTCTGTGAGGCACTAGCCACCCTTTCAAGGACTTTGTGTACAAAACATGTTGATCCAACTTCTATTGAATCAATATTAGCAAGTCGTTTAATTCCGCTAGACAAAGAAGCAGGTGCAGTTAGACCGATTGGTGTGGGAGAGGTTATCAGAAGAGTAATAAGCAAGTGTGTCATGAAAGTGGTTAAGCAAGATGTGATCGAAGCCAGTGGTTCACTCCAGGTTTGCGCCGGTCAAGCATCGGGTAGCGAGGCAGCAATCCACGCAATGCGCAACATATTCGAGGCTGATGACACAGATGCAGTCTTGCTTATCGATGCTTCCAACGCCTTTAATACCCTGAATAGAGCTGCTTCTTTGCATAATACAAGAGTGCTCTGCCCCACTGTTGCAACATACGCGACGAATACATACCGACTGCCATCGCGATTGTTTATCGTTGGTGGCAAAGAGCTAAAATCGTCAGAAGACATGACGCAAGGAGACCCATTATCCATGGCCTTATACGCTATCAGTCTCCAACCACTAATTTCATATTTGCAAGGTACAAGTCACACAAAGCAATGCTGGTACGCCGATGACGCGAGTGGAGCAGGAACTATAACAGAAATAAAGCAGTGGTGGAATACCTTATCGGATATTGGTCCTGACTATGGTTATTACCCAAATGACAAGAAATGCTGGCTGATTGTCAAACCAGAAAAAGAAGAATTAGCAAAAGAAGCCTTTCAAGATATAGCCATTAACATCACCACACAAGGGCAAAATCACTTGGGAGCGGTAGTAGGATCAAGATCATATCTATCTGAATATGTTGATGGTAAAGTAGAAGAATGGGTAAAGGAGATAACAAAATTAGCGGAATTTGCAGTATCACAACCTCAAGCATGTTACGCCGTTTTTACCTATGGTTTGAAACATCGTTGGACGTACTTTCTCCGTACTTTGCCAGATATCCAAGATCTGTTAGAACCATTGGAGACTGCACTTGTCAAGGTTCTTATACCAGCCATAACAGAGCACAACACCACCGAGCTTGACCGTGAAGTCTTAGCATTACCGGTACGAATGGGCGGTCTAGGACTCATAAATCCTTGCGAAGAAGCAGCCACAGAGTACGCAGCATCGATACAGATAACAGCACCTCTGGTGGAAAGAATTACATCACAGACACAAGAATTGCCGGATGACTCACGTATACAAGAATTGAAGAAAATCGCGAGAAAGGGGAAAAACTATGCTTTAAATGAAAAAGTTAAACTCTTGAAGAATGCAGTATCTGAAAAGACAAAAAGATCATTGGAATTTGCAGCCGAAAAAGGAGCTTCTACTTGGCTAACAGTAATTCCAATTTCAGAGATGAATTTCAACTTAAATAAGAGGGAATTCCGTGATGCCTTAAACCTAAGATATGATTGGAGTATCAGCGACAGCCCTTCGATGTGTGTATGTGGGGAGACGTTTACTATAGATCACGCAATGATATGTAAACGCGGAGGCTTCATAATTCAACGCCACAATGAACTAAGAGATCTGGAAGCTGAACTCTTGAACATGGTATGCAACGACGTTGAGATTGAACCCACTCTACAAAATGTCAATGGAGAGACCCTAAACCCGGGAGCAAATATATCTGCTGGAGCGCGGCTAGATGTTCATGCAAGGGGCTTTTGGGAAAGACAAAGATCTGCCTTTTTTGATGTCCGGGTTTGTCACCCAAACGCAGAATCTTATCAAGATCTAAGTCCCAAACAAATTTACAGAAAGCACGAAAACGAGAAGAAACGTATGTATGGCAAAAGAGTGACAGAAATCGAGCAAGGAACGTTCACACCACTCGTTTTCACTACAACAGGAGGAATGGGAGATGAATGCTTACGATACCACAGCAGACTTGCTGAATTGATAGCAGACAAGAAGGGAGAGCTATACTCACACACAATTTCGTGGATAAGAGCAAAGATATCATTCTCCATCGTTAGATCTGCCTTGTTATGTTTAAGAGGCTCGAGAACAATTAGAAGAGTACAATCCAACATTAAAGACATAGACTTAGATATAGAGACCGTGATGGCAAGAATTCATTAGTTTTGTAAATTTTTATTATTATTAGTTAGTTAGATAATCTTATATATATTGGACTTTAGTTTTAAATTATTATTATTTTTATATTAATTTATTGTAAATAATTATCATAATATAGTTTGAATATATGGACAGCAAATTTTAAGAAATAATAACTATTCTATATTGAACAAATTTTATCATCAGTACCTTGAATGTAAAATATTTTGATATTATTGTTATAAAGGAAATTAAATATTATTATTATATTATTATTATTATTATTATTATTATAATAATAGAGGATAATATAATAATAGAGCTTATTATTATTATTATTATTATTATTATTATTATTATTTTCTTTATTCTCATTACCTCTATGCGTGGTTAACCATTGATATTATTATTATTCTTCGACTTTGAAGTCACCAAAATTATTCTGTTGTTATCCAATATTCCAATATTCCAATATTCTGTTGTTATCCTAGTCTCCTAAATGTTTTTTCAGTAATGTAATTTTGTGACTGCCAATCATGTAATTTGTTTATTCGGCGTGAGCCCTCTCGATGAGCGTTTCGTTCTTGGGGCAAACGCAATTAAGAAATAAAATATGTTTAAATCATTTATTAATGGTCAAATATATATGAAAAATCTAACTGCCCCAACCGGGAATCGAACCCGAGGTCTCCGAATCAACGCATCGGCGCTCTATAACCACTGAGACACGGTCAGAACAGTCAAGCATCATATACATATTTCATATATATATATATATATATATATATATATATATATATATATATATATATATATATATATATATATATATATATACACACACATATATATATATAATATATATTAAATACATAATATTAAACATCATATACATATATATTAAATATGTGAAAGTTTTTTGCGTGGTGATGAAAATCGTTTTTTATTTGCACAGCTCCATCAAATTATCTGCAACTGTATACTCCAGCTCTTGAATGGATCATTCAGTGTATTGCATTCAAGTCTCCTGAGGTAAAGAAGGATGGACGTACGGACCGACAGACAGACAGAAACACACCGACGATTGACAGACAGACATATAGATAATAATATCATATATGTATATGTTAGATGGTAGTGTGAGAAATCTTTGTATACATGTCTAATTGCTTTCCATCTCTAACATTGGAATGTATATATTGCAATATATTGCAGGAAGTTCTTACTGAAATTTTAAACCGCTGTACAGAAGATTGTAACAGGTAATAATTAAATCACACTTCTTTTAATTGTATTTTGCTAGGTTTACTTATAATATGATTTCTTTTCCCATACAGTGCTCTCATTTTAAACTCAATAATATCCGCTTTTCGACCATCTTACATCAGTGCCAGGTGAGCAATTATGGAAACGTACAGCATATAGTATTAGTATAAATACAGTAGGTGATTGTAGAAATTGTGTGCGCTGATTGGTCGAGCTACCTCGGATTATTTCTCGATAATCACCTCCAGCGTTTTTTCAAGATCGCCAGCCGATTTGTCAAAGTGACAGGAGAAAAAAAGTCAAGAAACTAGTATTTTTGAAGGAAATGCTGTTCCTAAGAGTGGAAAAATGTGTATTTAATATTTATACTAAAACAATCATTCACCTCAGGCTCAGTGAATATCGGTGAATAAAAACCTCGACTTCGTCTCGGTTTTTATTCACCGATATTCACCTCGCCTTCGGCGAATAATTGTTAATTAATGCAATGATCAACTTTTTGTTTGGGATTATAGTATATTATTATATGGCTTGGCTCGTGAGCGGTGTTAACGCAGCTTTTCTGCAATCTGATTGGTTACTGGTCATTACGGAACCGCTGAAAAGATTTAAAAAATTACGAAACAATTGAGGAAATGTGAGAAATTTAAAAGAGCCATATTAACGTTGTTTGGTCGGTCTTTACGGCAAAATTATCCTTTCCTTGGTCTTTTCACACAGACCTCACTCCTTCGTCGCTTGGTTTGTACTGAAAGACCGCGGGCAGGATAATTTTACCGTAAAGACCTTAAGCACGGTCAATACGTGTTTAATAATATCCCTTGATCATCTTTTTGTTGTTAGGGCATTGGAATTTGTCAAGATTATAACAGATTGTGAGGATGCTGAGTTTCCTAAGGTAAGACATAAGAAAAAATTGCATACTTTGGGTACCATCAGAAAGATTTGGGATTTATAGCAACAATTGGATTGTGGATCAAACTGTTGCATTTCAAAATACACGTACACTTATGTAATGGCTGATCCCGATCAGAGAAACAACCATGTTTAATTTCTGACAATATTCAATTTGAGGATTATTAGTAAAAAGTATTATAAAATACATTGTACACATAGTTGCCTGTATAAATAAAGTATATAATTTTTTTGGTCCTTATCCAAGAAAATCTAAAATGGCTAATGAATGACGGAGCGGTACCCTCTCCTCCGCAGAGGTTTCCGTGAGTTGTTTCCGTGTTTCGTGAGTTTTTTCCGTGAGTTTTTTAGTGAGGAACGGGGAGCGGTACAATTTCTGATTTTCTTGATTAATTTTTTGGTGTACTGTATCAATATTGTAGCTTTAAATACATGTACATGTATGTATACTTACTGATTTGTTGACCTCCTCTTCAGTATCAATTGTATAGGTCATTAGGGATGAATGTGATTTTAGAGGACCCTCCAGAACCACAGAGGTTACAACTGCTTAACGATGTATGGAAAGTAGTGATGAAGTTAAAGTCTCCTGTGGTAAGCATTCATTTAGAGGTTAAACGATGTAACAATGATATAGAATGTATTAAAACCACTTACAGGTACTGCACATCAGTCATAATGCATTGTCCTTATCTATCTCACTTCAATCTCCCTTTTCAACTTTTCTTTCTTTCCTCCTTCTCCACCTTCCTCCTTCTCCAACTTCCTCTTTCTCCAACTTCCTCTTTCTCCACCTTCCTCCTCCACCTTCCTTCTTTTCCTCCTTCCTCCTCTACCTTGCTCCTTCCTCCTCCACCTTCCTTCTTCTCCACCTTGCTCCTTCCCCACCTTCCCCCTTCTACACCTTCCCCCTTCTCCACCTTCCCCCTTCTCCACCTTCCTCCTTCTCCACCTTCCTCCTTCTCCACCTTCCTCCACCTTCGTCCTTCTCCACCTTCGTCCTTTTCCACCTTCCTCCTCCTCCTTCCTCCTTCTCCACCTTTCTCCTTCTCCACCTTGGCACCTTGCTCCTTCTCCACCTTGCTCCTTCCCACCTTGCTCCTTCTCCACCTTGCACCTTTCCTCCTTCTCCACCTTCCTCCTCCAACTTCCTCGTTCTCCACCTTCCTCGTTCTCCACCTTTCTCCATCTCCACCTTCCTCGTTCTCCACCTTCCTCCATCTCCACCTTCCTCCATCTCCACCTTCCTCCTTCTCCACCTTCCTCCTTCTCCACCTTCCTCCTTCTCCACCTTTCTCCTTCTCCACCTTCCGTCTTCTCTACCTTCCTCCTTCTCCACCTTCCGCCTTCTCCACCTTCCTCCTTCTCCACCTTCCTCCTTCTCCACCTTCCTCCTTCTCCACCTTCCTCCTTCTCCATCAGATTCTCTATTAGCTTCCATTTCAATTCACTTGGGATAGCTGTGTTATGCTGATTAGGACCTATGGCAACATCAGATGGAGAGTGAAGGTTAAAATGATGTGCTGGTTTGATTGATAATATGTACTGCCTATGCAGTAGTCACTATAATTATATCAGTAATACTTGGCTTTGTTAATATATACATATTATTAAAGACTTATTGACCGAGCTGGAGATCTTTACAGCAAAATAATCCTGTCCGCGGTCTTTCAGTACAGACCGAGCGACGAAGGAGCGAGGCCGGCTGTGCAAAAACACCAAGGGCAGGATTATTTTGCTGTAAAGATCGACCAAACGAGGCTAATAAGGTTTTATTATATGGCTCTTTTAAATTTCTCATATTTCCTCAATTTTTTCGCAATTTTTTAAAACTTTTCAGTTATTTTGTAATGAGACAGCTCAGCAACCAATCAGATTGCAGAAAAGCTGCGTTAAGACTGCTCACGAACCAAGCCATATAATAAATATTAAATAATAATAAATATTATTAACAAACCCTTGGTTACAGGTTGATCTTGACGATCGACGATCGTCCATGTATCGTCTGTCTAATTACTCCAAGTAATTCCCACGTACATTTAACAATTATTGGATGAGGTGAAGCATGATATGAAGCACTTGTATTGGTACAAGGTCAAAAGAACCCACGCAAAGACACGTTACTTTGTAAACAAATAGTCGTAGAAGATTCCCAGAGCTGTCTTCGTAGCTGGTTTTGTGTTCACTCATGCCTTCTTGTCATCTAATAGTTTCTTCAAATCGTTTTCTGTTACGTTGGCGAATCTTTGCGAAGAACCCGCCATTTTCCCATTTTCTTTCGCTGTAAACAAGCTGGCAACAGCAAGCTAGCAACAAGATATTGGAATAATTATGTCATAGCTACACTTTTTGAACAATAATATTGGAACATTGACGTCACATGAAGCTGATGTCACGAATTATCTGTATGCCAACAGCCAATCAAAATCGAGATAGAGTAAAGAATGCATAATAATAACTTATATTTGTTTGTTATAGGAATATATATCTTGTGCCGATGTTTGGGTCGAATATCCTGTGAAGTACTTTGGCGTGAGTTTTAATTGATATTAACTTAAAATATTCCTTCAGATTAACAAAAATACCACTAAAATGTTCTGACTCAAGCCTTCTGGAAAAGATGTTCATGTTTTTAAATAAAAAAGGAGCATTCGTTAATCGTTATTCATTAACTACAAATTGCATCAATAATAATTAATAAAATATATGTTTTGTTTTAGAAAAGAGAAATAGACACCCTTCTTGGTGATATTTTAAAACACCTCGCTATCGACAGAGTATTCGAAAATTTCTATCCTCAGGTATACGACTGCTTGTGTAATGAAGATAATATATGCAATGTTTTCATTCCTTGCCCAGTGTCTTAGTTGTCTATAATATTCAGTTATAATAATAATATTTATTCAGGATACCCACGTCACCGAAGTGTTTTTCAGTGGGGTCCCGCAATACTTCACAAGATTACATTACATTGCATTACATTACATTACATTGCAATGCGATGCATTGCATTACATTACATTGCAATGCAATGCGATGCGATGCATTGCATTGCATTGCATTGCATTGCATTGCATTGCATTGCATTGCATTGCATTGCATTGCATTGCATTGCATTGCATTGCATTGCATTGCATTGCATTGCGCATTGCATTGCATTGCATTGTCTTAGTTGTCTATAATATTCAGTTATAATAATAATATTTATTCCGGATAACCACGTCACCGAAGTGTTTTTCAGTGGGGTCCCGCAATACTTCACAAGATTACATTGCATTGCACGTTGCACGTTGCACGTTGCACGTTGCACGTTGCGCGTTGCACGTTGCGCATTGCATTATGCAATCAATACAATTGGTTTCCTCCCAAAAGAGCGGAAGTTATCTTGTTGTAGTGTACATCAATTTAATCATTCATACAGCATATAAGAAAAAGTTGTTTTATTTTGCAGCTTTTATCGATATTGTCCAAGGTTCTCTCTAGCTTGCATGATTTCTCAGTGTTGTTTTCGATGGTAAGTGGTGCTCACCTGGTTACTTACGATATGTAATTGTTGAACATAATTATACTGTGTTGTTAAACAGTTATTCATTTCTGCAGAACAATTTCCTTCCTTTCCTGGACTTGTTTCAAAAAGAATCTGTCAAGACAGAATCCTGTCGCGTGATTATGGAGGCATTTTGCAGGTATTCTTGGATGTGCTAGAAACTAGATATAATTATATTAAACCATCATTAATAATTTATAAAGAAAAAAACAAAAGAAATGTCTACCTTATTTCGGATATAGCATCTTCTTGATTTACTTAAACCTTTTCTTCGATTTACTCAGCTAAATTGACGACTTTTGGACGATGTGTCGTAATTGTGATGTTCAATTATTACTTGTAGATGACAGTTGTAACTATATCGGCTCAAAGTGCAGATTTTAGTGCAAGTAAATGCGAAATGTTTTTCACCAGCAACACAGTATTGTGTCTAGCAAGGTGAAAGTTAAACGTGGTGGACCTCGGTCATACTTATGACGTCACGACGCTGAGAGAACATTTTGCATTTACTTGCTCAAAATTTGCACTTTGAGCCGTTATTACTACAACTTCCCGTTCAAATTCTTGTATTATGTACATATGTATATATGTATGTACGGTGCACGGTCCTTTTTTGTTGCCGTGGCAACCAAGGGAATTGGGTGTAAAGAGGCACAAACACGAAAAGTACGTATGTTATGTCGGGTTGTACGGTGAATGAAGATTTGTGTTCAAAAAATTCATAAAATGCAGTGTTCAAAAAATATCGTCGTCAGATGTCAAATTCGTAAATTTTAGATGGCGTCAAAAGGCAAACCTGTTTTCGCTTTTTTAGAGCTGTTAGTAATCTGATAGTTTTGTAAATATGTTCGAGGATGTTATTGAGGCTTTCATTTGATGTATAGCATGAGTTGTTAGAGTGAGTTGTTCTAAAGATAGCACATATATTTTTGTGAATCCAAGATGGCGGCCGAATTAAAACCCGTTTTCGCTTTTTAAAGCTGTTAGCAATCAGTTACAAAAATATTTTTGTAGTTATGTCAGAGGTTGTTAATCAAGCTTTCAATAGATAGGTCGAATGAGTTCTTAGAGTTAGTACTTCAAAATGAAAGGATCCCAAGGTTCGTAAATTCAAGATGGCGTCGGAATTCCAACATTTGTTTCACTAATATTTATAACGTTTTAACTAGTCGTGCTACCGTACGATATATGAAAAGAAAGCTCTTGGCACGTGATGTAATTCAATATATAACAGAATTATCGTACAACAAGTGAAAGCTTTTTAATATATGAATTTCGTAAATCCAAAATGGCGGCCAAAATCCAAGATCTGTGACGTCTGTTTGTTTTGATGTTGTTTCAGCCTATAACTTTTTAAATAGGAGCCCTAAAATGGTGTTAGGTATATCGAAAAAAAGCACTTGGCACGGGCTTTAATATAATATACACAAGCAGTGTATTGTATAAAGAAAAATGTTTTTAATTTATGAATTTGTGGGCTATTCATCAGAAATTTTTTTCCCAAAAATGGAAATGAAGTTTTCACCTCTTTATTCAGTTCAAAATGTTTTAACTACTTCTCCTCAAATTATGTGCGATTCATTGTTACAAAGATCTTGTCAAGAGAGTTATTTTAATATATGACACAAGGTTCCAGCAGTAAAGGAAAGCTTTTTAACATTTAAATTTCTGATGCTATCTGTAGGCTTTGTATTTATCAAAAATATTTAGCAAAATTTTAAAATACTTTATCTGGAAAGGTGTGTAAATTTCATGTTTCTTTTAACATTTTTTAAATGGATAATGAAGACTTTTTATTTTAGGGTTAGCAGGGGCGTACGCAGGATTTTTCAAACGGGGGTCGTTTTACCTCTCATGAAATTATTTTGGGGTGGGGACTTCTTCCCGACATGTTATACACTGAAAGTCTGAAAACGCGTTTAATTTGAATTGTTTGTTTTACAAAAACTAAGTTTTTACAGGAATGTAAATGTGTTTGTATAATTTTGTTCCTAATTGGATCCAAAAGGGGGGTGCGATCGCACCCCTCGACCCCCCTTGCGTACGCCCCTGAGGGTTAGCATAAGATTTGGAATTAGCGTTGGAATTAGTGTTAGAATTAGTGTTAGGATTAGAGTTAGGATGACAAGATATTTATCGCTTAGTAATCGATGGACGAAACTCCAGCCGGTATTGCACCCAAAAAGTAAACAGTTTGAACTATTAAATTACTTTTTAATAGTTTATGTCTTATATCCAGTCAACACAAGCTTTATAATTTAAAGGCTCTCAGAGCTAGGTCCACTGAAAATCTATTCGGATTGGCAAATCAAAGGGTTATTAGAATATGTAAAAGTACGCACTTGTGAGTTTTTTAAAGACCTCAAGTAGCACTCGTCCTTCGAAAATGTTCGAGACTGTGATAACAGATTTTTGCACTATTATGATTATTGTTTGGGATTAACTGCACTCGGATCAGCTAATCACAGTCGAGAAACATTTTCCTGTATATTATTATCTACATTATAAAAGCGTCAAACAGTGAGGGGGTATTGCGTACACGTATTTCCTAGTTTTTCACATAATTATTTTTCACCTCTTGTTCAGGTATCAAACAGAGACTACCAATGACCCAGTGATTGTTAGTGGATTAATATTCATTTGTAAAACATTACACGACTCTGTAAGGTAGGCAAGATGATGAAAAATACTGGATGATGCTAACCAGGAATGTAAAAATATATAATGTACCATATTTATATCTACTTCTAGTTCTTTAACACTTACTGATGACAGGAGAAATATTGGTATTTTGATAACTGGATTCATTCAAAAGGTAGTGTACTGTATAAAAAAAACACTAAAAGTTGGGTGAAGTTTCATATAAATCCCGAAATGTCTAACTATCGGTAGTAAAATTAAAAATTATTATTATTCGAAATTAAAAGCTATTATTTCTAAAATAAAGCATTATCGTTAAAGTGCCCCTAACCTCAACATTTTTTATTGTCTTATTTGGAAGAACTTTTAAAATGAGAAAGTAAATTATTTTGAAGATTTTCGTTTCTTCGCTTTCTTTTTGAGATATATCAGTTTGTTTGATATGCAAATGTCCGGAATTTACGTCACACATGCATAATGACTTATCAGAGAAGTTTGTGTATCTCTTCTCATTCTCGAACGAAATCCTTTAAAATCGAGAAGTGTGGTGTTGTGGGAGAAACACGCACACGTGTTATTCACACTTTAGTGTTTTTATTTGATGAACGCAAAGATATATAACATTCTCTGATAACTCATTATGCATGTGTGACGTAAATTCCGGACATTTGCATATCAAACAAACTGATATATCTCAAAAAGAAAGCGAATAAACGAAAGTCTTCAAAATAAGTTACTTTATCATTTTAAAAGTTCTTCCAAATAAGACAATAAAAAATGTTGAGGTTAGGGGCACTTTAAGAGTTAGGGTTAGTATTAGGTGAGGGTTAGAATTTGGGTAAGGTTTGGGTTAGGACTATGTTTTAAATTTGGGAATATTTATATGGAAAGTCAGCCAAAGAAGGTTGGTATAATAGTACGGCACAGAGTATGGTGACGTTTTAGTCTTTTTATTAATATTTTGATACTCAGAGCTGACTACCGTTCTACCATAGCTGGTATACTGTATTGTAGCTTTACAGATGCTAATCAGAAACCAAGAACTGTAGTCATTATTAACTTTCATTTCTTGTTTTTATTTGTTTCTAGATTGATTTTGGTCGTGATTTTGAACAACAGTTGAATTTCTATGTGGAATCTAGAGCTTCATTTTGTAATTTAGATTCAGTATTGGTGGCTCTCGTTCAGGTATACTCTATATAACGTCATTTAATAAGAAATATATTTTGCAAATATCAATAATAAAGTCCCTGGAAAGAATATGACGACTTGGTTTACATGATTTTTCTTCTGCAAAATTTTTATTGTTTTAATTTTTTTTTAATTTTTACATGATATTTCTTTTAATAATTTGACTAAATAATAATAATTTAAAAATTTATATTGCGCTTTTTACATGAAAACGATCAAAGGCGCTTTACAACATTGTGAATAATAAGTCTTAATGTTACGCTTAAACATTTCCAACGATGTAATGTCCCTGATATTCGGAGGTAAGGCGTTCCAAATCTTGGGTGCACCTGAGGCAAATGACCTGTCACCTAGTGTGGTGAGTAATTTACCTCTGGGAGGTACTAAGAGTGTCGTATTGTTATTACGTAAATTATACCTAGAAGGGACTCAACGGTATAATCCGGAGCGATGCCGTGAATGGCCTTAAATGTAAGAAGTACAATTTTATAATCTATGCGAAAAAGAATTGGGAGCCAATGAAGTTCTCGAAGAACAGGCGTAATTCTGCAAAATTTTAGGTAGTCCACAAATAAGCCTAGCTGCTGTATTTTGTACTCTCTGTAGTTTAATCATCTGTGTCTGCGGCAAACCATAAAGTAGACTGTTACAATAATTCAGACGGCTGGTAACAAAAGCGTGAATAAGGATTTCCGCGGAATCACGAGACAAATACTTATTTATGCTTCTGATGTTGTGCAGATGGTAGAACGATACACTGCAGATTTTGTTTATGTGTGTGTTCATACTGAACAATTTTACTGTAAGTGTTTCTCGTGAAATATCTCCTGACCAAATTCCCTTCTGAACCACATTTTTTTTTATTTCTTGTTTCCACCTATGGCAAGGATCAGCCATTGTTAATCTTGCTGTATTATAAAACATAAGATGTTAATTCTTCTGCATTTCAGTGTGTAAACTTGTTGTCCATGAAGACAAAAGAGATTGTGAAAGGCAACCATACGAGAAAGACTGCTGCTTTTATTCGAGTAAGTGCTAGCTGTGTTTGATGAAAATAATTGTATTTGTATCCATTTTTTGTCAATAATTAATATGCATAACAGTTATTATTTATCTAATTTCACCTTTTTTCTCACCAGGCTTGTGTGGCATATTCCTTCATCACTATTCCTTCCATAGAGGACATATTTAATCGCCTTAGTCTATACCTGGAGTCAGGAAAGGTTGCATTTGCCAATCAAGCCCTCAATCAAGGTACCTTGTTGTTTTACAGCTGTAAATGCTTCCTGGTTTGGCATGCTCCATCGAGCACAGATGACAGTCAATCAGAAGCGACCTAATATTAAATCTATGTTATTAATAACAATTCTTCATGCATAAAAATGGTGGACACTGTAAACTGGTTCCTTTGTTTTTCAAGGTGATGCATTTCTAAAAGCAGCCATTAGTCTTTTTATAGAAGTACCAAAAACAGTTGGTAAGACCAGAGACTGTTTTTTTGCTTGTTTGTTAGTTTAGTTGCTACAACTGTTGTCTTACTGTATGCTTATTTGCTAATATTTTTAGAAATTGACAACAAGATAAAGTCATCAGAGCAGTTTCTCATCTCTTATACCAACAACTTTTTGTCTTTTTTGCTTGTGGTTCCAGTAAGGATTCTTTTTTGTTATGGAATTGTAAAACATTTAAAATCATCCTTGTTGTTACAGCATTATTATTGTCACCATCTAAAAGGTTGGTGTTCTGCAGAAATAGTGAGTAGGAGGTGAAACGTTTTACTCTCTGACGAATGACCTTCCTTCTAAACGCCACTAGACCAACCTTTTAAAGTTTTTATTTGTATTTTATACTGCCTATGCAGCACATTACTTTATTATTTTCCATCTTTATTTTAAACTTGTACTCCATCAAATTATTATCATCATTATCATTACTGTTATCATCACCATCACCAATTACCAGCATCATAATCACCATTATGACCTTATCATTCTCCATTATCATCAATATCATAATTAGTATCAGTATTGTTATCATCATTGTTATCATTATTATTATTATTGTCATCATCATCATCATCATTGATCATTATTGTTACCATAATCATCATTTACATGATCATTGTAAATTTATTAATCATCATCATGAACATTAACATTATCATTGTTACTACGTGATTGTTATCATCATTGTTATCATTATTATTATTATATTGTCATCATCATCATCATTGATCATTATTGTTACCATAATCATCATTTACATGATCATTGTTATTAATCATCATCATGAACATTAACATTATCATGAACATTGTCATTGTTATCATCATTGTTATTATCATTGTTATTATCATAATCACAATCATCATCATCATAATTGATCAATATCATTATTGTTACAATACATTGTTAACATGGTCATTGTTATTACCACCAAGGCCATAAATGCTAATTATGAAAGACCTCTTTCATAATGGCGGCCAATTGAAATATTCCTTTATGTGCATCTAAATTAGCATATATGGTCTCGTTTGTGTGTTAGCAATTCACGAGAATATTTGCTTCCTAACGAGGTTGTAAATGCTAATTTATATGCGCACAAAAGAATATTTAAAATGGCAGCCATTATGAAAGAGGTCTATATAATCATCT
Source organism: Chrysogorgia sp. JL179-B06 (assembly GCA_035772405.1). Lineage (NCBI taxonomy): Eukaryota > Metazoa > Cnidaria > Anthozoa > Scleralcyonacea > Chrysogorgiidae > Chrysogorgia > Chrysogorgia sp. JL179-B06. The sequence goes on from JAYKKM010000475.1 coordinate 797,687, forward strand.
CATGATCATCTTTCAAGTACCATCCTTTATTTCAAAAAAAGATTAGCCTTGCTACATATATTATGTAACAATTGGTTTCATTCCTTTAGGATCAGCCTGAACAAGGTGTTCTGTATTTAGTAAGAGGTCTCCTTAATGTCATTGAGGATTACAAATGGGACTTACAAAGTGATGGAAAAATTAAAATTTATTTCAATGTCATTTCGTTATTATCTGCTGCTACTCAGGTAATTCAAAAAGTGTTTTAAAAAATTTATCTGACTGCCCCAACTGGGAATTGAACCCAAGGTCTCTGGCTTAAAGTGCCTATCCGGGGTTTGGGTATTTTACACATTTGTGATCTTTGGAATCTCTTGAGAAGAATTGTAAAATATCTTGTCGTGCGAAAATTTCGTCTTCATACCTTTTACTCTTGCTAAAGTGATTTACTATTCACAGGAAATGACGTCAAAGCAGGGACACGCAAAAACATTGCACACTGATTTAGCAGTGAAATACAATGAAAGTTTGCGAATTGGGCGAATTTTGTCGAAACAGGTGTGTTTAAAGTTCAGAGACAAACTTTCTTTGTATTTTACTGTTGAATCAATGTGCAATGACTTCGCGTGTCCCTGCTTTGACGTCATTTCCTGTGAATAGAAAATCAACTTTAGCAGGGGAAAAAGACATGAAGATGAAATTTTCTAACGACAAGATATATTACATTTCTTCTTGGTAGAGCCCAAAGATTACGAATATGTAAAATCCCCAAACCCGGGATTGAGCTATAGAGATACGGTCAGAAAGATGGTAAGAGTGCTGGTACGTTATGAATATATTAAATCTTCTCTCCGTTAAATATTAACTATAATCGTATTTCCTTTGTTATTTTCTTATCTTTTTCTTTGTTGTGAGCTCTGTATATTAATTTACTTAATTTTTCTAGGAAACATATTTCTACCACATGGACAAAGGTATGTTGACTGCAGCATTTAATTCTTTCATTTGGGTGCATGTTCATTAAAATTATTAAAAAAATTTTTATTTTATTTTTAAAATTCACCCTAAAGGCGGTGTTGCATTATGTAATTTTTCGTGCAACTTGTCTCGCAACGGCTTAATCTGCTACGTTGCAGTTGTATAAAAGGGGGTGTTACACCAGGCAACGTTTCGTGCAACTTGACTCGCAAAGTTTTGCAACCTTTGTGTTGACAAGGTACGCATGCGCATCCAGTCGCCAAAGAGGGAAATTGTGAGACAAGTTGCAGATGGGGGTGTTACACTGTGCAACGCTGAAAAAAGTTGCTGCCGTCATTGCAGAAAGTAGAACTAGATTCTACTTTCTGCAATGACGGCAGCAACTTGTGTCGCAACAATTTAGCTGTTGCAAGGCATGTTACACTTTGCAATGGTTCATGCAATTTGTCTCGCAACGGCATTGCGACGGCATTGCATTGTAACAGCGCCTTAAGGCTGGCGCACAGCAAAAGGACACGAGGTGCCCTACAAGGCTTGGACACCAAACCCATGCCTACAAAATAATTAGTATAACTAATCCTAAGAATATGAAAACATAATGTTCTAATCAATGTTTGAATAAATGTTTAACATGTACAAACAAATGATTGACACGAAGGCATTTCAGACAAGCAAGTTTGAAAGTTTTAACATTTTCAGCATCAAACACAATGGTAGGTCGAGAAGAATAGAACGTTTTAAGTTCATTTTTAAAACCTAATAGCGATTTAATTGGATTTATGCAATAAATAATATTAATACAAGAGGTGTAGCATATATGACATTTCTAGGGGGCAGAGATTTTGGCGGGCTTTGCGTATGAGGAACCATGCAATCACATTGAGGCAGGTCATGTGAAGAAAGGGGGTCCCGTATCTTGATTTCAAGGCAACTCACAACATGCAAATCGACCAGTCTCTGTGGCCAACAACTCCTTGGCTAGGGGACTGCGACCCTCCAAATGAGTTTGACCTTCCAACAACTTTACCCTATCAAAGGGGGTGGTATAGCCTACAGGCCGGCGTGTGACTGAACACCGACTTGTTATTAATAGCTTTTATAGCATCAGGAATAGCATTCCACAAATTGGAAATTCTTATAAAAATGTATCACGGAAAGTGAAGTTCTAACACTTTGTGTATTAAGGTAAAGTCCACTCATGCCACGACGAGTATGTCCTTGACTGATTGAGATGCACTTATTAACATCCAGATATACTCTTGAAATAAAACACCAAATCCAGATACTCGAGCCAATAATTCAAAAGCAGCAAATTAAGTTTGATCAAACGTTCCTTATACGACAGCTTATTATCCTTGCAGAGAAACCGAGGCTCGTCTCTGCACTCGTTCAATTAAAAGAATTTGACCAATCACCGTATGGGTAGCGCAAATTTGAGAAGGATAACAAAAATGTGAACGTACCAAAGATATATACAGCAATTTTATGGCTTGGATATCAATAACACCGATTCTTATAACATTGCTGTAGTGAATACAGAATAGACAGACGATGCATTGACGATTGTCAAGCTGAATTCAAATCCTCAGAAAATATCCTGACAGGAAATATTCTGAAGATTAGTAACGATGTAAAACAAAACTGATATAAACAAAACTGAACATAATATCAGAATATATTCATTGGATGTTTAACATTCCCTAAATTAATTGTGAAACACTGTAAATTATGCAAACATTTTGATTGTAACGGTAACGGTAACGGTAACGGTAAAACTTTATTTTATTATAAGTAATAGCATGGCATTGAGGTTGATTAGTGATTAAATGTACCCGAAAGCCGAGGGATGTTTACTAAACCTCCCGAGGCTTGAGGGACATTTAATCACTAATCAACCGTAATGCCATGCTATCAATTTGTAATATTGGCTACCGAGACAATAGGGACGCTTTTAGCCGATTCAACAAGTTCAAATGGAATAAAACTTTGAGTTGCTATTAATGGTTATTGGGAATTCGATAATGTTCACTTCATGTCTTCGATAGTTATTCTATTGAAATGTTTGAGTAGTTTAGCATATATATAAGCTGGATGAATAGCGTGTTTGGCAGTGCAATTTGAGTAAAATAAAACAGGTCTTTTACATAAACATTAGGTAAGATTAGTTACTAATCGTACCTAATGTTTTATGCAGGTGATTTATCAGGTTATTTAGAGATTAATCCATGATATTACATGATATTACGAGGGTAAACACTTTACAGACACAGACTGATAAACTAGTGGCCTTCTAAACTACTAACTACATATGTGAAAAATTTGAGAAACTAAATGGAATGATTTAGAAAAATACAATACGAATTGGGCAAAAAATAGGATAAAATTTAAAATATAAAAGTGTATATGATTGTTCTTCTATCTATGAAATTTCAAAATGGTCAAGACCTATATATTGATTTTTCAGATACTTAAAATATTCATTCTTAAAGACTTTGACTTTTCTTAAAATATATATAAAATATATCCATAACTTTCCACCAGCAGTGGATAAAAAAGATTTTCCTCCTTCGGTTTTTCTAATGTAACGTGAACAACGTAGGTTGATGTCAGAATATCTCGTAGTCCTGGAAGAGACATCACTGATCTTAGTTATTCTGTTTCTTAAATATTCCGGGGCAGATGCTTGGAAACATTTATAAATAATGCAAAATTTGTTAATTCACAATTGTTTCTTAATTTAATTAGTTAATTTAGTTAAAAGTGCCCCTAACCCCAATTTTTTTTGTTTAGAATAAAAGCACTCCTAAAATTAGGAAGGATGTTCTTTTAAATTTTGGCGATGGCTGTTTTTGTTCTTAAGTTGTTCAAGTTTTTGTAATATGCAAATAAGGCATATGATGACGTAAGATAAGGAAAGCAGAATTGTCGAAGATCTATTTTCGAGTATATCTTCAAAACCATTCGTAAAACTTTCTCCCAACTTTGCATGTATTTACAGACAAATAAACTAAAAAGACAGTTCAAGTTATGTAGTCGTCATGGTAACCAATTAGTTCCAGACCTCTTAATTAAAAAAACAAAACTATTTGTTTTCTCTCAAGTGCTTATCATTTTGGAGTTGCTAATATTGAAGGAAGATGCTACAAACTTAACTAATCTTATACTAAAGTGTGAAGTTGTAGTAAACTCTGCTATGGCAGAAAACAAAGATTTTCTGAGCCTGAATTTAGAGATCTGGAAACAAATCGGTTACCATGACAACTACATAACTTGAACTGTCTTTTTTAGTTTGTTTGTCTGTAAATACATGCAAAGTTTGGAGAAAGTTTGATGAATGGTTTTGAAGATATACTCGAAAATAGATCTTCGACAATTCTGCTTTCCTTATCTTACGTCGACATCATATGCCTTATTTGCATATTACAAAAACTGGAATAACTTAAGAACAAAAACAGCTATCGCCAAAATTTAAAAGAACATCCTTCCTAATTTTAGGAGTGCTTTTATTCTAAACCAAAACAAATTGGGGTTAGGGCACTTTAATTCACAATTAGTTCACAATTGTGATTCACAACTGTTGACTCTAATCTCCAACTGCAAAAACGGGCGACCCTAATTTACATTAGCACATTTATTTCTGCTAATAAGGTACAATTTTATGTTAACTGAAATTCATTTCCTCTTATTTGCTATTCAGTTATTTCAAATGACGGAATGTATGGACATGACAAAAAGTTTGTTGTTGAAGTACATAAGATAATATCAACAGTAGTTGAAGAAGTATTGAAATATCTTCATGGCTTATCAAGTACCGAGGTAAGTGATTCATAAAGTATAATATATTGAGTGCATATTAATGATTGATTATGTTAATAATCATGGTGATCATAATGGTGATAATAATGGTGATAATAATATCGATATCAAGGCCTTTTAAGCATTTAACTTAACTTTGTAAATGTTATTTTAGTTTTGTTTTGAATTTTAAAGTTGTTTTCGATTTACATTTTCAATGTACTTTTAATTCCATTTTATGAATGTCATTTTAGTTTTGTTTTTAATTCAAATTATACTTTTTTTAAGTTTTAAACCTTACTTTTTATTTCATTTCCATTTTGGCATAGAAAGCAAATGCATACTATTAAATTTAACTTAAATTTTTATTTGAAGAAATTATCCGTGTGGCCCATCGATATCAGTGTCAACTATACCCACAGTTCTTTACGGGTGTGTATGCAACTTTTCCGGTTTTTCCAGTGTTACTGTGTTTTGTCATGGCTTGAAACTTTGACTGGAAACTGGACGAAAAGTTAAGGACCGATCTCGATAAATACGTCCTAGAAAACTACAGAAAATCTGAAATCCTTGACTTTTGTTCAGCGTGACTATCCTGAGTATCCATTTAAGTAGACGACTCAGATATTTTAATATAAAATATATCAATTACGAAACACCATTGGAAGTGGTGACCGACGCGGTTTCAAAGGGCATAGTCCAAAACATGGACTGGACTGGACTCAAATATGGACTCAAATATGGACTCAAATATGGACTCAAATATGAGTTTATAAGCGCGTTTTAAAAGTCAAGTTTTTGCGACGAAACAACAAAATACATTCGATCACAGTATCACTGAGAGGCGTCGTCTGATATATATCGCAGACTCCCTGCGTCATCTTCTATTAATTCCGGCAAATAGCATCTTGAACTAGAAGTGTCAAATCGACAAGGTTCAAAGAATCTGGCGATTCATGCTGCGGTCACTGTCAGACTCAGCCGTCGTCCATTCTTTCCCGACTTCGTTGATGCTTAGTGTCATCTTTCTGTTGACAAATTTTCTTTCGACTGGCCCCTATTTGAATTAAAAACAAAACGAAAATGACATTCATAAAATGGAATTAAAAGTACATTTAAAATGTAAATCGAAAACAACTTTAAAATTCAAAACAAAACTAAAATAACATTTACAAAGTTAAGTTAAATGCTTAAAAGGCTTGATATCGATGGGCCACCGTAGTAAAGATATGACAGTGATTAGTGATTGACAATGGTGATGATACAGAAGATAATTATGACTGACTGAACTTTGTGATTGACTATTGATAGTGATATTACTTTTGTACAATACCAGTATTTCTTTAACATGCATTTATGTTCTTGCGAGTGATATTAACGCACCTTTTCTGCAATCTGATTGGCTCCTGAGCGGTCTTTACAAAAATGTGGTAATGTGAGAAATTTAAGAGCCATTATAATAAAAATAGGTACGCAATGCGTACATATGACTACCGCTATTAAGGATAGAACACATGTTCTGTATACTTAAGAAGCAATGAATGAGAATGCGTGGAAAGCACACAGACACACAAAGAAATATATGTTATTTACCGTTCTTGGTCGGTCCGGATAGAGAAATATTTGCCCGAGGTCTCACAAACGGCCCGAGGCCGCATAACATATTTATTATTTTATTATACAAGGTTTTTACCTCGGGCCGTTTGTGAGACCTCGGGCAAATATTTCTCTATCCGGACCGACCAAGAACGGTAAATAACATATATTTCTTTGTGTCTCTGTGTGCTTTCCACGCATTCTCATTCATTGTTTCACTCAGACTTGAGTTACTTTAGTTCGGTAAAACTGCATTATTTGGATAAGGAAAGAAAAACAAACCAAAATACTTTAGTTTTTGTATAATATAGTTATTTCCAGCTTAGTTAAATCAAATTCTGTATTAGTTTTCCATTTTCCAGTTAATAATGAAGCAAAAATCATGATAAAGAATTTTAGCATTTAGGATTCCGTGACCGTGGTCAAAATATCGTAAAATTCCGCCCGCTGCTGCAGCCAATCAGGTTGCAGGAAAGGCTAGGATTCCGACTGCTCACGATTGGATAAGTCCACCCAATTTAACTTTTATGTACTGAACAGATCAACAGCAATGTCACATACATATTGGTCACTATTCAGTGGATACAATTTAAATTAGGTTGTTCAAAGGATGATTAGTACTGTTCTTTAGCTAGGACTTATGAACTAGATAAGCTATCTAGGCTTTGAACAGCTGGTCTCAGATCATCAACATTGTGTTCCAAAACAACATTTTACCTGTCATAAATATGCTGTGGCAGTTGAGTGTAATGCACATCACTAATATTTTGTGATCCTGGTAGTATTTTAAATAAGACAGGCTTTCAACAATACTCAGTATTGTAGTGGTGTTGGTGGCACAGTGGTTATAGTAAGACCTTGCTACTTCGTCGCTCTGGGTTAGATAATTTTGCTGTAAATACCTCGGCCACTTGGTCAATAAATGTTTAATTATATTCCAGACTAAAAAACGGCAAGCTCAGTTAACCCTGGATTTCTTCAGCAGGTAAGAGTTTGATATTAAACTATCTACTGTTTGGACTTTTTTCTTGATATTCCTCCCCCTGTTAAAGTTGGTTGACTATATTCACGTGATGTACGGACTGATGTCACTTTGTGTCCACAGGTTAATATAGCCTGGGACATTCAAAGTTATGGCGTAGTGACTCAGCAGAGAAATACAATGAGAGTCTGCGCTGAATAATTGTTCAGATTGTGTACACATATTTAGATTGTGCTCATGGATTCCCTTTTTTCAAAACTTATTTCTCTCCAAAGAATCATCACATCTGCTGACATGTTGAGTGAAGAAATGTCTATTTTGGCAGTCAACCTGTGGAATTTACTCCGAAATAATGGGCAAAGTGACACAAAATTAATGGTTGGTAGTTACAAACTCTTTGATCAAATTTCTTTGTGTTTTAATATTATGCATTGCTGTAATGAATGTGGGAGTTTGATTTTGATTGCTCAGGTGAGACACTCTAACCATTGAGCTACTGAGATTCAGATGGAGAGCGAAGGTTACAATGATTTATAAAATAACATGTATACTACGCAGGCTATGATTGGTCAATACCCGTGTTTGGCAATACCCGTGTTTGGATCAAGCCATTTCCCGCCAAATCATTTCTTACGTTTTGCTGCTCGTTCTCTTGTATTATTTTATAAAAGAAATACCTAATGGTTTTTCCGTGTTTGGATACTGTGATCCAAACACTTGGGAAGTTAGTTGCTCGACTTTCGAAAGCTAAAAAACACTCGCCTAGCGGCTCGTGCTTCTTTACGCTTTTCTCCAGTCTCGCAACTTTCCGCGTGTTTGGATCACAGTATCCAAACACAGAATCCATTAGGTATTTCTTTAATCACTAAGGACGTTCTTTACATTCTTATGCTAATTTTCATAATACTAGCAATTAGTCACATTTCTGTCACTAATATATCAGTAAATGTAGGCCCGTAGCGAGTGGTCAAGGCCAGGGGAGCCGAGCACCGTTTGCGCGAGGACCCGCTATGGGGGTCCGGGAAAATTTCGAAATGTAGAGTCTCTGAAATGCTATTTCCTCCATTTTGAGGAGATATCTTAAAGAACTCTGAAGGTTATAAACGTCATTTTAGACAATCAAAAGACAACATAATTATTTCAAATATTTGAATATATTCAATGCTTTTATTTCATGGTATTTTTCATATTAAATAAGACACTGTAAGCTAACAGTCCAGTGATGTTTTAGGTAACGAGTGAAAGAATTGTAAATATTAATTTCAAAAAATGTTTATTTAAAATTATATTTTTTCTATTCCTTTGTTTTTCATGACTTCCCTGCCCACTTCAAATTTGTAAACGGATGATCATCATGATCAAATCCTGACAATCAGTCCATTTTCTAATATATTGGAATAATTAAATTTGATTGGCTCCTGAGTGGTCTTTACAAATTGGTGAAGAGTGGTCAACTGAAAATTCTGAATTGAGGAAATGTAAGAAATGAGCCATTATAATAAAAATAGGTTCGCAATGTGTACATGTGACTTATGATAGAACATGTTCTGTATACTTAAGAAGCAATGCATGAAAATGCATGAAAAGCACACAGAGAAATTGATAGTTATTTTAAATCATTTTATAAATGTATTGGAATATTAAATCTTTAAAAATTTAGCTTTCACAACTCAGGGAAAACAAGATTGGTGTTAAAGAAATACCTAATACGATCCAAACACGCGGGAAGTTGCGAGACTGGAGAAAAGCGTAAAAAAAACAAGTGAGTGTTTTTAAGTGAGTGTTTTTTACCTTTTCGAAATTCGAGCAACTTCCCAAATATTTGGATCACAGTATCCAAACACGGAAAAACCATTAGGTATTTCTTTTATAAAATAATACAAGAGAACGAGATTTTTGGCGGGTAATTTCCGTGTTTGGATGACTTGATATCCAAACATGGGTAATTGACCAATCAGAGCCTGCGTTTTATAAAATGTTTGCAATCCACAGCTGGTGATAAAATTAAATTTTGGATAATTTATACCACATTAATTTGGTATTTGCAAGGTTAGTATTAAGTGGCAGTTTCACTATGGAAATTTGTTTTAGGTTCGCACATATGAATCAGTTAAGCAGATGGGAAGAAATAATAGACCAGAACTTTTGTTACTGCTGGAGAGATTATCACTGGAATCCCGAACATAATCATATAAAGTAATTGAATTTGTACTTTTATGACATTTTTCTATTTTTCTACTGTCTCTTTCTGTGTTTCCTTTCCTAAATTCCATTCCTTCTTTTTGCACCAATCCCAATCAATCATTTTCAATTTAATCCTAAAAGGATTCTCTTAAAATATTTCACTTGGTGAATTTCTTGGTAACAATTAAAAAATTTGGACAACAGCAATTGTACAGTATTATCAACAAATTAGATGAAGGCTAGCTACAATCATTATATTATTGATATACAAGGATAAATTTATTAGATGTGTGAAGATGTATCGTCCAGGTTGTTGTAGTCTTGAGAAAGATTATTGTTGTCACCAACAATAGTCAATGGGGACTAACCCTAACAAGAATATACGTTGCCCTGACGAATAAATACATTGCCCTCGTACTAGTCTCTGGCATTGTAAGCAGTAAATTATTGGATTGTAAGCAACCCCAAAACAACAAAGATCCTAACCACGGCCTTACAAATTTTCTAACCCTAACCCTACGCCTAGCGAGCTTTACGACATGACCCACCTTCGACTCCCCCACCTTCGAGTCCTTAATAAGTAGACTCATAAGAGATTAAGCATGTTGGTTTAGTTATTGACTGTTAGACGCATATGCGCTCAGTAATATGCGCATAATAATATGTAATAATAATAATAATAATATGATAATAATATGATAATAATAATAATAATAATAAAAATAATAATAATATATAATAATATGTAATAATATGCCCAATAATTGCGTACATACAGTGGGCTGGTACGAGGGCAATGTATTTGCTCATCAGGACAACATATATGCTTGTTAGGGCAATGCATGTGCTGAAGAGCACATATGAATATGGAACCTCCCACCTTCCATATATGGAATACATATGGTAAGTTCATATGCAATAGTCTTTCTCAAGACTACAACAACCTGGACGATCAACTTCACACATCTATTGATACTCCTAGATTCAAACCATTTGTTTGATAAATTTATTGATGATACATTTGTCAAACTCACATCCTCAGAAAATGTTTCTGAGTCCCAGGTAGGGATCAAACCTGTAACCTTCTAGGGCCAGTTGTTTGAGGCCTAGATAATTTATCCAGTGAATAGGTCACATCCAACAGATAAATTTGCTCCAGATACCGAGTAATTATCCAAGCTTTGAACAACAGACTCCAGATTGCCAACATTTTGTGAGGATGTGAGCTTGACAATTGTCTATGTATCATCTGTTCACTATTAGCTCCCACATTCATAGTATATATCACAATAAAAACACAATAAATTTATACTTATTAATACATTACAAGCATAAATATTTTTGATTCAAATCATCTATTCAATTATTTAAATAAACAAATTACAAACAAATGTTGTGTCATATTAGCAAGCTGGCTCAGGTTTGATTTTATTAAATTCCCAAATTCTGCACCTCCTTGGCTTGGAAGAATGTGTATGAGAGAGTTATGGTATCCACTTTATAAAGAGCTGGATCTTCTAAAAACTCTGGGTCAATGTAAAAGAATACTGGCATGTCCACCTAAAACAATAATCATTCAATTATGGTTATATTGTTGCTAAGGGTGAAGGGATCCTCCTTTATGAACCTGAGACACAGAATGTTGGGATTACAAGAAGGGTTGGTTAGTATTTCTTTATTTTAGGGTTAGGACTAGAGTTTTTATTTTGGTTATGGTTAGAGTTTTTGTTCCTGTAAAGTTTCTGAATTGTGAGAAAACAGTCTTAATGATGTGACTAATGATTAATAGTCTCTATTCACTGTATATCCAGAAGATTACTAACCTTTTCATGTGGATTTAATCTTTGCTCCTCAAAGCAGAAACACTGTAAGTAAAATATTAAATCTAGATTATTAATTAATTAGTACAAACATAGTACAAAATCTGGTAAAGCTAGATAATCTTGAATAAGATCTTGTGAGATCTAACATGAACCTAATTAAAATACGAGATTTAATAAGTGTGAATTCAATTGTCCAGGCTGTTGCAGTCTTATAAAAGAATGAGGTGGTCACCAACAAATCACCAATAACAGTTTCTCAAGACTACATACAACAACCTTGATGATCAACTTCACACTTCTAATGATACTCCTGGGTTAAAATCACATTACTTTATATTATGAGATTTAATGGACAGAGTAAATTGTGAAAAAGACCTGAATTTTATTAAAATATTGGCCAGCCTCAAATGGTATGACATTGTATGTAGATATTCCTGTTATTGGAACATCTGTGGGGTTCTTTGCAGTATAAAAAGCGAGGGCTGTTTCACCAGGATAAACCTAAAAGAACAACGAGATAAAAAATAATATGCAACAGTAATTAAGATCTTGAAAGTGCTAATGCCATCTAACATTATCCAGGGCCGTATCCACTAATTTAGAAGTGGTCTGGTTGGGCGTCGAGTGCCAAAGGTGCCACCGAAAAATTTTAATATCTATAAAGGCTTTTAAAAGTTTTAATTATAATTTTATAGTCTATTTCATCATTGTACATGTCAATGGAAAGTGATTTTTAGTTATTCTTTAAATTTCTCCTTTAAAATCAAAGTAAAAAAATTAACTATTAAAATATAAAGCTGTTTAAGCATATTGTCACTACTAAAGTTCCTAATTGTGCAAGATCAATTGAAGTACGAAAGTACATCTTCGTGATATACTCGTTGGCAACTGACTTCAGGTCGAGACTGCCAATGATGTCCTGGTGGTAGTGCAGAATCATGAGATGATTAAGTCATGCTTGAGTCATTGTGCTTCTTAAATACGACTTGACGTGACGAAGCTAGGCACTAAATGATCGCTCAGATGTTGCATTTGTTGCTGGAAGCTGGAACAACTTGCAGAGTTCGTTCACAGACAAACAGTGTTAGTATAAGAACTAATATTAATTATTAAGGTTATAACCTTAATTAATATTAACTCTTATACTAACCCTAAGCTAATGCTATAATACTGTAATCAGGCAAAAACTCTCAAAAATTTTCACTGCTCCAGAAAGTGGTCTGGTTAAAACTGGACCAACCACTGTCTATATTGATGTCGCAAACATGGGCCCATGTTTCGTGACCATACATTATTGCACTTCTCACACAAGTGCATACAACTTTCCTTTTAGTGTCACACCTAACTCTACAAATCGAGCATTACGTTTTATCAAGTGTGGAAAATATTACAAATATATTATATAATATGTTTAAACAATTTTCATGACAGGCAGTTAAGAAGAAAGACAAAGATGATGAAATAATGGTATTGTACCTTGACTTCAGGTTGTTGTGGTTTGAATGACCATTGCATTGTTGCACTTTTATCTGCATTAAACCTTACAGTAACAAGTCGCTCTTTCTTGGCCGTCATATTTTTAATTTTTTCCCCAGCTTCTGCCTGTTGCGCAGTTCCACCAAGCCCTGAAGCCTAATAACACATTTCATCAGGTTGAATTAATTACTGCAGAAGAGAGTATTGTATCTTCAATTCTAAGATTTCTGTATTTGTATATTAATGTGTTACCGGTACATTGATGTTGTGAATGTGGGAGGTTGGAATAGAGAGATGATAGGTTTGATTCCTGTTTGGTACTCAGAAACATTTTCAGAGTATTTGAGCTTGATGATCATCCATGTATCAACTGTATACATGTATCTGACCTGAAGAATTTGGCACATTGTCCATTGAAAATATGTAAGTAGTATTTTTCAACATATTGATCTATTTGTATTATTTCTCTTTTTCGTATTATATCCTATTATTATTAACTATCTACTATTGACAGCAGCAAAACATATACAATGTATCAAATGCCAGTGAGTTGCAACAAAAATACAGTTGCATTTTATAACAGGGTTGGCATGCAATCAGCATTGGAGAGGGAGCTACAGTACCTATAAGTATAACTATTATGTTAAATTAGTTTATTAAAAAGTTATTGACCAAGAGAGATGTCTTTACAGCAAAATTATCCTACCCTTGGTCTTTCAGTACAGACTGAGTGATGTTTGAAGGAGTAAGGTCTCTGTGAAAAGACCAAGGGCAGGCCAATATTAATAAATTTGCCATAAAGATCAACAAAATGAGGTTAATAAGGCTTTTATAGCTTTTATAATATGGTGCTTATTAAATTTCTCACATTTCCTCAATTTTTTCATAATTTTTAAAACTTTTCAATTGTTTTGAAATAAATGGTGGTATACATTGGTTTGTAAAGACCACTTAGGAACCAATCAGTGGCCCAAAGCTGTATTAACTCTTTCCTGTTCGGCCCTGTCAAAAGGGGTCATAGAAGACCCCGAAGTCGTCAATCGAAAAACATGGCGCACGGTAACGCAAGATTAAAAATTGAAATTCGACAAGCGCCAGAAACATGAGATCCACTTACGTGCCAAATTTGATTTGATTTCATAAACAACTCTGCGATTGGTGGCATTTTGAATTTTCATGATGCTACGCGGGCGTGCAAGATGGTCTTTTCTAGAAAAATGGAAGTTTTTCAACCTGATTTATGATAATTAATGCTAATTTATATTAACATAATGTGTCTTGTTCGGAAAATTCAAAAGCATTGGTAACAGCCGGTTTATTGGGCTTTCAGAAAAGGTATAGGTTTCGCAACAGTTATGGATATTCAATTTTGGATGTTTTCCAGCTGGACAGGAAAGAGTTAAGACCACTCACCAGCCAAGCCATATAATAATCATACTATATAGTGATTGATTCCATGGCTCTATATAGTTTGAATTTGCATCTGGCCATCATATGCTAGGAATAAAATATTCTGCTGAAAGTGTGTATAGACGTACAGATATGTCCTACACATTATTTTAGCAGTACAGTATTTATATGCGATCAAGCACAACACTACATTGAGGAAAATCAGGATTTTTATCTCTATGTTGTACACACTAGTTTGTGGCCACCACAACACTGACTTGTGTATAATCTGCCAAACCATATAACATTTAATAATAATACTTTGAAAAATTAAATTTCTGACCTGACAAAATATTCTATATAATGGTACAGCAGCATAGGATCCACCAAGCACCACAGTAATCAGTGCTATGGTATAAATTGCAGTTGTCTTGTTCTTTTGTTTGTGATAATTTTGAAAGCTTGACAAATTCCTTGAAAGTCCATGATTAATGCCTCTCAGAGCAACAATGTTTGCTTCAAGTCCATATTTTGGCCTTTGTCTAATATTTGACTGTAGCCCAAGCCGTAGTCCATAAAAAGTCAAGCAATAAGGCATCCTTGTGTTTTGAATGCAGTCCAATGCTTTTAGATTAGAACAACTCCTTAGGCTTAGCTGTCTTGCCAATCTTGGACAATAGAATGTTATTTGACTTTGAAACATTTTCAGCATGTTTCGACAGGAACCAGTCACAATTTAAATGGTTTGGTGAAACAATCCAATAAAAATGACCACAACCTATACAATAACTCTTAGACAATCAATACTTGAGACGCAAAAGGTTGCATTTTCTAAAAATAATATACAAGTTTGAAAATTTTGAGTTTATAAGACCAACTACACGCAATGCGCGCGCTTTAAGTGAACACGCGGGGATACCTGAGCTACCACGCGGGAATCTTAAAATCCAAATATGGCCAAATAAATATATTTTCAAGTTTAATAATAGGTAAATTTGATATTAACATAGCCTCCTCCGCAGGCAACTCTGTGGCTTCTTTTTCGCGAGTCAAATAGCTTCCAAGGCTGTTTTGGCCGAGAAATGCGCCAATCAATCTTCGTCAATCAATCCCTTCACAATCCCTATACTTCCCTGCAATCCCAACGAAAACATTGCTCGTACAGCCTTGGAAGCGATTTGACACGGATAAAAGAAGCCACAGAGTTGCCTGCGGAGGAGGCTAATATTAACATGGAGTATAATAGCATTGGAATATGTAGTTCTGCTTTTTCACGCATTTTTCTAATATTGTGTCTTCAATCATTTATACTCAGTCAAGGTTCGCAAAAACCATTTGTTTTGGTTTATATTATGGTCATTGACTCATTGATGAAGCTTGCATGGACTTGCTGAGTTAAAAACATGCAACTAAAAATATGTTTTTATAATTTTATAGCATTGCCAGAAGAGTGTGGTAGGTGGGTGAGATATTCAACGAACAGAACTAGCCAAAAGTCTGGATTTCACAGGTGAAATCAGAGAGATAAATTTTAATTTATATTTTATATAATATACTATATATAATTTGTATACATTATCAATAATCATTGTCGTTTGATCTTATTATTACTATCATTATATGTATTATTATTATATATGATTATAAATATTATTACTAGAAGGATCCATCTAAAGTATTTAAAAAGTAAGGCTCAGATTTCTGATGAATATGCAATATTAAGAATGATAATTCGATCATGTATCACCAGAAATTTAGAAGTTAAAAACTTTTTCTTTAAACCCCTCCTATTACACACACCCTATTAAGTGGACACTTAAGAAGGGTGTCCACTTTACAGGGTGCAGTATCCAGGCACTATAGGCATATATTCATGTGATTCCAGTTACATCTTGAAAAAAATTGGGGTACATATAGCTAAGAAAATTTTTGGATAATAGCTTTTGAGTTGCCAACATCTTGTTTTTTGCACATTGTTGTACAAATGTCAAATGTTGTCTAAATGAACTACAGTATGATTACTATAGCCAGCTCTAGGCATAGGAAATGGGGGAGCTGGGCGGGGGGGGGGGGCTCAATCCCCCCATCCAAAATTTTAAATTGGACAAGCATTGCTAAATTTAAAGTGCCCATGACCCCAAATACGATATTACTGATATAGATGCTACATGAAGTGAAAAGTTGAATGCCAAAATATTTTATGATTTGAGCTTTGCGTTGATGTGCTATAAAGATTTGTTTGTCAGAAATGCTAATGAGTGTGACGTCATTTACGGCATTTGGCTTTCTTTTCTGCTTTCCGTGTGATAGACTGTTTGAGGATTTGAGTGAAAAAGTTTATAAAATCTTTACTATAGCGGTCAAGTACATCATCAACGTTTGAGTTAGATTAATTTGCTTTAACAGTAGAATATTGTATCCGAAATGATGCCGTAAATGACGTCACACTCATTAGCATTTCTGACAAACAAATCTTTATAGCACATCAACGCAAAGCTCAAATCATAAAATATTTTGGCATTCAACTTTTCACTTGATGTAGCATCTATATCAGCAATATCGTATTTGGGGTCATGGGCACTTTAATGCTTTTTCCCAATTGTATTAGTATGACTATATAGAGGCTAGGAGAGAAGCTATACCTACGGGCTTCATCTATGCGAGATTTCACAAATGGGTGTAGCCTGAATAGCCTGAAGTGTTAGCCAACCCCTAAATAATCTCGTTCCCAGATCTAGAGCACTAAACACGTGCCACGTGAGTGTTAGATTGGTTCCAGACCCTTCTGTTACTAGGCCCAAAAAATGGCATCAACAGCTGGTAAGAGGCAGCAGGCAAACTTGGATTCATTTGATCTATGCTCACTGTAGAATGTAGATGGAAAAATTTGCTCAAATTGCTGCAAATTGTCTTTCCGAGGAGCTCTGACAATAGCTACAGTAATTGGGTAGAAATTGGACTGACAATTACAAAGTTGGCATGTGGTGAGGGAGCTATTTATGTTATCCATAGGAAGAACATGCACAATCTTGATCAGTTGCTAAATCAAAAAGCTTCTGGCAACTGGGCAAGAGATAATTTTGAAGTTTGTCAGATATGGAATACAGCAAAGTGTTATCTTTTCTTAAGCCTTATCTTATGGTTACTTTCTGGGTTACTGGGCTCACACTGTTGGACTACTGTATCAGGGTAGGACATCTGTTGGGGGTCTGTTACCTCGGCGAGTTGTTGCAGTTCCTTCTGCCATTCACATATCTCTGTGATGGCAGATTATCACCGAGTGACTCCTTGTTATTGCATGTATCCTGTTACCAGTTTTTATGTTTTCCAGGGATGAGGTTCCCTCGTTAGGTTGAGTCCAGCTTTTAAATTAGCTGTAACCTGGCTGCACGTTATTCCATCTACCGAGCGAAGGGGACTCCCTCGGTAGATTATTTGCTCATGGCTTATGGCCATTGCATCGGCGAGGGACGTGGTTCCCTTTTGGATATTAAGCTATTACGTCTGCATGGGATGAGTTTCCCTGGGCAGCCGCTAGCTGGGTTGGAGCTTTAGGGTGACAAGTTTCCCCTCGCATGCTGCTGGCAGGTTATTTCATCTGCTGGGACACAGGGTTTCCCGCTGGCTTTTGCATCAACAAGGATGTGGTTCCCTGATGGATGATAGCAGTTTTTGTATCTGCATGGGATGACTTTCCCCTGGTCAGCCAAAAGCTGGATGGAGTTTCTGGATGACAAGGTTCCTCTCACACGCTGCTGGCAGGTTATTTCATCTGCTGGGGGACACAAGGTCTCCCTTGGTAGATTGAATGCTGGCTATTGCATCAGCGAGGGATGCGGTTCCCCTGGGCGGATGATAGCAGTCTATTGCGTCTGCATGGGGTGGATTTCCCTGGGCAGCCAGTAGCGGGATGGAGCTGCAGGGCGACAAGGTTATACTCGCACGCTGCTGGCAGGTTATTGCATATTCTGGGGGACACCATGTTTCCCTCGGTAGATTGAATGTTGGCTGTCGCATCAGCGAGGGACGCGGTTACCTGGGCGGTGGATGGTAATCTAGATTGCGTCTCCCTGGGCAGCCAATAGCTGGACAGAACTGTATCGCGAAAAATGGGGTTGGTCAGTAAACTGGAACCACACTTAACACTGCCTATATTGTATAAACTATATCTTATTTCTGTTATTTTTAGATGAAGAGAGGATTTATTAATGGTCAAATATTATATGAAAAATCTGACTGCCCCAACCGGGAATCGATGCGTTGATTCGGAGACCTCGGGTTCGATTCCCGGTTGGGGCAGTCAGATTTTTCATATACATATATTTGACCATCTTATTTCTTATACTGTACTGTGTGTATTACAGGGATATTCTTACAAACCTCTCCTGGTCCCTTGGTAGTGGCGTTGTTGATCACCGTAGCTGTGATATATTAATTATTGAACACATTCCTCAAGAAATGTTTATTGATCTGGATGAAATTAAATCTCAAAGTTTAATTAAGGTTGGTTGTAAAAATTTAATATTTTACAGTAGGTTTGTTACCAATATTGCAGTCCCCCCTGCGAAGTTGGTGACGCTTTCACAGGACGAAATCGCAGATTTAACCACAGGTTAATGCTGGTGTAAAGTAGTGTTAATGATTGCTTTATCCAGCTTTAATCATATAGCGTAATGGTGTGAAAGGTCCCTTTACACACCTTTATACCACAATAATAAAGCTGTGTAATGACGGCTTTACACCCCCTGTGTAAAGACGTTATAAATCTTGATAAAGCTACATTTAAACTGTCAGTTTAAAAGCGAATAAACAATGTTAAATTTCCATTTACCATACTTTAACACCATTGATTAAAGTTCGCGCACATTTATCTCCCTTTACACCGCGTTGTTAAATACGTGTAAAGATACCTTCAATCACGTTTATCCATGTTTAACACCATTGATTAAAGTTCGCGCACATTTATCTCCCTTTACACCGCGTTGTTAAATACGTGTAAATTAAGATACCTTTAATCACGTTTATCCATGTTTAACACCATTGATTAAAGTTCGCGCACATTTATCTCCCTTTACACCGCGTTGTTAAATACGTGTAATGATACCTTCAATCACGTTTATCCATGTTTAACACCATTGTTTAAAGTTCGCGCACATTTATCTCCGTTTACACCGCGTTGTTAAATACGTGTAAAGATACCTTCAATCACGTTTATAATCCATGTTTAACACCATTGTTTAAAGTTCGCGCACATTTATACAACTTTACGTACACCGCGTTGTTAAATAGGTGTAATCACAGCACGAAATCGCAGATTTAACACCTAGTTTAAGGTGTGTAAAGCAGTGTTAATGATTGCTTTATCAACCTTAGTACAATTATCGCACCAGTTTGGGAAAAAATTCAAAACAAAATATACATTGTACAATTTACAATATTTTTATTCTGGTATTAGCATATTCATGTATATCAATGACATCGTGAGGTATGTCACATATTGATATCGTCTAAATATATATATTACTAATGTACAGTATTACCATCAAAATAGCGTTACGTGGCCTTATTTAATTTCAGTAAGTGTAAGTTATTATTATGTTTGTTAAAAGCAAATTTTAATCTACAATGAGGCAGACAAAGCCTTAATTTGCACAGACCAGTTTCAGTTGGAAATCAATAAAACAGTACAACTGTAGCTGTCTATATTTGAAGTCTGTTTCAATATTTGTCAGCCAACTCCAATTGCGTACATTATGGTGAATTATTGGACATCGGTTGCCTCTGGTGCTTCTGTTGTACAATATTTTGGACAGTTCTCTGGTTTTCTCTTTGAGAATTTCCCCCAATTACTCTTTCCAATGTTCTTTTTGCCACTTGATCTGTTAATGTATTCTGATGGAATTTATCCAGCCTTCTCTTAATATTTTTCAATTCAGTACTCTGCCATTGTGAAGAGTCACTATCTTCATTGGAAATATACAGTAGGATGCCATCATAACTTTAGCAACGTTTGCCTGGTCAACCTCTTTTGCAACTTTCTATACAAGAATCAAAATAACGTTCATATTAGAAACTTCCAATGAAACATCTATATACATACCAATAGACCTCTTTTATAATGGCACACATTTTAAATATTCTGTTATGTGTATCTTAATTAGCCTTTCAGCCTTCTTGGGAGCAAAATATTAATTTGAATTGGAGAAACACGAACGAGCCCAGAAAGGCGTATGATGATGTACATAAAAGAATATTTACCAAACTAATGGTTCAAATTAGTTGAAGAAAAACTATATGCAATTGTTTGGTAAATAAAGAGTTCATGACAAACGTGATGCGCATTTTCCATAATTTAGACCAAAATGGTGTGTACACAATAAATATAATCATGCAAAGCACTAAAGGTGCCGTCCAGTCCGTTCTGCGCATGTTCACGTTTCTGTTTACATCGTTTGTTTACATTACGTTATATAAACATTGAACATGAAGTATTGCGGATTTTTTTCACACGCTTGAGCTATTCCGCCTAAAAAGCGTGTTATAAGAAGCTGTTTGGTTCATAAATGTGGATACTATATCAAACTACCACTCGTGCCTTCGCCACATTTAACGAATACTCTCTTTCGAACTGTCGCAAATCTATTCCGTTGAAGTTTGTTGACATGTGGAGTCGCCAACGTTTGAAATATCATACATGCGCAGAACGGACTGGACTGCACCTTTAAGATTTAATGTACATAATCACCCTTAATTTATAAAATTAGAGAATATGGAACAAATAATTTATTACTGAAAAGAAAACACGATACATACCTTTCAACTGCAACAAACTCCATGGACATTCCATATTGATGGTTAAGCTCGTTCACAGGTTTTTGGAAAATGCTGATCTTGTGCTCTGACTTTATACTATGAAAGAATTTAAGTACAAATTAAAAAAAGCGAATGAACTTTGTGGAAATACCACGTAAATCGTTATTGCTAACTGCTGAGATTTCCACCTGTTCAGGCATTGCCTCCTGACTTCACAGCATATGTGAAATAAAACATGATCTGTAGTGTTAGCTCACACCATACAAAAAACAAAACAACTGCTCATCTTAAAATCTACAAAGATCACGAGGATTTCATAAATACAAAAATTTAATAATTAAAAATTACTAAATTGTTTTCAACGATTTGATAAGTCTTTAATAATTTAATATAATAATTTAACAGATCTCCGACCATCTCAAATTTCAGCACTGCAACCACAGGAAGCCAAATCAAACTATATAACTATTTGTGTTATTATATTATATTATATTATATTACATTATATTATATATTATATTATATATTATATTATATTATTATATTATATTATATTATTATTATATTATTATTATATTATTATTATATAGAGAATAATACATGGATGTGTGGAAATATGAAATTTATTTAGAGTGTTGACCACAATATCGAACGAGTGAGATATCCTGGTTAACACGGGAAATCAATTTCATATTTCCAAGCATCCATGTATTTTTCTGTTTATTATATAAAAATGTCCAATTGCTTAGAAAAAGCAGCTTTAAACTATAGTGCTGTATCAGCGATAATCGTCACATGTGCGATTACCATAAATAATCACACATGTGAGATTATCACTTTTATTAGTTTATATATATATATATATATGTTTATATATACTCTATTTTATATAATAAATTATATTATATTATTATTATTATTATATTATATTATTATTATTTTTTTGTATCGTGAGCGGGCGGAATCCTAGCCTTTCCTGCAATTGATTGGCTGCAGCAGCGGGTGGAATTTTACGATATTTTGACCACGGTCACGGAATCCTAAATGCTAAAAAATGTTATCGTGATTTTTGCTTCATTATTAACTGGAAAATGGAAAACTAATACAGAATTTGATTCAACTAAGCTGGAAATAACTATATTATACAAAAACTAAAGTATTTTGGTTTGCTTCTCTTTCCTTATCCAAACAATGCAGTTTTACCGAACTAAAGTAACTCAAGTCTTTTACCTTGTATAATAAAACGTAAATATGTTATTTACCGTTTTTGGTCGGTCCGGATACAGAAATATTTGCCCTCGGTCTCAAAAACGTCCCTTGGCCTCTGGCCGTTTTTGAGACCTCGGCCAAATATTTCTCTATCCGGACCTCCCAGCCGGTAAATAACATATATAATATAATATATATGTTATTATATTATTATTATTATTATATTATATTATATTATATTATATTATATTATATTATATTACATTATATATATGTTATTTACCGTTTTTGGTCGGTCCGGATAGAGAAATATTTGCCCAAGGTCTCAAAAACGTCCCGAGGGCAAATATTTCTCTATCTGGACCGACCAAAAACGGTAAATAACATATTAATTTTTTTATTATACAAGGTAAAATACTTGAGTTACTTTAGTTCGGTAAAACTGCATTATTTGGATAAGGAAAGAAAAGCAAACCAAAATACCTTAGTTTTTGTATAATATAGTTATTTCCAGCTTAGTTGAATCAAATTATGTATTAGTTTTCCATTTTCCAGCTAATAATGAAGCAAAAATCACGATAAAAAATTTTAGCATTCCGTGACCATTGCAAAACTCGTACCCAGACTCCGCCGTCTGTTTCAATTTAAACACTAATTTGTCTTCCTGAAAGGTTTTTGAACTACAAATCTAATATCGTAGCGTTATCTGAAACGAACGATTGCGTTTCTCCAGATCTCTCGAAAATTTAGAATTATCGTCGAACGTCATGCTATAAAACATATATAATATAGCGTCTGCCTCACGCTTTTAGTGAGCATGAAGAAAGATGAGGAGCAATAATTTATCAATAAATATATATAGTATATAATATGTGTAATGTTTACATGTTTTAACCATACCTGCACATTTTCGGCACATGAATAGAGCTTCCAGTTTGTCTATAGTGAACGTCGCTCAGGCATCGGACTGGAGTCTGGACGAAGCTGTCAGCAGTTCGATCTTGTTATGAATCAACCGTCAATGCGGCTTTGTCATTTGCGACTACTTGATTAACCTGCTCTCTCAAGGCTTTATATTCCGCAACGAAATTTTCCAATAGAAACGTTCATGACTATGGTTAGAATGAGATAAACAAAGGTTTCTTGCCTCCATATGCCTCCATCTTTACTCACACAAACCGTTTATGTAAATTGCGACTGATTTGAATTTGCGCGCCAACTTTGGTAAAGTAGCGCAAAATAATTTCTGTGTGGGGAGGGCTGACACACTGAATATGCCATCTGTAAACTAGTGGTGCAGCTTTTAGATCACTTATTGTGAATTGAAAACTTTTATATGAACGAAATATTACTCGAATGTATTTATATGAATAAAATTGAACAAACGAATATCAAACAAGTTGTAATTCGGCCATCAAAACTGCACTATTATTGTCGAAGGGAGGAGTCCCAGAATGTCAACGCGCTATACACAACAAGCATCCAAGCGCGCGCGCGCCAAAATCGAGTGTTAGATGTCCTTTGCAAACGTCCTTGGCAGCATTCTGGTATACTAAGCTGGTGATATCAACGAATATTCGTTGCTTGCTAATTGAACTGTCTGATGGTTGAGAGCTTATGCAAAACCGGCCGGAATGGCGCATTTTGGCGAGGTCTTCCACACTGCGAGTGGCGCACTTGCTACCAGTGGGATGTGTAACGATCTGGGAGAAATCCCAGCGCCATCAGTACAGCTCAAAAACGCAAAGCAACGCCGTTTATCCCGGTCAAATAGTATACTGCAGATGAAATACGACGAAAGAAATCTCGAAGGAAGCAACATCGTTGGTCTGTATTAGTAAGGCAGAAAATATATTATTGAGGCGACGGGCGTATGTCACAAAAGAAATAGAGAATAATCGAGCTGTAGTGTTGATCTCAGCCCAAACCCAGGCTGTGTTCGACATCTTGATATTGAGTATTAAGATTCAGAGTATTTGCTTTGACCTTTGTCTGTGTCAAAATAACAGGCAGCAGTGCAGCACTATAACTCTGTCATTATTTTTATGCTTTTTACCTTGTTACGTTAATATTCATTTCATAGTTATAGCAATATCCTTATTAGAATATCTTGTTTAAAGCTGACAAGTCAGGTTGCAGTATCAAATTAAAAAAGTGGATAATAATAACTTAGGAAAACCACAACTATTTAATAAAGTTAGATAAATATACCCCAGGTGTTGGCTTTATACCAGATACATTCCCTCGGGGGCCAGGGCCATAGCGAGGGGGGTATTGGGGTGGTGAGGCCCACCCACCCAACTTTTACAAAATTGCCATTTTGTTAATTGCCATTTTAATTATGTCTTATAATCTATTGGAAGTAATTGGTCACATGTTGACACTTTGTGTAATAGATTTGTATATGGGGAAAATGCAGTACCGTTACTACCATAAGTGTGATACAAATGTTTTTTGGTTATGTCGTTGTTCTTTTGGCAGTGGCAAAGTATTGCAAGATTTGGGGAAAAGTATTTCATTCAGAAATTTTAGGTTTCATGGCAACCCCCATTTTTGACATGTTAGCTACGGCCATGCTCAGGGGCCATAGTCCCCTTGGCGTGTATCTGATACATCCGTCAAGCTGTACAGCCCTTGGGATGTATCAGATACATCTCTCAGTGTCTACAGGCCCTTGGGTATATATCCTCAGTATTTATATCTTACATACTAGCTAAAATTTACTTGGTCAAACTTACAGTAAAAGCAGGCATGACATTAGAGCAATACAGCACTTGCAAGTGTGATATACTGACATATAATGATTCTACAAGCTAAAAAGTGTTTTAGTTCCAAGTAAAATACCCAAGTTGTAATAATATTGTAATAATAGGAATTGCAGCAGGAAAGGTAACCACCTCCTTAAAAGTATTCATAATGACATGGACACTGATTGGTGGGCCGACCCAGGATTTGAACCTGTTTCTCCCAGCTGCCGCGTAATAGACATGTGTGGTACATCTCGACCGACCGACAGACAGAGGGCAATAACAGCTGCTTAAACATTTTGGTTCAACATTTTATAGCATTATTGACCTAATTCACATTTATATTTTATATTCAGACTAGGCTGAACCTCTGCATATATTTGGCTCCTAAATTGAACTAATTACTGTGACATGCTATTTTTACAGACTATTTTACTGTAAATAAGAAAATGCTGTAAAATAACAATTTAGCAAATATCTAATAGTTAAATACAGTAAGTTGTGCTGCTGTGCTATTGGTCAGTTATTGTGTTTGCATCAAGCTACCGGTCCCCATTGCATCCATATTGCATACATGTACTGTATTGTCACCATATATAAGTGTTTTTGCTGTGGTTGCATATAGCCTGATGGGCACTTTTAGTGTTGGGAGAACTCTCAAACAGCTTATGAAATATGTGACACTTTGGATGGTGTATTTGAGGAACAAAAGGTGGATAATGACATTTGTAACAAAACAGCACATGGTCAGGGGCCTGGGTTCGAAAATCAGTTAAAAAGCATCACATACATGTAGTTTAGCTGGTGATATTTATTTGTTTGGCCAGGTAATTTTTTCACTGTAATCATTCTGAAGAACTTAAAAATATTGCTAGACAGTGCATTCATGGTACACCTTCAAAGAGGCCAACAATTGAAGATTTGATATCAAAACTAAGCTTACATTATGTGTAGTCCTGGGGAAATGATTCAAAATGCTAAATATTTACTATTGCTTATCTTTCACAATATCCAGTATGAGCAACCAAAAGACAAATCCTAACCCTAAAACTGACTTGGGTTGACGCTAGAATACTTTTACATTTTGGTTGCTCATATATTGAGAAAGGGCCCTATACTGTATCTATCAATACATCCACCGTCATCCAGAATAGTTGCATTTCTCACCAAATGAATCAGGGAATTTCTTTTTACATTTTGAGAAGCCAAGTTCTGTACTGTACTGTCCTTTCAAACCAGCCAACTTCCTTGTGGCTGGTATATTAAACTGATGATGTGCACAATAATGCTGCCTGAAACAATGGCAGATTGCCTAGGCTTGAAGCAGATAATTCAGCTCATCAACAACAGGCTTCAGGAATTCATTTAAATTTTTGGGTTCACAATCCATCAATGGAACCACTCCAACAATAATAACATTTTACCATTTAAATATTTCATTTTGTGGTAGGGACAACCAAATACAACACACCAACGTGTAATCCTTTCGGTGCTTCATTGGTTGAAAACAGTCGGTGTTTAGCAGTAATCCATACTGTAGTTCCTTGGTGCATTAAAAAACGTGTTTTGTACTTTGCACAATCCTTCCATATTTTACTGGCTGTTACATAAATTGCTTTTCCCTCATTGGCAATGTACTCACCATTGACTTTCATCAAAATTCTTCATATTTATAGCATTTAGTACACTTTGGACACACAATAAGCTTTGTAAAATCATCCATATATGCCTTCAGATATTGCCTCACCATTTACAGTGAAGTTGGGAAAATAGCAACAAGTTCTGTAAAAATGCTATTTGGTACATGGAAATCAAGTGTTTTCTTTGTCACTTTATGACAAATAATTGCCAATTTGCCAGGTCAACAGAAGGTATAAAAACCATTGTAACAGTGAATTAACAAAATGCAATTTACTTTTCTTTGCCAATTGTTCAGGAAGGGGTGAAGGTGCATGTTAAGACATCCTGGTTGAGCAAATCTCCAGGAACATCAGTCCAGAACTCATTGTTAGTACCGGTATCACTCTAATCCTCAGCAAAAGTAATTTCCTCGTCACTGTTGTAATGAATCATCAGAAGAGCTCTTAAAGTAAAAATTAAGGAGGAAAATTAATAAATAAAATGATACCGGTCAACAGACAAATATTAAATTCAGTTCAAACTAGTACATCAGTATTCATCATAACTGAATTGGCCAGGTGCAGCCTGAATTTTCACCAGTAACACATTTTTCAGGGAAAGCATTCACTTCAGACACCAAGTACATTTACAGATTGGTTAGCCGTCAGACAAAATACATAAACTTTGTACATAATCAGGTGAGTTAGTGTAACACTGAAGTGCAAGTTATGTACTTTAGATAATCAGGTGAGTTAGTGTAACACTGAAGTGCAAGTTATGTACTATAATATGAGATACTGGATATCAATGTTAGTATTTGGCAGTTTTAGTAAGAAATAAAATTTAAAGCCTCATGCATGCATGAATGTACAGTGTTCATAATATAATATTCTAATAATTTGTGGTGAAGGACAATTTAGTGAATATATACATTTTAAGACTGAACCAGGACCAGTTGCAAACAAGCAACATCAAAGCCTGGGTGCAGGTTCAATTACTGGATAAATGGTACCGGTACCATAATTATAATACTAATTCTAACTTAATACCTACAGATGAGAGGTGGACGTTTGTCAAGCTTATACAGTATACCTACTCTATACTACCGTCCAATGGACCGATGGCAGAGTGAACATTTTTCTGATTATACATAAGATTGACAAACATCCTCTTCTTGTCTGTTCACTCATAATGATTTTTTCGAATTTGAATAATAGAAAATGAATAATACATAGGATGTCTAGTATATTCATTGTGCATGCCATGGTAACTTAATATTAAAATACTGAATATTATATCTGTTCATATTAATTAACTCAATCATGAGAATAACGAGTACGGAATAAAAACAATAACATGATAATAACCTGGCAGGGTTGCATCTCCTCTTGGTTCTGTGATGTTTCAGACGCATCGTTCTCAACATTGTTCTCAACAGAGTCCATGGCCAATGATGCTGGGTAAACACTGTTTCTAGTAATTACTTACTAGAAAATTCACTATCTCGGACTCAGATGAACTGATGAAGAGCTTGGTCGTGAAATGTGACGTTTGACGTGACTTTCCGAAACCAGTTTTCTAAACGTCGATTCGGACATTTTTTCTTGGCAACGAAGCACCCTTTTCATTCGAATACATTTCCCCAATCCAAGTGTATTAAGTTTGAGATCAACGAAGGAACAGATCAAGAAGTAAACCTTTTTGAAGACTATTCGACTTCACATTCGACTTTACAAAGAAGAAAGGTTTATTTGTTTTTCTCCGGTTGCCATAACAATCTAGTTACCAGGATAAAAACTTCCTGCCGCGCGCGTGTCGCCGAGCTTTAACAGCTTTATCAAGACGGTGTAAAGATATATAAACTTCACAATATATTTATTTCTCTTTAAATAATAGTATAAAGGTTATGTAAAGGTTCATTGGCGTTCTTTCAGCGTAAAGGACCATTTACACATCGTTAAAGTTAAGTAAACCACGGCTAACCTTTATTCAACTATAATCAAGGTGTAAAGGGTGTAAAGCGACATTTCGCAAACTTTACACTTTTGGTTAAATGCAAATAATTCTGAGATTTCGCCCTGTGTTTATATTGCGGTGTCCCCTGCCAAGTTGGCAACGCTTTATATTCCGTGTGTTCGTTCGTTTGTTCGTTCGTTCGTTCATTCGTTCGAAATCAATAGTAAGCGACATTCTTGACGCGACATTTTTAACGAACGCCACAGGGCACCGCACTTTAGCACTATATGTCTGGTTCGTAATTAATTTCTGATTGATGTATTTCAACTATTGTAGGTCATTCCACTGGCACACACCACAATTGATGTTGAAAGACCTGCTCACTTATCCAATCATCATAACGTACTTGTTTATGTTGATAACGTCAAAAGATCTTTGCAAAATAGGTAAAATTATTTCTCCAAGATCAATTGTCTCATTTTTGTTCTGAAATTACTGTGAGGTTGGAGTCCAAATACAGATTACAGTAAAAACCTGCGTATAAGAACCTAGATTTTTCCAATTTAGCCTAAAAAGGTTCTTATATAAATGGTGTTTACTGCAAAATTAGGCTAACAGGTTCTTATTTTCTTAAGAAAAAAGCGACTTGGTTTTGGTAAGTGTGGTCTATTATTTATATAAATTATGCATAAAGTTTCTCCAAATGACTGAGGTATGTCCAGTATAGCCATCGGATAGCAGATGGTAACGGGCGGTAGCAGGTAGTAACAGATGGTAGCAGATGGAAGCAGATGGTAGCAGACGGTAACAGACGGTAACATATTGTAACAGATGGTAGGGGACTTAGAATAGATGGAGAGTAGGTGCTACCGATGGTACCGATGGTGCAGATGGTAACAGACGGTAACAGACGGTAGCAGGTAGTAACAGATCGTAGCAGATGGTAGCAGACGGTAACAGATTGTAACAGATGGTAGGGGACTTAGAATAGATGGAGAGTAGGATGGATGCTACCGATGGTACCGATGGTGCAGATGGTAACAGACGGTAACAGACGGTATCAGGTAGTAACAGATCGTAGCAGATGGTAGCAGATGGTAACAGACGGTAACAGATTGTAACAGATGGTAGGGGACTTAGAATAGATGGAGAGTAGGTCGGATGCTACCGATGGTGCAGATGGTAACAGACGGTAACAGACGGTAGCGGGTAGTAACAGATCGTAGCAGATGGTAGCAGACGGTAACAGACGGTAACAGATTGTAACAAATGGTAGGGACTTAGAATAGATGGAGAGTACGACGGATGCTACCGATGGTACCGATGGTAACAGACGGTAACAGACGGTAGCAGGTAGTAACAGATCGTAGCAGATGGTAGCAGACGGTAACAGACGGTAACAGATTGTAACAGATGGTAGGGGACTTAGAATAGATGGAGAGTAGGACAGATGCTACCGATGATGCAGATGGTAACAGACGGTAACAGACGGTAGCAGGTAGTAACAGATCGTAGCAGATGGTAGCAGACGGTAACAGACGGTAACAGATTGTAACAGATGGTAGTGGACTTAGAATAGATGGAGAGTAGGATGGATACTACCGATGGTACCGATGGTGCAGATGGTAACAGACGGTAACAGACGGTAGCAGGTAGTAACAGATCGTAGCAGACGGTAACAGACGGTAACAGATAGTAACAGATGGTAGGGGACTTAGAATAGATGGAGAGTACGACGGATGCTACCGATGGTACCGATGGTGCAGATGGTAACAGACGGTAACAGACGGTAGCAGGTAGTAACAGATCGTAGCAGATGGTAGCAGACGGTAACAGACGGTAACAGATTGTAACAGATGGTAGGGGACTTAGAATAGATGGAGAGTAGGACAGATGCTACCGATGGTACCGATGGTACCGATGGTAACAGACGGTAACAGACGGTAGCGGGTAGTAACAGATCGTAGCAGATGGTAGCAGACGGTAACAGACGGTAACAGATTGTAACAGATGGTAGGGGACTTAGAATAGATGGAGAGTAGGATGGATGCTACCGATGGTACCGATGGTACCGATGGTACCGATGGTGCAGATGGTAACAGACGGTAACAGACGGTAGCAGGTAGTAACAGATCGTAGCAGATGGTAGCAGACGGTAACAGACGGTAACAGATAGTAACAGATGGTAGGGGACTTAGAATAGATGGAGAGTAGGACGGATGCTACCGATGGTACCGATGGTGCAGTTGGTAACAGACGGTAACAGACGGTAGCGGGTAGTAACAGATCGTAGCAGATGGTAGCAGACGGTAACAGACGGTAACAGATTGTAACAGATGGTAGTGGACTTAGAATAGATGGAGAGTAGGACGGATGCTATCGATGGTACCGATGGTGCAGATGGTAACAGACGGTAACAGACGGTAGCAGGTAGTAACAGATCGTAGCAGATGGTAGCAGACGGTAACAGACGGTAACAGATTGTAACAGATGGTAGGGGACTTAGAATAGATGGAGAGTATGACGGATGCTACCGATGGTGCAGATGGTAACAGACGGTAACAGACGGTAGCAGGTAGTAACAGATCGTAGCAGATGGTAGCAGACGGTAACAGACGGTAACAGATTGTAACAGATGGTAGGGGACTTAGAATAGATGGAGAGTAGGATGGATGCTACCGATGGTACCGATGGTACCGATGGTGCAGATGGTAACAGACGGTAACAGACGGTAGCAGGTAGTAACAGATCGTAGCAGATGGTAGCAGACGGTAACAGACGGTAACAGATTGTAACAGATGGTAGGGGACTTAGAATAGATGGAGAGTAGGACGGATGCTACCGATGGTACCGATGGTGCAGATGGTAACAGACGGTAACAGGTAGTAACAGATCGTAGCAGATGGTAGCAGACGGTAACAGACGGTAACAGATTGTAACAGATGGTAGTGGACTTAGAATAGATGGAGAGTAGGACGGATGCTACCGATGGTACCGATGGTGCAGATGGTAACAGACGGTAACAGACGGTAGCAGATAGTAACAGATCGTAGCAGATGGTAGCAGACGGTAACAGACGGTAACAGATTGTAACAGATGGTAGGGGACTTAGAATAGATGGAGAGTATGACGGATGCTACCGATGGTGCAGATGGTAACAGACGGTAACAGACGGTAACAGATCGTAGCAGATCGTAGCAGATGGTAGCAGATGGTAACAGACGGTAACAGATTGTAACAGATGGTAGGGGACTTAGAATAGATGGAGAGTAGGACGGATGCTACCGATGGTACCGATGGTGCAGATGGTAACAGACGGTAACAGGTAGTAACAGATCGTAGCAGATGGTAGCAGACGGTAACAGACGGTAACAGATTGTAACAGATGGTAGTGGACTTAGAATAGATGCAGAGTAGGACGGATGCTACCGATGGTACCGATGGTGCAGATGGTAACAGACGGTAGCAGGTAGTAACAGATCGTAGCAGATGGTAGCAGACGGTAACAGACGGTAACAGATTGTAACAGATGGTAGGGGACTTAGAATAGATGGAGAGTATGACGGATGCTACCGATGGTGCAGATGGTAACAGACGGTAACAGACGGTAGCAGGTAGTAACAGATCGTAGCAGATGGTAGCAGACGGTAACAGACGGTAACAGATTGTAACAGATGGTAGGGGACTTAGAATAGATGGAGAGTAGGATGGATGCTACCGATGGTACCGATGGTACCGATGGTGCAGATGGTAACAGACGGTAGCAGGTAGTAACAGATCGTAGCAGATGGTAGCAGACGGTAACAGACGGTAACAGATTGTAACAGATGGTAGGGGACTTAGAATAGATGGAGAGTAGGACGGATGCTACCGATGGTACCGATGGTGCAGATGGTAACAGACGGTAACAGGTAGTAACAGATCGTAGCAGATGGCAGCAGACGGTAACAGACGGTAACAGATTGTAACAGATGGTAGGGGACTTAGAATAGAAGGAGAGTAGGATGGATGCTACCGATGGTACCGATGGTACCGATGGTAACAGACGGTAACAGACGGTAGCAGGTAGTAACAGATCGTAGCAGATGTTAGCAGACGGTAACAGACGGTAGCAGGTAGTAACAGATCGTAGCAGATGGTAGCAGACGGTAACAGACGGTAACAGATTGTAACAGATGGTAGGGGACTTAGAATAGAAGGAGAGTAGGATGGATGCTACCGATGGTACCGATGGTACCGATGGTAACAGACGGTAACAGACGGTAGCAGGTAGTAACAGATCGTAGCAGATGTTAGCAGACGGTAACAGACGGTAGCAGGTAGTAACAGATCGTAGCAGATGGTAGCAGACGGTAACAGACGGTAACAGATTGTAACAGATGGTAGGGGACTTAGAATAGATGGAGAGTAGGATGGATGCTACCAATGGTACCGATGGTACCGATGGTGCAGATGGTAACAGACGGTAACAGACGGTAGTAGGTAGTAACAGATCGTAGCAGACGGTAACAGACGGTAACAGATGGTAGGGGACTTGGAATAGATGGAGAGTATCACCGATGGTGCAGATGGTACAGATGGAGGGTTCGGTAATAAAGTACTGGGAAGGAGTGATGGCATTGCGTCGTTTTATCGTCGGAGAGTGCTAGGTGGCTTTTCCTGTAGTATGAGTTGTTGGGTTTAGTGTTTTTAAAAGTTGATGTGTTTCTCCGTTTTGTATGTGACTTCATTTTTGGGGAAGATGTTGCAAAAAGTGCGATTAATTCTGTTTTGAGACAGGTATCAGTCGCTCGTTGCATGTTTTCCGTTTGATGCGTGAATTTCAAAGTTTCCTTCAAGACGCACAGTTTCATGGCAAGATCCTTATATTCCATATATTCTATGAGTAGAGGAACAGATATTGCGCTAGAAACGAACGCTCACTGCTGTAAATCATTGCCATTGTATTGGACAAGGCCATCGTAATTGAAGCCGTAGAGAATATTATAGAACACGCTGACAGACGACGGCACGAAGAGTGCGGTTCAGAATATTCGACAAACTCTTGAGTCAGACATCACTATACAAATTGATGTAAACGACTTTTGTAAACAGCTTATTATGTCGTAAGAAGATAACCAAACAACAAGAAAACGTAATAAATTGAGGTAGTTAGAAGGTTAGAAGCCAGTTTCACAAATCAAAACAATAACACAAGCGCGTAAAGCATTAGCTCGACACTCATCAGTTTAAGCAACCTCGTACCCAGCAGTTTAAGGTGAATATTTATAAGCTAATTAGTATTACAGGATATTGGGGTGTGACGAAGTGGGGTGCCAGAAAGGAATGTGGTGTGATCTTTTTATTTTTTCCCCAGTTTGGTCGTAAATGGATGTAAATAAAGGCGAGAACTTTTGGTAGAAAATGAAGAGACATATTAATAACAAATGGTAGTGATGTGCATAAATTGTTTGTGTTAAGAAACTTTAACGATCGTACCTGTTTCCATATAATCGCTGCGATTGCGGCAAAACAAACATAGTCAGCGGCATTGATAGCGGGCAGCTAATCAAAGCTATGGCTATGGACGAAGGAAACAAAGACAAGTGTCTTTTACTATCGCAAGCACAGCTTTTCATTGCAGTTGATGTTATCAGTAAGGCTTATTTGATAAGGCTTATTTGACTGATGTTATCAGTAATGTAATTTGTATTAGGTTCGACAAATTGGACGTCGGTTTCAAACATAGAATTTATGATTTTGTCGAACGTAATGGGCCTCCCGTAAAAAGAAGTCGTTCGGATTGCATTTTAAAAGTACTGAACTTAAATATCGTCCCAGTTTATTTTGACGAGCCGTATTACATTTGACACATGATAAATTGGACGTTTGAAACCGTCGCACTTTGGTCGTTATATCCGTCCGAAGGGGTGGAACTTAATATTTCGTTCGACCGCAATTACGAACTTGTGATAATGCAATGTATTTGATTGGATACATGACAAATTCGACGTTTGAAACAGCTGTAACTGCGCCAATGATATAAGTGAAAATAAGTGTGTTAAGTTAGTAAGCATTAGATCAATTATGTTGAAAGACATTTGTAATTGTGAAGTAAGAAAACTAAGAGATAGATTAGTATTGATGGATTGGAATATAGCGTAGTTATTGGGAGGATGTAGACTTGTAAAAAAATGGATGGAGAAAGTAAAAATATTTTTAATGAAAGTAAGTTTCGTTGAGTGGACGCGCAAGATAATGAGAGTAGTTATATGAAAATAGTTATTAGTGTGATTATGTTGAATGGCGGAAATAATGGCACTGGAAAAAATGGCACCGGAAAGAATGGCACCGGACAAAATGGCACCGGAAAAAATGGCACCGGAATAATGACTTATGCGGAAAAAATGGCACCGCTAAAAAATTGTAAAATAAAGAAACGAAAACAACAACAATTTTTTTTACGAATTTGAATATTTTAATTCGATCACTAGTTATTCACTAGTTAAATTTTCTTCTAGCAATACTAATGATAAATAATATTAAAAATGTTAATGTTGATGGGAAATGTTAAAAAAAGTTATTAGACATCGCCAAGACAAATGTTTCTCGCGACACGGGAGATCACGGTAAACTCGTATATATAGTTCTCTTCCTCGGTGGATTTCCAATTTCATCCTGAAGAACTAGGGCTGATACACAAGTTCGTCTTTCAGGCAGTTGATCAACCGCCACACTGATGGATGGTTATGCCCAACAAGTGCTGGAACTGTTGTTCCAGGCTTCGCAATCGCATTGGTTGTCAGTGCGTGGATCGCCATTGGCAGTCGCATCGTGCACATTCCAGAGGGAAGGAGGAAATCGCGGAGCAATGCGACGAAGAATAAGTGGGCGATTTGGTTGATGAACACGTCTGAAAGACCCTGTCACACTTGTAGCATCAAAGTGATTTGATTAGCGCTTAATCTTCGTCCGGAAAATTATCTTGAACGTAAGCCATCCCTCCAGCACACATCTTGAGTTGGAAGAAGTGCAAGAGCATCAAGCATACCACAGTGCACACGGAACTCTTCACTATCGCTGTAGAAATTGTTGTTTTTTTCGTTTCTTTATTTTACAATTTTTTAGCGGTGCCATTTTTTCCGCATAAGTCATTATTCCGGTGCCATTTGTTCCGGTGCCATTTTTTCCGGTGCCATTCTTTCCGGTGCCATTTTTTCCAGTGCCATTATTACCGATTACCGATTATGTTACTTAGCGGAAGTGAGGAAACGTTTGTTTTGATTAAAGAATTGTTTTGACTTAAGAATTAGATGAGGTCATGATGGCGAGGCAATATTTATAACAACACGTGTTTTGGATTGTTGTGAACGTTTTTGTGTAAGTTAAATATGGTATGACGTTAATAATTTTTGGAAGGGTTTTTGTTAGAAGGTCAGAGAATGACGGATTAATTATAGAAGGATGTGACAGATTAAGGTGAATATTTATAAGCTAATTAGTATTACAGGATATTGGCCGGGTGTGACGAAGTGGGGAGAAAAGAAAGGAATGTGTTGTGATATTTTTATTTTCTCCCCAGTTTGGTCGTAAATTGATGTAAATAAAGGCGAGAAATTTTGGGAGAAAATGAAGAGACATGTTAATAACAAATAGTAGTGATGTGCATAAATTGTTTGTGTTAAGAAACTTTAACGATCGTATACCTGTTTCCATATAATCGCTGCGATTGCGGCAAAACAAACATAGTCAGCGGTATTAGCGGGCTTTGTCGTGTCACAGCTAATCAAAGCTATGGCTATGGACGAAGTAAACAAAGACAACTGTCTTTTACTATCGCAAGCACAGCTTTTCATTGTAATTGATGTTATCATTAAGGTCTATTTGAAACGTCGAATTTATCATGTGTCGAATGTAATGTGTATATACTGTAGGTTCGACAAATTGGACGTCGGTTTCAAACATATCATTTTATCATTTTGTGGAAAGTAATGGACCTCCCGTAAAAAGAAGTCGTTTGGATTGCATTTTAAAAGTAGTGAACTTAAATCTCGTCCCAGTTTGTTTGGACGAACCGTACTACATTCGACACATGATAAATTGGACGTTTGAGACCTTCGCACTTTAGTCGTTATATTCGACCGTCGACGGAAGCGGTGGAAGTTAATATTGCAAATAAGTGGAAGGTGGAACTTATCATGTGCATAATGATATGTATTTGATTGGACACATGAAAAATTTATCGTTTTGGGGTTCGGCAGATATTTCGAATGAGCGTTGGCTGTGATGGACAGGATCGCTGAGCGTGTGGTTTTCATATGATATGCTACGATCGTCGATTTTAAAATTGAGCGATCGCAGCGATGTCAAGAGTTTGTTTGGGTTAAGAAACATTTATATGTGGTATGAATGAATTGTTGCGTAGGATATTTGTTACAAGGTTATTTGAGAACGTAAGATATTTTTTGCAAGTTTTTTTAAGAACAAGATAATACATAAGAGACAAATTATGTATGGTCATTAAAGCTATGGAGTATCGATAGCGATGGTGTAGCGTAACATATTTGTTTGAAGTTTTTTAAGAACGAGGTAATACATAACAGACAAAGTATGCATGTGACAATTGAAGTCATCGTAAGAGTTTGTTTGTGTTAAGAAACATTTATATGTGTTATGAATGAATTGTAGCGTAGGATATTTGATACATGGTTATTTAAGAACATGTGACAATTGAAGTCATCGCGGTAATAAATAGTAGTGATACATGTCAAGAGTTTATTTGGGTTAAAAAACATTTATATGTGTTATGAATGAATTGTAGCGTAGGATATTTGTTACATGGTTATTTAAGAACGTAAGATA
Source organism: Chrysogorgia sp. JL179-B06 (assembly GCA_035772405.1). NCBI lineage: Eukaryota > Metazoa > Cnidaria > Anthozoa > Scleralcyonacea > Chrysogorgiidae > Chrysogorgia > Chrysogorgia sp. JL179-B06. The sequence goes on from JAYKKM010000475.1 coordinate 835,075, forward strand.
TTTGTTACAAATTTTTTTAAGAACGAGATAATACATAACAGATAAATTATGCATGATCATTAAAGCTATCGGTGGCGATGGTGTAACGTAACATATCATGTGTTTGAAGTTTTTTAAGAACGAGGTAATACATAACACACAAACTATATGGCTGAATTGTAATACATAACAGACAAAGTATACATGTGACAATTGAAGTCATCGTAATAAATGGTAGTGATACATGTCAAGAGTTTGTTTGGGTTAAGAAACATTTATATGTGTTATGAATGAATTGTAGCGTAGGATATTTGTTACAAGGTTATTTGAGAACGTAAGATATTTGTTGCAAGTTTTTTTAAGAACGAGGTAATACATAACAGACAGAGTATGCATGTGACAATTGAAGTCATCGTAAGAGTTTGTTTGGGTTAAGAAACATTTATATGTGTTATGAATGAATTGTAGCGTAGGATATTTGATACATGGTTATTTAAGAACGTAAGATATTTGTTGCAAGTTTTTTTAAGAACGAGGTAATACATAACAGATAAAGTATGGATGTGACAATTGAAGTCATCGCAGTAATAAATAGTAGTGATACATGTAAAAGAGTTTATTTGGGTTAAAAAACATTTATATGTATTATGAATGAATTGTAGCGTAAGATATTTGTTACATGGTTATTTAAGAACGTAAGATATTTGTTACAAGTTTTTTTAAGAACGAGATAATACATAACAGATAAATTATGCGTGATCATTAAAGCTATCGGTGGCGATGGTGTAACGTAACATATGTGTTTGAAGTTTTTTAAGAACGAGGTAATACATAACACACAAACTATATGGCTGAATTATTTGGGTTAAGAAACACTTGTATGTGGTATGAATGAATTGTAGCGTAGGAACAGATAAAGTATCCATTTATTATTATTGAAGCGATCGGAGCCATCGGTAGCATCGGTGCCATCGGTGCCATCGGTAGGAAAGTTGGCAGAGGTGTAGGAGCATCAGTTTACAATCGGTCGCGATCGGTAGGCATCTGATGCAGATGCATACCGATGGTTAGTACGCTTAGGAAGGGATCAGTTTACAAACGGTTGCGATCGGTAACCATCTGATGCAGATGCATACCGATGGTTAGTACACTTAGGAAGGGAAGGGATCAGTTTACAATCGGTCGCGATCGGTAACCATCTGATGCAGATGCATACCGATGGTTATATTGGTTGACTGCAATCCAAGCAAATACAACCCCTATAATAATGCACTTTAAAGCTACACTGTATGTAATTTACAGCTTACTGTGTGTAAATTCAATGGAACAAAATAACGTATACAACTGTAGACCTACAGGTATATACACTATTTGTCTGGTTCTGGCTCATTTTCATTACTTTGTAGAGTTTATTTTCTTTGATTTATAAATTTTTAGTTTTGACTCTATTTGATAAAATAAGAACCTGTTTCGACCTAGTACCATTATTTAATTTATTGCATAAATGAACTTTCCAACTTGCTATTTTAATAAAAGCAGGCTTAATATACTAATAATTGAAATAATTTCCCAACGCAACCAGGTGATAAATCAGACATAGTTTGGCGCTACTCTGGCTTTAAAAGTTTTTTTGAACGTGACTTTAAAAGTTACTGTCCATGACCCAACGTTTCGACACTCCAATCAGTGTCTTCATCAGGGGTGATCGTTGTAAACTGATCACAGTCATTGCACGGAATGGAATAAATAGCGTCTTTCCTCTGTTCCTTCGCAATACGATCCTTAGGTTTTGCAAAAATATGACCCAACGTCAAGAAAGGTTTTTGAGCAACTTTTACGTTGAAACTACCTAACATTCTTTTAATTGGTTCCGTAAGCCCTTGAATATACGGAACAACCGCAAAACCCATCACCGAACTTTTGTTCTCAGAGTTTGTACGTGGTGGTGTAACTGCAGATTTTAAACGGTTTTTTAGAAAATCATTAGGATAGTTATTTGCCTTTAAAGCGTCGAATACATGCTTTCGCTCACTTTCCCTTGAATCGGAACTAGATGGTATGCCTCGAGCTCTCAAAAACAAAGTTCTAGGAACGGACGTCTTAAGGCATATGGGGTGAGATTCAAATGAAATATACTTGTCATTGTGTGTGTTGATTTTCGATATACAGCAGTTTCTAATTTCCCGTGCAGGTCTGTTCGTTTGATGACTGAATCCAAAAATGGTAAACATTCGTTCTTTTCACGTTCTACTGTGAATTGAATTGAAGGCTCTATTGAGTTCAAGTAGTTCAAAAGAATTTTCACTTCATTCTTGGATACCGCGGAAATGACATCATCGACGTATCGTTTCCAAAACAAAGGCTTCACTGGCGAGGACACTAATGCTCTTTGTTCAATGTCTTCCATCACTAAATTAGCAATCACAGCAGAAACGGGTGAACACATTTCGGGTGAACACATTTCGGGTGAGTCCATCAGTCAGACTAAACGTCAGTTTCGTACGCGTTTAAAAGAACACAAAAAGGCTGTTTTCTTTTCAAAAAATGAAAATTCTGCTTTGTCGGAGCACGCGTGCGTAACTGCAACCACGAGATTGCGTGGGAAAATTCCAAAATTATTACCACTAATCCGCGGTAACAATCAGAGACGTTGTCTGGAGGCTTGGCATATCAATAGCGCCCACGCCCCATTGAATCGCGATGACGGTGGTTTACTACCAGAAGCTTTTTTGTATCTTGTTAATAGATAACGTCATCATCGGTTCTATGAGGGTATAAATAGGGATCCTAACTTTACAACCATCACCCCTGATGAAGACACTAGATTGGAGTGTCTAAACGTTGGGTCATCATGGACAGTAACTTTTAAAGTTACGTTCAAAAAACGTTTTAAAGCCAGAGTAGCATCAAACTATGTCTGATACTAATAATTTATTAAGCTTTCTTTATATTTTATTAAAATAGCAAGTTGGAAATTTCGTCAACAAGCATATTGCCTGTTCATTGGAGATATCAAAAACCAACACAGAAAGACCATTACATTAAGGCCAGTCTTTCTTCTCCAACAGTCCTTGGAAAATGTGATGGTTTGTATTAATTATTAAAATTATTATTATTTCTGATGCTACAACATTGTTCAGTAACCAGTCCTTTTCGGGAACAAAATTACACGTGTGCATGTGCAATTCACACACGTACATAATTTTGCGCTTGCGAATCGCACGTGCGTTTAAAATTATCAATTACATATGGCCCAGAAATATGAACATAACTTTTATATTTCCTAAACATCTGAAAAAGAAACTGCCTTGCTTGATATTCATTGTAAGACATTATCTTTCGCTTTAACGTATTAGTTTAGTTGTAAAATGTAAAACCTACTACGCTGTGAAAACTGTTACAGTAGCCCACGCTTAAAAATGATATACATTACATTGCAAGACTTTACGTTGTGAAACCTTGCGTTACGTTGTGAGATCTTGCGTTACGTTGTGAGATCTTGCGTTACGTTGTGAGATCTTGCGTTACGTTGTGAGATCGTCCGTTACGCTGTGAGACCTTGCGTTACGTGAGATCTTGCATTACGTTGTGAGATCTTGCTTTGCGTTGTGAGATCTTGCGTTACGCTGTGAGACCTTGCGTTACGTTGTGAGATCTTGCGTTACGTTGTGAGATCTTGCGTTACGTTGTGAGATCGTCCGTTACGCTGTGAGACCTTGCGTTACGCTGTGAGACCTTGCGTTACGTTGTGACACATTGCGTTACGTCGTGACACATTGCGTTACGTCGTGACACCCTACGCTACGTTGTGAGATGCGACATATTATTGAAAATTGAACATGGCTTTTCACGCGTATGATAAACTTTTCACGCGTGCGATAAACTTTTCACGCGTCAAACGAAAAGGACTGAACCCATAAATTGCATTATTTAATTACAATTTTCCTGCTCATATACCATTTACTGCATACATCAGAACCTGTTCATAACTTCATTTGCCATAGTTACCCCCTGCATACTGTACAAATTAAATTGCATTTTTATTAATAGACTAAGCCCCAGTGTCAGCACACAAATTCTCCACTTTGGTGATCATTTCCTTTATTCTCATTACCTCTATGCCTTGGTTCACCATTGATATTATTAGAAGAAGTTAGATACTGATCACTCCTGGGGTATATAAGGATTAATGCTCATAATTTTTGTGTGTTCTTTTCATCCTAAATATCTATTATTTTGAGTGAAGCTTGTCGTAGAATTTATTTGATTTTTTCATAAACTTTAGGCTTCATTCCTGAACCATTCCAACATTGTTTTGACCAACTGCAGATTTTCGAATATCCTTGTCACCATAACACCTTGGATCTTTGTCAGTGGTTTAAGTTGGAACAAGATCAAACTGTAAGTTTTGTAAATAAGTAGAGTGCTGCGTAAACAGTGTTTTGAACATATATAGCAAAGTGAAAAGGTGGTAAACAAGATTTTTAGTAACGAAGGGCTCCGCTCAAAACGTCAGTATTTCGTTAATAAAAATCTTAGTTGGCAGTTTACCGCATTTTCACTTTGCTATGTAAGTTTTGTAAATGTATTTGTTATCATTAAAAAATTTGAACATATTACAGGAAATTTAAAATAATGATCTGCATGAACCAAATTTGTTACAACCATTTACCCTATATTTGGAGATCTTAGCCAGAGGCCGCGGAACCAGGGGGCACTGGGGGCAGATGCACTGGCCCCACTTTTTCAAAATTGGAAATTGTGCCCTTTTTCTGAAATAAAAATGTCCTTTTATAAAATTGTTGCTTTTGCTGTATAGTATTAAAGAAATACCTAATGGTTTCCGTGTTTGGATGGCCTGATCCAAACACGCGGGATGTTGCGAGACTTGAGAAAAGCGTAAAAAAACACGAGCCGCTAGGCGAGTGTTTTTTAGCTTTTCGAAAGTCGAGCAGCATCCCAAGTGTTTGGCTCAGGCTATCCAAACACGAAAAAACCATTAGGTATTTATTTTATAAAATAATACGAACGAACGAGCAACACAAACTTGAGTAAAATTTTGGCGGGAAATTTCCGTGTTTGGATGGCCTGATCCAAACATGGGTATTGACCAATCAGAGCTTGCGTAGCAAACATATTATTTTATAAATGTCCATATTATGTGTGAAATATATACGGGGGCACGTGAGGGGCAGCCGTGTGCCCTTTGGCACCATTATAATATCTTATACTTCGTTTTTAATTTATTTTATATCACTCTAAATTAAAATTTATACTGCCCAAATTCGGAAAGCAAAAACATTTAAATTTACGAGCGAGATGCGTACAATGAGGAAAATAAGGAGGAACGAGCCCGAACTAATCGTCTCTAGTCGTCGCTGGTTGTGTAATAATTTTACACAGCTGAGGCACGCAACTGACGCAAGCATTTTCCTTTTGTTAAATATTAAAATATATTATTAATATATTATTATGTTACATATATCCACTTTAGCCTCCTCCGTAGGCAACTCTGTGGCATCATGGTGGCATCAGAAAAGGTGATTTATCTACACACGCGCCATATTGACCGAGTACAAGCGCGAGACTAAGCGCGAAGTTAAAAGTTCTCCTTTTTCCCTATTATCCCCCATTCACGCTCAGTCTCCCGCGTGATACGGCGCGGCGCATTTGGAATCCGTAGACGGTCGGTAGCATCTTTGATTTTTACGCGCGACTATTTTTTTGATAATATTCTAAACCAAACCCTAAATCTAACCGTAACCCTTGCTACAACGTTTTAAATTATACAATTATTTTGAAAATAACCAAGGTGCCCCTTTTTGGCGGTGTCCCCCCACTTTTCACGTGCTTCCACAAGCTTTGACTCAAAAGGGGTTCTGAACTTTGTCCAATAATTAATATAACATGCGTAGATTTAATATATAACACAGCTTCTGATCATTTGGCTGTCATGCAATTTCCAATCAATTAATCAATCAATCAATCAATCAGAAATCATCCAAATTCTCAGCTTCTGTAAGGAGAAAATTATTTTTAATTTTACTGAAATGGTTCATTAGTTTGGTGCCAAGTTATAGAATTGATGGACTGAAAAATCTTGGCTATTGCCTCATGCTATACTTACACTTTATTTGTACTATCCCAACTTCCCACGCTGGCGTGCATCTGTAACTCAACTGACTCAACTGCTATAATAGGGTGTAAAGAGGCACAAATCAAAACTATTTAAACACGAAAAGTACGTATATTATGTCGGATTATACGGTGAATGAAGATTTGTGTTCAAAAAGTTCATAAAATGCATTGTTCGAAATATATCGTCGTCGGAAGATGTCACTAGTTCGTAAATTTAAGATTTCGTCAAAAGGCAAACCCGTTTTCGCTTTTTTAAAGCTTTTAGTAATCAGTGACAAAGATAGTTTTGTTTGAAAATATGTCCGAGGATATTATTCAGGCTTTCATTTGATGTATAACATGAGTTGTTAGAGTTTGTAGTTTAAAAGATATCGTCGTCGGAATATCTCATATATTTACGGAGTTCGCGAATCCAAGATGGCGGCCGAATTAAAACCCGTTTTTATTTCTTTTTTAAAGCTGTTAGCAATAGGTTACAAACTTTCATGAGATATGTAGAATGAGTTCTTAGAGTTAGTACTTCAAAATATATCGTGGTCGGAAGATTTTATATTTTGCCCATGCGTCGGGATTCCAAGATGGCGTCGAAAGTCCAACATTTGTTTCACTATTAAGTAACGTTTTAAATAGTCATCCTACAAAGATGTACGATATATCAAAAGAAAGCTATTGACACGAGATTTAATTCAATGTATAACAGAATTATCGTACAACAAGTTAAAGCCTTTAATGTATGAATTTCGTAAATCCAAAATGGCGGCCATAAACCAACATGCGTCTGTTTGTTTTGATATTATTTCAGCCCATAACTTTTTTAATAGGATCCCTAAAAAGGTGTAAGGTATATCGAAAAAAGCACTTGAGCAGAGGAAAATGTTTTTAATTTATGAATTTGTGATGATAATGACATAATGTTTGGCAATATTTTGAAATTGTTTTGTATAGAATTAAAGCTCTTGAAGTGTAAATTTCAGTATCCTGGCTGAAGGGGGAAATGTTTACAATTTTAAAAACAACTTCAATTTTTTTCCAAAAATGGAAAATGAAGTTTTCACTTTTTTATTCAGGTTATAACTTTTTAGCTACTTCTTTTAAAATTATGTGCTATATATTGTCAACAGGTTTATTTTAAATATATCGATGATATCTAAATATTCGATATTATCGGTAAAATTTCGGTGCTAAAGTATTGCGTTTCTGTTATTAAAAACGTCGTATCGCGGTATTACGATAACTAGTTGCCTTAAAAATTGTCCTTAAAATTGACTCGTGTATTCGTGTTACATTAAGCCTGGTTCACACGAGCGACATAAGCATAAGCAACGAAAATAAAGCATGACTTTTCCTCTGGGACGTACGAAGACAAAACAACGATAATTTTCTTTGTTTCTTCTTTTGTTTTGCTCTTGCCTTATGCTTCTTATGCTTATGATTATGTCCATCTTTATGTCGCAGGCTTGACTTCATTCCTTTGTTTTGCCTTTTGTTTTGCCTTTTGTTTCGTCCTTATGCTTATGATTATGCTCTCGTGTGAGCCAAATCATCGGACTAATTGTTATTTTTGTAAACTTCGCTGCAACGAAAAAATTATGGAGCGTTATTCGGTTCAAAATTAATGTTCAAATTATGATTATGTTATTCATTAATCAAATTGTATTATTCGATACTTTCATTCTATTATGCAAACAACTCTAAATTGTATTACTCTGTTTTAAATTATGTTTTGTAAGTTCCAAATTATGTTCGGAGAGTTTCAAATTATGTTTTGAGTTTGGAGCATGGGTGCCAACGTCCAAATTATAACCGCGTGCGATCTTGGACCAAATGGAACAATTTATGCTAATTTTAAGTTAATTATTATTATTATTATGATCTCTTCAATGGCGGATCCGTATCGGATATGTATATCGTTTATACATCTGAGCAATTCCTGTGAAATCACATTATCTTCTCTATTTTCTCTACTTGTGTTTATGTTGTCATCCGTATGACAACATAAACACAAGTAGAGAAAATAGAGAAGATAATGTGATTTCACAGGAATTGCTCAGATGTATAAACGATACAATTCAAATACTATGTCAAAGCGGTTCTTGTGAAACGGATGATTCTGTGCAATTTTAATTCGTTTGGATTGGCTTTATAACATTGTTGTTCTAAAGAAGAGCAAATCGCCTCGGGAGAAAGAATCGCAAACCTGCTTAACAGTCGCTTCTCTTAATAACTCTACCGCCTTCTCTCTGTTCTTGGCCACGTCAGAATTGTCGGGCCTGTCCTTTCTATTGATCCTGTCAAGTTTGTGTCCGCCATAGCCTGCGTGGCGGCGTTAGGGGGAGGGGGAAAGCGGAAAGGCGAAGTGGGGAGGGGGGGAGGGAACGCCTGCCCGAAAGACCCATGTTTACATGAATAACTGTCAAAAACAACCAATCAGCGACTAGCGGGCTTTCCTCAATGATTAAACATTTCACTTCGGGCTGAATCGTGAAATATTCATGTCTGAAACTCCGTGAAAAGCTTGACTGCATCTGGTGGAAACAAGATTTATTTTGAAAATTTATTCAAGCAATCGTGTAGACATGGAAGCACAGAGTTGATTCTGGCTGAGACGTGTGAATCAATCGGCTTTGCATTACTACGCAGTGAAACTTTCTCCGAGCGGGTTTGTAGGTCTTGCGGCTGAAAAAATAAGAAATGCTTTTGAACTTTATAACTTTACGAAATCAGTATTAACACATGCGAAAGGAGACAGCAATGTTCCACCAACCGATAACATTAATAGCCCTGATAGAATGAAGCGACATCTAACTACCGAACACCGTAACTCCAGAATGGGATTTGGCCAATAAATTTCATATGCAAGACAACGTAGAAACCATCACTTATATACGTTTAGCCGTAAGTCTCTTTATTGAAGAACGATTAAAGCTTTCGAAAGAAAATAATCTATCAACACGGTTTTTCTAAAGTCGCCATTTTTAAAAGTTTATTTCCTGACTGGAAACCCCGGAATACAAATGAGTTGAGTTAGCCAATCAGAATTTAGCGTCCTCTGGTGGACGTAGAAATCCAAAAACATGGGTCTTTCGTGCAGGCGTTCCATCCGCACTCACCCCAGTCCCCGGCCCCCTCCCCCAATCCCTAAACGCGTGCTGCGCAGGCTATTGTCCGCCATGACAAAAACACAGAGGCGAAAAAACGGGAAAGAGCGGGAAACGGGATGGCATAATTAAGAATGTTTAGCATAAATTGTCCCATTTGCACGCGGTTATAATTTGGACGTTGGTAACCCATGCTCCAAACTCAAAACATAATTTGAAACTCTCCGAACATAATTTGGAACTTACAGAACATAATTTAAAACAGAGTAATACAATTTAGAGTTGTTTGTATAATAGAATGAAAGTATCGAATAATACAATTTGATTAATGAATAACATAATTTGAACATTAATTTTGAACCGAATAACGCTCCATACAAAATACGGGTTTATCTGGCTGCGAAACAGGTTGTATTATCAGAAATAAAGCCAGATTTACACTACGAAAAAATGAAAACCCGCGACATTTTTGTCGTTTCAAGCGGAAAATAATTGCAGTGAAATATCGGTATTATCGGTATTCGGTTTTTTTTTCAATACCACATCAGCCTAATTTTAATATATAACACAAATTTCCAACATTAAAGGAGAGGTTTCACTTCTAAATTTCTGATGATAGTTGATTGCATTGATCAGATAACTTCCATTTATTGTAATTAGGTGTCAAACTAAAGAGAAACGTTTTTAAAATTTATGAAATAACTTCCATTTATTTTAAATGGATAATGAAGTGTTCACTTCAGTTTATAACTTTTTAACTACTTCACCTAAAATTATTTAAGAAATAGAAAACATTTTCCGTGTTTCCATATAGAGTTATAGAAACACGAGTGGAAGTTTGGGAGAACGAGAAATCGCAGTGGGAACACGAGCCAGCAGGGCGAGTGTTTCCACGCTATTTTGAGTTCTCCCAAACTTTCACGAGTGTTTCTATAACGTATGGGAACACGGAAAGATGTTTTCTATTTCTTTTATAAAATAACACTGAGGAAATAAGTAATAAGACTCTTTTATTAAAGTAGACAGCGTCGTCGGCTGCTCAAATCAACATAAACGCTCTTAACTGTGAAGAAAAACATCCAATTCTGGCTGTCACAGAACATATTTATCGACATTTTAGCTGTTTGTGAGCAAAGGTTCGTCTTACAGTCCATTTTATGAAAATGGTGGGAAAATAAGTTATAGAAAACAAAAGTTATAGAAACACGGCTTTCAGTACTATTATAAGCTCTCGCCAAAATAAAAGGTACATTTTAACATATAAATGTATTTAGGGTTAGCATAAACTAAAAAGTTGGGATTAGGGTTGGGATTAGTGTTAGGATTAGTGTTAGGATTAGAGTTAGGATTAGAGTTAGGATTAGAGTTAGGATTAGAGTTAGGATGACCAGATATTTATTTCTTAGTAGTCGATGGACGAAACACCAGTGGACTTTCGCATGGTATTGCAGCTGGTATTGTGTTGTTGCTGGTATTGCACCCCAAAAAGTAAACAGTTTGGACTATTTAATTAGTTTTTAATAGTTTGTCTTATGAAACAATGAAAAGCATACAACGTAAGCTTTACAGTTTAAAGACTCTCAGCTGAGTTAGGTCCACTGAAAATATATTCGTACATGGCAAATGAAAGGGTTATTATAAAATTACATTATAAAAGCTACATCAAACAGTAAGCGAGTGAGGGGTTGTTGCATACACGTATTTCTAGTTTTGTTTGTAATTTTGGTGCGATTTCTAGTTATGTGTCTAAAAGTGGCCCATTTCTAGCACTGTACATATTAGTTTCAATATTGGTGGTTCAACTAAATCATTTTTGTGTTTTGCTAGGAAGATGACACGAGTGTTCATTTTCTGATACCAGTTGGGACACAAGATGATGCCATGCTTGTTACTTTTATGACAATGTTGGTTACTATTTCTGCTTGTGTTTTCCTGATTGGTTGCAACCATTATAACAATGTCAAGAAACTTTAGTCTCGTCCAGGTTAGTTTATTTAAAAATTCCAAAATATAAACAAATACAGAATATAAACAAATGGAGAATATAAACAGATACAAGTGGCACTACGATGGAAAATCGTCAACCTTATCTGGATTTTATTTAGAAGTACTTTTGAAATGAAGAAGAATAGCGTTCTCGCTTAGTCAATATATCATCTTGTTCCAAAGATATTCAAGTTTTCCAAATATGCAAATGTCCTTATGACGTTATTTACTCACACGAATTCAATAAAATTCTCAATTCTGAGGAAAATATCCAGCAATTTCTGTATTAAAACAGTACCGTGTACCATTCGTATAAGCATACATCTGGAAAGTTTCTATACAATCTACCATTTATTTTCGGAGATATTCGTCTTTTTGGTAATTTGTGTGAGTAAATGATGTCATAACGTGTCTCATTTGCATGTTTCAAAGACTTGAATATTTCTGGAATAAGATGAGATATAAGAGGGAACGATATTTGTCCTCATTTCAAAAGTACTTCTAAATAAACTCAAAATCTGGATAGCCGAATATTCCATCGTAGTGCCACTTAAAATTATGGCAATTAAGCTACCAGATGGTAACTGTAATTTGAAAATAAATTTCAAAGCCCTGCAAATAACTGTTAAGCTAATAAGATGTTCGATTGAAATGTCGTGCCTAAGAATTATTTGCTGGGCTTTGATAGTTATTTCCAAATACTGTAGGTAAATGGTAAATAGGGCTGGGATGAATGTTCAAATTGCATGTGCTGACTGGTGGGGGGTTAGGACTTAACCTGCGATCAGGCCATACAATCGTAATTATTGCCTGATACAAATGTCGTTAAAAGTCTGTGCAGTACATCCAGATTTTGGATGTCGCCGTGATTGGTTACTGCAACAAAGGACAGGGATAGAATGCTTTTCATTGGCTAACGTGTAAATTCACGGTTAATTCCATTATAAGTAAAAACATGGCTGACTTCTTGAGCGAGTGTGTAGATTTATCATATAGACTCACTGAAACTGAATCAAAAGGAAAGTGTTCGGCTTGTGGCTGTCGATCGCCGGGATGTACTGGCTGTGTTACCAACTGGACACGGCAAAAGCATAATTTACCAGGTATTACCGAAGCTTTGTGAAGAAGGTTACAAGTCGCTTCATGGATGCAACAAGATGTTTACTTATTATCATTGTCAGTCCGCTCGAGTATATAAGAAAACAACAGGTTGACAAATTAACTACCCTTGGTATTAAAGTCGTTTGCCTGGAAGATATAAAAACGGATATGGCGAAAACAGACGGATGTGCGATTTATTGACAGATTGATTTGATTGATGGCGGGGCCGTGTGAAGTGGGCGCAAAGCATTCAACAAGCATTTATATCAGGCTTTCTTTTCCTTCCCCTCTCCCCCTAGGAAAAGAAAGCCTGATCGCAGGTTAGTTAGGACTAGGCGGGAGGGTTAGGATCAAGGTTACAATTAGGATGAGTGTTAATGATTGGAGTTAGGATCGGGAATTAACATTACTTGTATACGTAATCTAAGAGCATTTGATATTTGCCGATTATTCGTAATATAAGACTGAGGATTTACCATTACCCTCTAATACCTCCACTGATCCTCCCTTTATTCCCACGCTACATGGGCGGCGGTAGCCAAAAAGGTATTGGGGGACTCAATTTGGCGTGAAGGCGAACGCCAGAGACGCGAATTATCTAGTGGGTCAGGCCCCTCCTACAAAATCATTGGGTATGCCAGTGCTCTAAGTACCTCGGCACATCTTTTGCTACTGATCCTAGAGGGATCGGTATTGCTCTGAGGGCTGCTAACATGGCGTACTACGGTGTTGCCCTGCTCTGCATGAGCGTTGCTAACATGGCGTACTTCGGTACTGCCCACTGCTCTGCATGAACGTTGCTAACATGGCGTACTTTGGTGCTGCCCACTGCTCTGCATGAACGTTGCTAACATGGTGTACTTCGGTGCTGCCCACTGCTCTGCATGAACGTTGCTAACATGGCGTACTGTTAGATAATGTGTGAAGTTGATCGTCCAGGTTGTTGTAGTCTTGAGAAAGTCACCAACAATAGTCTTTCTCAAGACTGCAACAACCTGGACGATCAACTTCACACATCTAATGATACTCCTAGGTTCAAACCATTTACTTTATGGCGTACTACGGTGCTGCCCTCTGCATGAGCGTTGCTAACATGGTGTACTAGCTTGGCGAGTATTGCTTCCATCTCGGGGGATTCCTATATTGGTGGAGATCCAGAGACGGTACTTGGAAGGGTGATATCCTGGCTCCATTAATGGTTCCAGTACATCATCTATGGTGGTCAGCTCAAGATCCTGCATGGATGGATCTTAACCTTGATCCAAGTTCCTCTATTCGCCCCAGAAACAAATTATAAAACAGTTATGTTTGCGCTTGAACGCCAGAAGCTTCTTCTTTCGTGAATTAAAAGCTCCGAACGGTCCTCAAAGGACGTAAACATTACGCGACTTCGTTTCAACTGGAAAACTTTTTACTTTTTAAATTTTGCAGAAAACCAAGGAAAAAACGCCACAAAATATCAAAAAATATATGAATAGTTGTAAGTGAATTAAGGCTGCGTTTACACGGTACCGGACGAATTTGAATCAGGTATGAAATTCGTACGGTTAGACCTTGCGTTTACACGATCTGATCTATCCGGACTAATTTTGTACCTGTCCGGTTCTAAATTCGTCCGGTATGCGTGTAAACACTTTCGACCGGATAAGTTTTGTACCGAAGGCACGTTTTAGGATTGAGCCCTAGTGAGATTTGACCAGGTTACCTAATTCGTTCAGAAAGAGTACGTTTTCGTTTTTGGATGTTGTTTTATTGCTTTTTAATCGAAAAAGTTGTCACTACTGACAGCATGAGAAGACAAGTATTGTGCATTGTTGTCTTGATCCGCGATATTCTTGCATTACTAAATGGAGATGAATTTTCTCCTGATGATGTTAAACATGTCTGCTTATCAAAGCAGAAGACGAAGGTGAATTTAAGCTTTCTCCCTCATTTGAGGCTGATTCTGCATCAGATTGTCTGGTAGATTTTCTTTTTTTTTGTTGCAGGTAGCCATTTTGAGTTTGCTCTGGATGAGTTCTGCGCATGAGCTAATGTATAAATGTCGGTACCGTTTAAACGCAAAAAGAACCGGATCAAAATAAAGAAGGTACAGTGTTTACAGAACTGAACTGTACGAGTTTCATACAAGTTGGAGCTGGCGTCAAGCTTGCTTTCCTCGTTTGAACATAACTTCGGAAGGCCCATTGTTTGTCGCGTCTATTGAAGAAAAATGGAAAAGAACACATAACCTTTCTTTGAAAAACCTTTTAACAGTGTTAAAAGATACCTTACCGATGTCGTCAGCCCTGAAAAAGTCAGATAAAGAGAAGAAACAACCAAGACCTCAAGCTGAAGACGACAACACCCGTTGCAAAACGGAAAAGATGAGGATGAATCAATAGTTTTTACCTGTACCCTTTGTCATATTTCGCCTTTTCCTCTGTGGACGTGAATTTGTTTCAACTGAGCGGTTTTGTAGTTGTTTATCCGGTGAAAAAGACTTGAATATTCGACGAGTTTGGGTGGCAAAAACAGCTTGGGTTCTCACTTCCTGTTGCTACGAATTCCTTAGAGTCTGGGGTAAAAATTTCTTAGATTGAGTAGAATTTCCTTAAAATTGTGATGGAACCTTTTGTGGGTAAATAATGCCCTGGAGAGCTTTAAGTAATAAGAAATTCAGGTTTTCTGTTCTCATCATTCGGAAAACTTAATTGTAAAATTTTATTAAATTAAATGAAATATCGTATTACATGTATGTTGGGCCAGGGCTCCAGCTATCAGGCCACGGGAAGACCGCGTATGGGGACTAATACGATCGGCCAGAATGAGACATCACACTAATGATGTTTTGTTCATTATTCAAAATACTTTTGTCGTCACTTTTGTTATTCTGATAAATAAATATTTCAGGAAAAATCCAGAAATTCCTTTGAAATTCCTTAAAAACTTTACTTCCATAAAAACTCTTGACACCATGTTGTTTAACATAACAGATGCTGTGCATGACACATGAAACTTATTCCCATATATGAAACTGTGCGTCATCGTATCTTAATACAAACTTTTAAATCACTGAAAAGCTATGGCCCCCAGTGTCTTACATCATTATTTCTAAAACCAACCCACTGTTATTCAACGAGATCGGCTTCCACTAATAGCCTACATTTACCTAGAGCAAGAATCAACGCAGGAAAGCGCAGGTTTGCATTTTTGGAGTCATTTTTATGGAACAATCTTCCCGACATCGCTCGAAATCTCGATTCACCCACAAGTTTCTCTAACTTTTGTCGGAGATATTTTAAGACGAAATTAGCTAATATTACTGAACTAAAGACTTCAAGACTCTATTAGCTACGACTTAAAATTTTGTATATATATAGCTTCTTGAGGACCAGATTGGAAAAAAGTTTTTAAGACTTTATCTGTATATCCTCACTAAATAAAGTGTTAACATAACATAACAACATAACACATATGTACTTGAGAAAATATTCTTACATGCAGGTTGAAGTAGATGGATTGGTTGGTGCTATCGTCATGTTTCGCGCACCAATTGGTAAAACTTCATGTTATATTAAAATAGACATCCTAATATTCCAACCCCCGCCTTAAGTGTTTTCTTAACCCTAACCCCCCCCCCCGTCTTCAATTGGTGCGCGAAACATAACGATATAACCGATTGGTTGCTGGGATGAATGGGCTTGCATGGATTTTTAAATTTTGGAAAATCCTCACAACATTCATCTAAAGTTGCGCAATAAAATTCATCAAATACAGGGAACTTTTTTGATAATGTATGAACGTGACGCTACTAGAAATACGTATACGCAAGAACTCCTCGCCCGCCTTTTCGACCCCCAGGGCCCAGATCGCGCAAGGTCTAGCAGCTGATAACAAACAAATCGCAAAAGGCCGTTTCGTCATACGTAGATTTTGAACGTTATCTCGGCCAATATTTACTCGATTTCAATTCTGATTTGGAATTACCGAGTCTACATACATAACATACCCTTCGTAAAAACGGTTTATGTACTTAGAAATTAGTCGGTTCGTCTTCGATTATTTTGAATGTTATCTTAGTCAAATATTAACCTTTTCAATTCTGTAAACAGATTTGGAATTACCGTGTCTAAATACATAACATATAGCTTATGTACTTGAAAATTAATCGGCCATGTTTGTGCCGTTAAGTTTTTCTCCCCAACGAATATATTGGCTGATTAAAATGGATCACGTAAAAAGGGCGTACTCGGAACTTACGGGTTGGTTTTAGCCAATCATGTGTACGAGATTTGGTCCTATACCATTATATATATATATATATTATATGTATAGGTTATCACATGAGGGGTGAGGTGATATCAGTTACGATATCGTAATTGTCACGAGTGAGCACAGCGAACGAGGGACAATGATGATATCGTCCTGAGAGCGATAAAACTGATATCACCGAGTCACGAATGTGATAATCCGTTTATCACATACTTGTAATTAATAATCAATCAACAATAAGCATGGGCGTACGGGCAAAATTTTGTAGAGGGGGGGGGGGGGGGCTGAGCATAACTTGCCCGAATAAATGATGACGTCAATATTACTGAAGAACTCGAATTGCCATCGTTTTGCCTAAGCATTATTACACGTTTTTCATTAATGTATATGAACATGCATTGGAGACACGTACATTGGGGGGTCCGGGGGCATGGCCCCCCCCCCCCCCCCCGCGAGAAAATGTTTGAATTTTTGATTCTCTGAAAGTGTATTTCCTGCAATTTGAGGGCATTTTTCTCGTTTTTGCAGCCGCGGCAGCGTGCGGGATTCGAAGTATTTAATTACCGTTAAAGTAATACAGATTTTCCAAATAGACCGCGTGGATATCTCCTGAAACGCGCATAGGGAATGCGTTGCACGATGGCAGAAGAGAAGGAAGGAAAAGCAAACCAAATGTATTAGGTATATTCAAGTTGAATATACAAGATTACGTTTAGACAACGCCCGAACCAAGGTCTGACTATACATGCCACTTTTAACCATTGCTAAACGATGAACAACAATGAATGCCCGAATGACAAGACCATTTTTGCCCGAATAGAGCTAATTTTCAGACAACTGGGGGAGCTGCAGCCCCCCCCCCCCCCCCCGTCTTGTACGCCTATGACAATAGTCCTAAAAATAGACATAGCGGGACATATCGTTTTTATCTCCCGCTGTAAATATATATATCGCTTGCGACCTCGCTTACGAAGGGATAAAAAGACTTGCTAAAATCTATAAAAAGTAACCTTATCACTTCGGCAAGAAAACAAAAAATGCTAATTGCGTTGTCATGAAAATTAAGACGAAGTCACCAGGCAGTTAAAATGCTTATAAACAGATAAAAACAATAATTTGACTGTGAATCAGCCAGAAAAGGTTCTTCCAGTATTTAAAGCTTCAAATAAGCTGAAATATTTTTTAGCCTCCGAGGTAAAAATTCAGGTAAATCTGGTCCTGGCGTTTTATCGTTCCTATTCAACCCCGCCTTATGGTTGGGATTGCAGGAAAGTATGGGGATTGTGAGGGGATTGGTCGACGAATTTATTCAGCTTCTCTTAATTTACATGAAAAAAGAAGCAGGGACACTACAATAGTTATAAACACCAATTATAGTGGGCCCTTAAGTAAAAAATAAATAAATTAAATAATTTTATTTTATTATCTAATTAAATAATTACTCTTGTTAAACAAAACAGCCTTGAGTGGCGTAACGTTGGCCCAAGATTAAGGGGGGGGGGGGGGGCCGGGGGGGGGGGCGAGTGCCGAAAGCGCGAGACCTCTAGGGGGGTCCGGGGCGTTGCCCCCAGAAAATTTTGAAATCTAGTCTCTGAAATGCCATTTCATGCACTTTGGGGGAAGAATTTACAGAATTCTGATGGTCAGAAAATGACATATAACATGTAAAATTAAAAAAATAAATTTAGTATCACACTACCACATGGATATTTTGTTCTTACGTGCGTGCGTTTTTCGTTTCTCAGTTAGCCAAGCTATTCGCTACGAGATTGTGGCGAGTTCTGACCGAAGGCGGCTTCGGTAACGATTGCCGAAGTCGAAGTAAATGAGCGGGAATGAGCGGGAGCTTCAACGTTGAGCATTGATCAATAAAACCACAGATAAAAGTAAACCATTTGCGTTTTTTCCTTTTGCGGCCTTCGTTTAAAACAAGTTAAACACGCTTCTATCGTAAGTGAATTATGGCAAGTTTAGTGCTGGAAGATGGAACAATATTTCATGGAAAGTGCTTTGGTACAGCGAGGAATGCACCTGGTGAAATTGGTAAGAGTGTTAATTCTGAATATTTAAATTCGACAAGCACGAGATTGGATTGATCATTTGATCGACATTAAATTTTGTGATCTAAAATGTTTGGATACATTTTTTCGAATAGGCCCAAAGACTTAGGCATAGCCTTAGTGCTAGAATCAAGTAACACGTGCCGATATTACGCCATTCGCAACAAAATTAACCATCTCGTGATTGTGAACAACCTATTGATGACTAAAAGGGATGACTCAAAAGGACCTTTCTGTTTTTATCTGGTCTTTATTTTTCGTTAGGTTAGGGTTAGCTACGGTTAGGTTTAGGGTTAAGGTAAGGGTTAGCTACAGGATTGAGATTAGGGTAATAGGTCAAGATTAATATATGGTAAATAGTCAGTAAGGGGTCGTTCATTATTTATAGCATAGAGGATGTAGGATATTCCTTATCATATAAGCAAATCTTATAGTACCCCCCTATTTGATGCTTTCAAAAATTTTGAACCCCCTATTAATGAAATATTTAATATATACCCCTCAGATAAAGAGGTATAAGGATTGTTTCCCTTGCGTGCAGTTTGTTACACTATTTTTATATTTTATACAACAATTAAGGATTCCTAGTATTTACTAATATGATATCACCGTATTAATTTGGGGACTATTAAAATGTTGAATGTTTGTTGAATATTTTTGTGAAATTGGTTATTAAAATACTCACAATTTTAGATTATTTTCCTTTACATTAAAGTACATTTGCTAAAATCTCTATCAAGGGAGCATAAAGATACTAAGAGAGGAATCCATAGTATAAAGTGCGTCTTCCTCGTTCCTCTTAAGTTATTTTTATACGTTTTATGTCAAACTGTCATAGTTGTCACAAATTGTCATACCCCCTACAAGGTTTAAAAAATGACCCCCCATAAAACAAGTTCAACATTGTATAGCCCCCCTCATATTATCCCCCCTAAATAGTTTTTACTCATCCATCATGGCCATGCACCTATTGTCTACTGTCTAATGAATAATCATATTTGCACCGAAATCTTTCTGAAACTAACTTTAGGATTCTTTAAAAATGCTATATTGTCCATATTGTAAGCTATCCAATCCTGATTTACACGTGTGTAGACAAAAGGAATAAGGATTTTGTTTTCAAATATGTCATTAATACTTCAAGTTAATTTAGTCCCAATTTCTATGATTAGTTAGCAGAAATTAATTAGCAGACATATCACATTTGCGGCTGGAGAGATGAATCCAGTCTGGACTGTTATTGGTCAAGATTACCATTGAATCTAATTGGAAAATCACACCAGGTGATTAGAAACACACTTTAGGTGACTGAGGGTTACAGGGTTCGAAATAGCAGCCGGCTAGGACCTTGCCGGCGATTTCTAATTTCAAAATATAACTCGACTTTGGGTTGTCGGTGAAATTGCTTTTGCCAAGATCAAAATTATTCCATTTCTGAATATATGGTAATTTGTTTTGATTTCTCTGTATGTCATCATAACTTTGTTCTGTGATTTTCGTTTGCAAGATCAAGGCTGCAGTTCAATGCCAAAAAGTAATAATCCGAATCGCTGTCCAGTTTTCCTGATCCTGCTATCTTTGTTTATAAGTTGTAGTGGTGCCCGTGTTTCGCTAGTTTATACTTTGCGACTCCAGACCACAGTATTGTGGAAATGGGAAACAGCTGGCAAAAATTTTGACCTACAGTGCAAAAAACTTTACAAAATTAGGCATATTTTCTGAACATTATTTTGAACCCTGGGTTAGGGTTAGTATGACACTTTAAATAGTTTTTACTCATCCATCATTGCCAGGCACCTATTGTCTAATGAATAATCATTGCTCCAAAATCTTTCTGACACTAACTTTGCCTGATTCTTTAAAAATGCTACTTTTTCTTTTTTCCTGTCCATATTGTAAGCTATCCGATCCTGATTTACATGTGTGTAGACAAAAGGAATAAGGATTTTGTTTTCAATATGTCATTAATTACTCTAGTTAATTTAGGTCCAATTTCTATGATTAGGCCAAGTAAAAAAAATTATGTGGTTCCGGTTACATCTTGAAAAAAATTAGGGTAGGTATTTTGAGAATCCAGTCTGGACTGTTATTGGTCAAGATTACCATCAGATAATTGGGAAATCACACCAGGTAATTGTTGAATGGCAACCTTTCCAAGATTGATGGATTTTAGCAGCAGGAGGATATTACAAATTTAAATTAGTGTACCCTGCAAGGGTGGGTAGTAGCGAAGTAGTGTAGTTCGCTACTGTAGCGAACTACAATTTTTACGTAGCGAGTAGTTTTTGACTACATCAGCAAACTACATTTTTTCAGCAGCAAAGTAGTTGATTACTTTTTTGTTTTTTTACAACAATTGCTTTTTGCTACTTTTCAAATTTGTCATCAGTCAAAGTCAATCAGCACAACAGACTGAACATGCCGTACAGTCTCGACAAGTACGCCGAGTAGACGCCTGAACAAAATACGATATCAAATTAAATTCTAGACTGTGCCCAGTCCCTCAATTAAATTCGGGACTCTCCACTGTCGGGATTATTTATTAATTTATATAATAATTAACGTGGTAAAGTGATGAAGTCATCCTTGATCCAAGTCTATCCTGGTCGACTGGTCGTGGATTCACCAATTCAGGATTGAAGCAGAGTGAAGTATGGAAGAACAACAGCAAGCACCTCCTGGGGTTAAAAACCCGTGGCCGCATCTTTCTAGTAATTACTTGGAATATTATACCTCACAGTTAACTTGTCCAATCAGAGAGCTAGGTTTGTACCATGTGACGTGCCAACTCTGGGCAAACTCGTACCTGGGGTATTTTCTCCGGTTTCAAAAATGCTGATCACGAATACACCAGGTGATTCGAGTTTGAGTACCCCGCTTGTACCCAGTACATTGCCTAATTTCATTAGGCGCCAAGATGGCGGGCATAACAGAATGTGTGTTTTATATTATTAAGTATTTTGAGGTTAATTTTATTTGTTTTCTAGCTGTGTCTAATTTTATCATGTAACCTTCTGATACAGGAATCAAACCTGTAACCTTCTGATTGCTGGTGAGATGCTCTAACCATTGAGTTACTGAGACTCGAAAATGGAGAGCGAAGGTTTGATTGATATACAGTATGTATACTGCCTTGTGCGGCAGTCACTATATATCAGTTTTAAATATACACTGCTGTAGTATATGAGCTTGACAATTGTCAATGTATAGACAGACGTGTCTACTCCAAACTCTCCCACATTTATGACAGCAGTGTATATTTAACACATCCTAGAATAATATTACCAGTAGTTAACATTTTTGTTCACCTTACTTACCCGTTTGGTTGGTTAGGTGTAAGCTGTTGGCCGAGGGGGCCTTGGACTGGAGCGAGTAGTGGTACTTGGATTCAGGTTAAGATCCAACCAGGTGGTATCTTGAGCTGACCACCCCCTCGGGACAGGTTACACCTTCACACCAATACATTGGTGGAATTTTAACTTACCGTTCTTTGTAAATTTGATTACAGGGCGGGATGGTGGGTTTGCAATTTCGTGGAGCTCTTGATATTGCGTGACAACGCTATTCAAGCAAGTGCGCTAATGGCAGCGCACAACAGTTCGTGCCAGTTTCCAGGCCTGTTCCTCTCACCATGTGCTTGCCTCGATTGTACTGTATGCGGTGCGCGGTTACCTAGCTGTTAACCTTGGTTATTGTATAACCTCACTTAAACATGTACTGTATTGAGAATGCATGACATTGTAAATCAATGCTCCCTTTCCTGTGACATCCTTCCCAATTTTAACACACTATGTCACATGGAAGTTGATGGAACATTATGTAGAGTAGACCTTTCCGTACGGCAGCTACCAGTCATGCACGTCTCCTTTTGATTGGCTGTTTGTTGTCCGAACTTATTTAACAGCCAATCAAAAGGTGAAACGGATGAACGCTAGTTGCCATGCGGAAAGGTCAATTGTTATTCCCATACTTGGTGGTGCACATGTAACAGCTATTTGAGGCTTAGAGTATAAAATGTACGAAACAATAAAAAGTGTAGATGACTGAAAGCCTCAAAGTGTGTTGTTCAGTATTGGTACTGTACAGGTAGTATTGCACAGATTTGCTATTTATAGAACCAAAACTCAAACAAATATAATAATAATTAGGGACAAGGTCTCCTATTAACAACATAATTCTTCATGCAGAACAATGCGAATGAATGATTTTTAGTGCCAAGAGAGTAATCTCAACATTATCCTTGACAATCATACACAGTGGATTGTTACATTTTCAGGTGAGGTCAACCTACAGAGCAGTCCAAACAGTCAACACAGCAATTGTTTTTCAGAATTACTTTGAATATTCTTAGCACTCATAAAATGTACATCAAGTATGCAGTACTTGATGTGTACTGAATACACATGTACATTTGATGTAACTGACTCGCAAGGGACCCCAAATCACCCTTTTTATTTGAATAACCCCAAATAACCCTTGTATATATATATATATATATGTATATATATATATATATATATATATATATATATATATATATATATATATATATATATATATATATATATATATATATAATTATATATATATATATATATATATATATATAATTATATATATAATTATATATATATATACTATATATATATATATATATATATATATATATATATATATAATACTATATATACTAAGGATTTATGGTGAAGGAAAATTTCGAGTGTAGGAATATATACATTTTATGCATCGATTTAGTGAATGTGGGAGCTTATGGAGGCAGTACATAATTTGCTCTCCATTGAGTCTCGGGGTTAGAGTGTCTCACCACCAGTCAGAAGGTTACAGGGACTTGCATTGTCAGAAACATTTTCTGAGGATTTGAGCTTGACAATCATACATGTATTGTCTTTTTCTATTGTTATATACTGTATATACAGTACATTGCTGTTCTACCTGTATTATTACATCACCTTTTGCTATTGCTATGGATTTGTGAATGTTAGTGGCAATCTCAGACATAAATATACTGATGATACAGGTAGTAGTTGTTAATTACTATCAAGATTACTTGTGATATATAAAAGTGTTGATACAATGCTTGTTTTCAACTCTAGTTTTCCAAACTGGCATGGTCGGCTACCCAGAATCGTTGACCGATCCTTCGTACTGTTCCCAAATTCTTGTACTCACATATCCCTTGATTGGAAATTATGGAGTCCCAGCACTGGATGACCAAGATCAATTTGGGATTCCCTCTAATTTTGAATCCAAGAAAATTTGGCTAGCAGGTTTAGTGGTTGGTGACTATGTGGAGGAGTACAGTCACTGGAAAGCCAAAACGTCCTTGTCTCAGTGGCTTGCTGAACAGAATGTACCTGGCATATATGGTAATCATAAATGAATAATCTGATGAAGCCTAATATATAAATATTAAATTTTAATGTTTGCACTCAATATTCAAGATGGAAGCGTAGTACAGTACTACTACGCCTCCATTTTGAATATTGAATGCACGTTAAATAATTAGTGCTCCAAAACAGCTTCGCATTTTTCTTTAGTGTCACAACGTAGCGTCGTAACATCTCACAACGTTGCGTAGCGTCTTACTGTACAACGTCTTACAACGTAGCGTAACGTCTAACAACGTAGTGTAACGTTTTACAACGTAGTGTAACGTCTTACAACGTAGTGTAACGTCTTACAACGTTACGTTGTTTGTAAGACGTTACGCTACGTTGTTAAACGTTACGCTACGTTACACTACGTTGTAAGACGTTACGCAGTGTAACGTTTTACAACGTAGCGTAATGTCTTCCACATAGCGTAACATCTCACAACGTAGCGTAACGTCTCACAACGTAGCGTAACGTCTCACAACGTAGCGTAACGTCTCACAACGTAGCGTAACATCTTACAACGTAGCGTAACGTTTTACAACGTAGCGTAATGTCTTCCACATAGCGTAACATCGTTAACTCCTGTAATTGACGTTTACATCACTTGCGTCTCAAAATCAGCTTCGCAATTCTCAGAAAAATCACTTCGCAGATTTTCATAATTTGCTCAAAGTATAATGAAGGAATGCTACACTGTCGAATGTCTGAAGAGGAAGTTACATTTTAAGATGTTATAGAGGTTGCCCATTGGCTGTGCAGCATGGAAGAGTTTATATAAGATTGTTCAACTCCTGAACTACTGTAAAAGTTGCCTTTGGCAGACTAACAATTATGATGATGATTATACTGATCTAGTGATGATATCTAGGCTCACATCTTAGCTGTGGGTGTTTCGGCATCCGCGATCCTCCCCCGTACAGGTGCAAAACGCCCACAGCTGGTGGAACCTCCTCTTGGAACAACTCCTCTGATTGGTTGGTGTAAATTTACAGTTGCAAACGTTGCAAATGTCTATATGAATTGTAATTAAGCACATTGATTCCTTAGACTAACCGTAATGGTAACCCAATCAATCAGGGGCATCATTCTGAGAAGTGAAGTTCCACTGATATCCAGGCTGTCCAAAATTAAATGTGGAGGTAACGTAATTGCGTTGCTGCCAAATTTCGTTGGTGGAAACAAACAAAGTTGTCACTGGGTGACAACAAGAGTTTTAAAGGCCAAGATTAAGGCTTAGGTCTGTTTAATGTTATAAGAATAAATATGAAAGCTGCTAACTTCTCAAAAGAACTGGATAAAATATGAAAAGGAGAAACAGGAGAGCTTCAATGTATTGAAAAATACTTAAGTAAGAGTACTTACGTATATTAATAATAATGTTATAACATTCTTCAACAACTTAATTGATCGTGAATAATTTTTATGATTTATTTTAATTTTCTTGCTTTTAGTCAAGTAGTTAAATGAAAGTCAGAGTAAAATTAAAAGCAATAATTTAACTAATTTAACTGTCCGATAAACTCAATAGCACTTACATCGAGTGCATTATTTATGAATATGATTTTACATGAAACTTTGAATTAAATTGTAAATATATTACGTTGAATACTGCTATTTCCAGTTGACTTAGTAAAATCTTATTGATTAATAAGACAACACACAACCAACGCCCCCAAAATTTCAAATGCAAAACAAACTCAACGCAACCAGCCAACAATACATAATGTGGGATTTAGCCCCTGTCCAATGCTTACTTGATAGCGCGCAGAAAATAAATTAGAATGTTCTGGCGAAATAAGAACCATTGAAATATTTACAATTACAAAAATGTCTGGAGGAAAGACATCACGAAAAAAGCGTTTGTTTTAATATTTCACTTTTTTGGTTCTTGGGTAACGATATTTCCTTCTGGGGTAACGCGATATCGTTACCGTAAAACTATGTTTGCGGTAACGCGCATTTCATTACCGCAATTTTGGACAGCCTGATATCGCGTACCAGTACTGAATTGTTACCAGATAATTCTTTTTGCATCTGCTAATTCTTTCATTGCTCATTATGACCATACTGTAGTTAACATACTGTCACATGTCACTTTATTTTGTTTCATATGTCTCTTGTACCAATTGTGGTGTGTAGTACAATGGTCTATTTCGCATGTACATTGCAATATTTCTGTTTTAGGAATTGATACACGAGCTCTCACTAAGAAAATAAGAGAGAAAGGAACAATGCTTGCAAAGGTATTAAAAGCAATAAAAACCCTATCTGGTTTTCTTTTGATATTCACATGAAGGACATTTGCACAAAAATTTAGACCCTATTCACTACTTCAGCATATGTATCATATTACTTTTTCTTTTTTTTAAATTTTTTATAAGCTTTGCCACATCTAGACTAGAGAACAAATATTTACACAATAACTGACATACAAGACGATGGCAGGGTGTCCACAACAGCTTTGGCGGTCCCTATGAATATCACATACATGTAAACTGAACAATACACACCTTATACATAGTTACAGATAATTACAATATACAAATATAGATACAAACTAGAAACAACATGAAAGTGGTTTTGTTAAGTCACGTGCCTGGTTACATTTTAAGGCTTTTAAGGAGCAAGGGTCATCTACATTGTAATTGTTTTTAGAATGATATATTTAGTGATAATGGGTTTTGGTAGTACATTCCCGATCCTTGTCCCAATGGTATAAGATTTTTGGTATGTCAGAGTGTTGGATTTCTTAATTTGGAATTGAAGGCAGTTGGGATCTATTGATCTTGTAATTTTGTTGTGATTTTGATGTTCTGGAAGTACTGAATTAGAACGATTGATGATGCCACAATTTGCTTTAAAAAAGAACAGCATGTCGAGATATTCGTGCCAATAACTTATTGGTAGGATATTTGGGACGGCAAGCCTTTGATTGCAATTGGAATCGCAAAGAAAAGGTAGATCTAAATATATATTTTGATGCGCGTCTTTGTACGCGTTCCATGCGTGAGATGAGGTGGACAGATTGCGGAGACCAAACTTGTGTTACGTACCCCAGTTGAGAACGGACGAGACTTAGATAGAGAGTTCGACGTGCTGAACAGTTTTTGATGTTTTTCGTTGATCTACGGACATAGCCCAGCAATTTGTTGGCTCGGGAACACTGTTCAAAATAATAATAATATAATCGTGTTAGTTAATTAATTGACTTTATAATTAGTAGGAATGAACTTATGACGCATGAATTAGTAATTTGATATAGATGAATGATATACTAGAGCGAGGTGTGAGTATATGTTTATTAAAAGTCAGAAACTGTAATTCTTCTCGTGTACAATCGATCAGCTCGGGCTAGATCTCGAAAAAGATGTCTATCTATGAGGAGGTAAAAGCGCGACTCCTGAATCGCTTCGCATCGAAAGCGACAGAGCCAGAATTAAGATTCAAGCTCAACCAACGTTAACAAGAATCAGGAGAAACGTCAGAAACATACGCGGGCATCTTACTTGACCTAGCAAAAAGAGGCCATCGTGGGTTGGACCCCAAAACTCAAGATGAATTAGCCCGAGACCAATTTATCGCAGGGATACAAGATGAGAAAACGCAAGAACGTCTCGTTGACTCTCCATCGACTCTTGATAATGCTGTGAAACTAGTTGCAAGACCACTTGCGACGGTGCATAAAACGCAACAGAAATTGCGAGAAGGAACGAGAGCCAAAGTTCACGTTGTGGCCGTGGGAGACCAACGCTGAAGCGAGAAAGTTCACGTTGTGCGAGACCAACGCTTGATAGGTGATGACAACTCAAGCGCCAAACTCCACGCCGTGGGAGACAGACAGTCCATCGAAGATAGATTCAAAACAGCCAAGAAGGACAACCGGAAGACAGAAAGGACGGAGGTCGAACCAAATAAAGTGTTGTGGCTGTAGTCAACTGGGGCACAGGCGAAACTCGTGTCGAGAGTGGAACACCAGCATTGGCCAAAATAGACCGTCGCGAAACGAGAGTCAGCTGCCGCCGCGGACCGGGCGTCAGCAGTAAAACCAGTATTAGGTCCTCAAAACAAATTTCCTGCCAATGTTAGTGCGGCAACACAATCAGCAGTCTTCGTGAGTGGTTTGTTGAACAACGCCCAAACCCAAACCAAAATGTTGGTTAATACGAGATCTGCAGTCACTTTGGTCCATCGCCATTTGTGGGAAAGAAGTGAGCATCTAACGCGGGAGCAACTACAGACAGTCCATCAAGCCATCGTAGTCGCGAATGGGGAGCCATTAAAGATACTGGCGTCAGCCCAAGTGATAATTCGGTTAGGCGGCCTGGATGTGATGCACAATGGTTTGATTACTGAAGGTGTAACCCAAGAGTGTTTACTAGAAGCCAATTTTCTAATCGAGAATGGTTGTTTTATTAACCTGAAAACAGGCTCGCTCCACGCGGGTGAACATACCGTTGCTCTTCGATACCAAGCAAAGCCACCTTGTGTTTATCGGGTCACCCTAAAAGACACAGTGGTGGCGCGACCCAACGAAGAAATGGTTCTGTCAGCCGTTGTACAGTGTGATGGAGACAATAGCACCGATTTTCCTGCGTTTTCGAAGCGAGGAACGGTTTCGAAGCAAAGCACCAAGTTTTAACGACGAGAATTGTGGCGCGACCATCACAGGGTATAATGCCAATACGCATCGCTAATCTGTCAGAAACTCCAGTAACTCTTTACAAAAATCAAAGCGTGGGAAATTTCCACCCATATATTGTGTGGTTCGGAGACCTGGCCACATCAACACAAGCCCCAGTCTAGCCTCAGAGTTCAAAGTTCGAAGATACATACAGGTATATTCTCGACAGGTGACGGCGATTTGGGACGAACCAGTAAAGTATATCACCAGATTAGTACTGGAGATGCTTCCCCAATCCGTCAAGCAGCACGCCGAATCTCATGATAAATGAGATGCAGCAGCATGGAGTTGTCCAATCCTCCCAATCGCTATGTGCGTCACCAATTGTTCTGGTGAGGAAGAAAGACGGGACTACTATATCGACGCCTAAAAGACGTCACGCGTGAAGACTCCTTCCCTTTGCCCCGTGTGGACGATATTCTTGATTCTCTTAGAGAAGCTTGCTGGTTCTCAACGTTAGATCTGGCGAGTGGTTACTGGCCAATGGAGCTTGATCCCCGAGATCGAGAGAAGTCTGCATTTGTTACACCCCAAGGGTTGTACGAATTCCGAGTAATGCTTTTTGGTCTGTGCAACGCCTCGAGCGCCTTTCAACGCTTGGTGGGGTTGGTGTTGGCCGGACTTACTTGAGAGTCGTGTTTGGCTTATTTAGGACGATGTCATCGTCTTTGGACGAACATTTGACGAACATTTGGATCGTCTACGATCTGTGTTCAAGAGATTTCGTGGTGCTGGGCTTAAGCCGAAGAAATGTCATCTGTGTCTGCGCGAAGTAACTTTTTTGGGACATGTGGTCAATCAAGATGGGGTGTCCGCCGATCGTCAGAAAACCAAAAGAGTTGCTTCTCGGCCAGTCCCTACGAACCCGACTGAATTGCGGAGCTTTTTAGGTCTCGCATCATTACAGGCGGTTCATTAAAGACTTCGCCAAAATCTCCAGCCCATTACATCGTCTTACCGAAAAGATGACCGAGTTTCGATGGAGCGAAGAAGTTGACAAAGCTTTCAGAGAATTGAAGCGACGACTAGTCTCCGCCACCATCCTGGCGTACCCGAGATACTCAGACCCATTCATCCTCGACACCGACGCTAGTGATTGTGGTATTGGCGCAGTTCTGTCCCAGATACAAGACGGTAAAGGGAGAGAGAGTGATCGCCTATGGAAGCAGGACATCGACTGCAAAGCCGAAAGAAATTACTGCGTGACTCGCCGGGATGTGCTCGCAGTTGTTACCTTTACTCGTCATTTTCGATGCTACTCACTGAGACGGCCCTTTACTGTTCGAACAGATCACGCGGCACTGCAGTGGTTACAACGGTTCAAGGAACCAGAGGGACAAATGGTTCGGTGGTTGGAGCAACTGCAAGAGTACCAATTTCAAGCCGAACACCGACCGGGGACAAGACACAGTAACGCCTATGAGTTTTTCGAGACGACTATGTGGCCAGTGTGGTGACCCTGTCCGAGCTCGTTTATTGGCTGGGAAGGACCGCCCTACTGTCGAAGAAATCCTGTGCTCTGGACTGAAAAATCGTGGCTATTGGGCTCAATGGGACCAGTTGTTCCTGGAAAACGGTGTGGTTCATCGACGCTGGGAAGACAAAAACGGGAGCAGAGTCTTAAAACAAATGGTGATACAACAGGAACTTGTCCCTGTCGTAATCAAAGAATTGCATGACGGAGTAGGAAGGCAAGAGAACGGTTCTATTGGATAGGGCTGAGGGAAGACATCGAGCTGTGGTGCCGTCAGTGTCCCGAATGCGCCGAACGTAAATCTCTTGCAAGATCAAACCGAGCATCGCTGGTGGCTGTTCGTACCGGGTTCCCAATGGAGAGGATGGCCCTAGATATTGTCGGATATACTCGTGGTTTCTGATTACTTTACTAGATGGCCTGAAACCTGTCCTCTTCCGAACCAAGAAGCTGAATCTATAGCACGAGTGCTAGTCAATGAATGGATTTGTCGTTTTGGAGTCCCGATGCAAATTCACGTAATTTTGAGTCAAAGGTCTTTAAAGAGATGTGCAATCTTCTGGGAATGGAAAAGACTCGCACCATCCCCTACCACCCGAAGTCAGATGTACTCGTCGAACGTTTCAACCGGACACTAATCAGGATGTTGAGCATACGTGCTGCAGAGGATGGGACATCTTTGGACGATTATCTTCTCTCCACCATGTTAGCCTATCGCTTCAGTGTACAGGAATCCACCAGTTACACGCCATTCCACTTAATGTTTGAAAGAGAAATCCGACTTCCCGTCGATTTGATGTTTGGTAGAGATCCTGACCCGAGAAGGGAGACCAGCGAGTATGTCATACAGCTCGAAGAACACCTGGAGGAAGCCTACAAGGTCGGCAAAAAGACCGGTATGGTCAACGAGCAGTTGGTGGCCTCTACAATGTTGGAGACCGGGTCTGGCTCCACAATCCTGCCATCAAGAAGGGTTCTAATCCAAAGAGCCATCGTCCCTGGACTGGTCCCTTCGTCGTGGTAAAACGGATAACAGATGTGGTGTATTGATGGCCTTTCCTCGATCCCACTACAGTTATTACTGCCCCAAATTCGACCAGACAATCCGTCATACTTTTTCATGCAAGTCCACCAACATCATTTTTTGCATTTCTTGTGATAAATGCCCTAAAATCTATATCGGTGAAACTGGGCGACGCCTTTCAGACAGGTTTGCTGAACATCTTCTTTCCGTGAGGAACAATGATGTTGACAAACCTACAGGTTTGTAGCCCGCCATTTCAACAGCTCTAACCATTTGGTTTCAGACATGAAAGTCTGTGCCATCCGTCCCATCTCAGGCGGTAACGATAACCGCAAACGGCAAGAGAAGCGTCTCATTTTTAAACTTGGCACCACACATTCG
Organism: Chrysogorgia sp. JL179-B06; assembly: GCA_035772405.1. Classification (NCBI taxonomy): domain Eukaryota; kingdom Metazoa; phylum Cnidaria; class Anthozoa; order Scleralcyonacea; family Chrysogorgiidae; genus Chrysogorgia; species Chrysogorgia sp. JL179-B06. Next base: position 866,647 of record JAYKKM010000475.1, read on the forward strand.
CTTGGTCTTAACGAACGTTTTTCTTTTATTTAATTTCCTACAAGTTTTTTGTTATTTTAGTTTGCGAGGAACTTTTTTATTATTAATAATTTATCTGCATGCACTTTCATTCCTTTTCAAGTTTTTGTTTCTTACCGCTTTACTATCGCATAATCCCCTTGAATATTGGACCTGTCATTTCTCCCTCCCCTCAGTAGATTTGCTGGTCGACTGTAAAAATAGCAAATGATTTAACTTTTCGCATCTCATTCAGTATTAGTTTGTTTATCTCCCGTGTATTTGATTGGCTACATTCTACTTGTGACATCATTTTGGCATGTATATAAGCCCTATTTATTTTATTCCATCTCGTCTTACTCTGATGAAAGGCTCCGCTCGAAACGTCAGTATTTCTTCACTAAAAATCTTTGCAGTTTACCACCTTTTCACTTTGCTATATATCCAAAACACTGTCTTCGCAGCACTCTACTTTTATAAAACTGTTTTAGTTTGATTCCTACTGTGTTTGTAATTTTTAGATTGTTGTTGATGGCGTAGAACCTGAATCTGTTCCGTTTGAGAATCCAGATGATCGTAATATTGTTGCTGAGGTGTCTTCACAAGTAAGTTGACAAAAATTACAGACATGGATGCATGTACTGTACTATGAGATTTTATAAGAAAAAACTTATAACGCATGTTATTGATCTGAAATATTATTTTATGGATTTTCCAATTTATTTTCCCCCTCCAATATTGAAAAAAACTTTTCTGCCCGTAAAACACAAAATAAAATTGGTGTTGCCTTGAGTGTCTAGCTTTTGGTGATTGGTAACATCTCAAATCGCATTGCTCTTTTGCCGGTGTTGTTTCATTCACATTTTCTTGTTATACAGTATATTTGCACCTCATTAGCTATGCTAGTTAAATCTTGAATGATGTGCTAGCTTGGAATAGTCTTGGTATAAATGAGATCGTAGTGTACAGTTACGCATCACTCAGGAGAACTGCTTTGCTCCTTATGGGATTATCAAACCCATTTAACCTTCTGATCACCAGTGAGATGCTCTAGCCATTTAATTACAGTGTGTGGCCTCACATGACTGAGTAAGGTTATCTGATGAAGTGGTACATTAATGCACTAATGACATGATTAATGGACTGTTATGACATGATAATTCTTCAGTACATCAAATAATTTCCCAACGCAACTAGGTGATCAATCAGACAGATATAGTTTGACGCTACTCTGGCTTTAATAAGTTTTTTGAACGTAACTTAAAAGTTACTGTCCACGACCCAACGTTTCGACACTCCAGTCTAGTGTCTTCATCAGGGGTCATCGTTGTAAAGTTATATCTCTATTTATACCCTCATAGAACCGATGATGACGTTATCTATTAACAAGATGTAAATAAGCTTCTGGTAATAAACCACCGTCATCGTGATTCAATGGGGCGTGGGCGCTATTGATATGCCAAGCCTCCCGCGGATTAGTGGTAATTTCCTTTTTTGAAAAGAAAACAGCCTTTTGGTGTCCTTTTAAACGCGTAAAAACGGACGTTTAGTCTGACCGATGTACTCCTGATCACAGTCATTGCACGGAATGGAATAGATAGCGTCTTTCCTCTGTTCCTTCGCAATACGATCCTTAGGTTTTGCAAAAGTATGAGCCAACGTCAAGAAAGGTTTTTGAGCAACTTTTACGTTGACAGTAACTTTTAAGTTACGTTAAAAAAATTTTTTAAAGCCAGAGTAGCGTCAAACTATGCCTGTCTACAGTACATTAATGATATCATGCATGATTTAATATATTCTGACACAATATGTACCTCTTGTTTGTAGAAACCTGTTATTTACAATCCTACCGGTGATGTGAAAATAGTTGCAGTGGATTGTGGGATGAAGTACAACCAATTGCGGTGTCTTACTTCAAGAGGAGCGTGTGTCAAAGTTGTTCCTTGGAACTATAACTTTAACAAAGACGATGGTAAAGTTACTTTTGTCATTTTTAAATTGTATATATCCCACTGTGTCTGGGTATTCACTTGAATACCCTGCTGTGTCGGGTTATTCAAGCTTGTGAATACCCAACCTCGTGCGGGGGGAGCGGATGTATGACCCTGGGTATGAGGTTGGTGAATACCATGTGTGAAAACCAAAACGAGGCTGTCAACACTCAACAATGGAGGAACAAGAAGGTGGTTTGCCCATTGTTTGGCCTGGAGAATCAGATGAGTTAATCAGGTAGTTGCAAAGAAGATGTGAGATTCAAAAGCAGGTTATAAGAAAAAGGCAATGATATTTCTTGACTGCAAAAAACAGATATTGTATAACTATTAACAGACATATAAGTACATTGTAAGACAATAGATTTTACGTTTTACTCTCTAACAAAGGGCCTATACACACAATACATTAGACCTCTTACACACATTTTACAGTTTTTGATTATATAAAAGTGTTACAATTACATTTATAAAAGTGTTACACAACATTGGTATTACCAACAAATGTTCTCCATCATTATTTACCTATATTATTAATGGTGAAGATATTGCCAGAGTAAAATCAACGAAGTACAGCTGGGTATTACAAAAAATCAATTTTAAAACTTGAATTGGAACGAACATTGTGATAATAGGGACGTTATAGAAGATATACGACGTGGCTTTCATGCGAAACAAAGAGAACGAATAATTTGTAGTCCCAAGAGTATTCTCAACGCCGTCCTCGTTCTGTTTACAACGCAACTCTGAGCATTTTCACGTCTTCAGGACGACGTGAACTCGCTGAGAGGTGAGATCTGTTCCTAAAGCCTGGTTTCCATTTGGTCGCCACGATCGCAACGGTGTCACAGTGGTCGATGTAATAGAATGTCAATCTATCTTGTCTTGTGTCTTCTGTATGCAAAGTAGTCTTTACTATTACAAAGAAACATGGACACACTATTACATCGACCACTATGTCACCGTTGCCGTCGTGGGGACCAAATGGAAACCAGGCTTTAATATTGACTTCAGCTCAAACACTACAATCATTTTAGCAGAACTGGAGCGTTTTGGAGGTCATAAAAGAAGCTTCAAACATCAAATACGGTAGTCAATTTGCCATGGCTTCTTTCAAATGCTTAAATTCACACTGCTTGTGTTAAAGTTTTGAGGGCCGCGTCGTCGAGGTTGCCGCGTTGTAGATCTTAAAGTCCCTAATATCTGCCATAAGACACATCCTCAGTGACTGTAGTACCGAAGTGAAAATCAGGACTTACACTGCCCTTGTTAGACCCCAATTGGAATATGCAAGCCCTGTGTGGAATCCCTACACCAAAATAAATATAGGTTCTCTATATAAGATTCAAAGCAGAGCTGCTAGATTTGTATTTATCGGGATTATTCTAGAACAAGTCCTGTTACAACCATGATAAACAATCTTGGCTGGGATACACTGGGGCAGAGGCGCTAATTAGCCCAATGTTTTATAAGATCCAACAAGGTTTGGTTGGCATTGATTTACCTCGAGAAATATGTCCGATAAGCAGAGCGTCCCGTTTACCGAACCCTCGAAGTTATCGTCGACTACAAGTTAATAACAATATTTATAAATTCTCTCTTTATTTCTGCGATCCTTGCGATCATTGCGATCATATGGAAACCGGGCTTTAGTGGTAATAATTTTGGAATTTTCCTACGCAATCTCATGGTTGGTTATGCACGCGTGCTCCGACAAAGGAGAATTTTCCTTTTTTGAAAAGATAACGGCCTTCTGGACTTTTGGTGTTCTTTTAAACGCGTACGAAACTGACGTTTAGTCTGACCGATGTACTCCTGATCACAATCATTACACGAAATGGAATAAATAGCGTTTTTCCTCTGTTCCTTTGCTATACGATCCTTAGGTTTTGCAAAAATATGACCCAACTTCAAGAAATATTTTTGAGCAACTTTTACGTTGAAACTACCCAAGATTCTTTTAATTGGTTCCGTAATCCCTTGAATATACGGAACTACCGCAAAACCCATCACCGAACTTTCGTTCTCAGAGTTTGTACTGTACGTGCTGGTGTAACTGCAGGTTTTAAACAGTCTTTTAAACATACGTTCAAAAACATTTTTAAGCCAGAGTAGCGTCATACTATGTCTGATTTATCACCTGGTTGCGTTGGGAAATTATTTGTTAAAAGACTATTCAAAAATACTAAAAATTTACATGGTAAACTGCCAAAATTGTGTATAGAAGGTCTAACGGTGCCATGAAGTGATACATGATATTGTCACAGAGTGAAACATAAAGTTTGAATCTTCTCAACTGGCTTAAAAGTTGTTGAATGTAAATTCTGCCTTGACAAACTAACCATACAATTGTGTGGGAAAATCTAAAATTGTTATCGTACCACCAAACTGCTGTCCCATCAAAGACATTGAAGAATGGCGTGTTAATGGCACCCACGTCCATTTTTAACTCACTCATGGTAATACCTTAACTGGTTTTCAGATTATGATGGATTCTATGTATACTGTTATATAAACGAGCAGCAGTGTTTTATCAGATTTAAAACACGAGGGCGTAGCCCAAGTTTCAAAAATGACCCATTTGATAAGTTCATTGGCGTAATAATTTTGAAAATCAATGTTGTCTAAGCCGAGAAAATCAAAGATAAAGTTTATGTAAATTAGGATGATTTTTTATCACATTTAAAACCACCGACACGGTAGTGATTTCCTTTCTCCTTTCCTCATGAATTATTAATGAGTTTTTGAAATATATTGTAATTTGAACAAAGCTTTAAAATACGTCGAAACCATGGTGAAATGGTAAATATAATTCTTACAAGAACTGTTTGAAAACACTACTAATATAATTATTATGCACGATAATATGTATAATAACCCTATAAGTTCATACAAGAACTGTTTAAGAACACTACTAATATATTATTATACACGATAATATGTATAATAACCTTATAAGTTCATACAAGAACTGTTTAAGAACACTATTAATATATTATGCACGATAATATGTATAATAACCCTATAAGTTCATACAAGAACTGTTTAAGAACACTATTAATATATTATTATATACACGATAATATGTATAATAACCTTAAGTTCTGAAAAGAACTGTTTTTAAACTAAAGATGAGATGACTCAGGAGTGTCTCGAAACATTAGATCATGAACTGCAACTTTTTAAAGTGCCTATGCAACGAAATTTTCAAGTTGGAGAAAATGGCATTAAAGTAAAGTTTGAGATAACTGCTTTCGATTGTGAAAGTTTCAGGGCGAATAATTAAGGAAAGTGTGTTTGTTTAGGGTTTGAAAAACTGGCGTTTGGCTCAAAAAGTTGAGACATATTTTATTCCACAACTTATGACATCACTAGGATCTACATAAATTCTTATTGTTATCGAACAGACTGTTCAAAACAGCCTTTAGAAAACTAAACTCTCGTGGGAAAGTGTGCACAAGGGAGTGTAAAATTTATTCATAACGAATTATTTGTTTTAAAATATACATGGTCAAAGCCGTATCCAACTTATGAGTAATGAGTAATTAAGAATGAGTAATTAAGAATGTACTGTCGATTTTCGACAACTAAAACATATTCGTGAATAGTTCATTTATGAACTTCGAAGTTTCTAACCACAAAATGAACGACAAAATCCCTTTATTTTCTCTTTATATACACGCCATTGCGGTAAGAGCTCAGAAAGCAATCAAAATTTGGGGTCTGGGTCGAGTGATGTCATTAGTTGTGCAAGTATGCCAACTATTTTAATGATGTCTCAATTTTTAGGAGCACAGTCTACAAACGCTAAATAAACATACTTCCATTTAATTGTTCGTACTAAGATTTTCACAGTCGAAAGAAGCGATACCCAATATTACTTCAATGTTATTATTTCAAACTTGGAAATTTCGTTGCATAGGCACTTTAAGTTACTTGTGCTGACAACATTCAAAAACTTTTTAAAAGTTTTAAGGCATAGTGCATGAAAAGGTTAACATGCTCGTTTTTTTAGCTGAGAACTTGTAATTGTAAAAACATGTATGATTAAGAATTTTTGTGATTTTGAGGTAGTCATTAGTCTTGTAGATATTCCATTGAATGTTTATTACTAAAACAATATTTCATAAAGAAAACACAGATCGTATTTTTTGTCTACAATAATTTCGTTTCCCCCAAATTTCAATAATGATGCAATGAAATGGTTTAAGTCGGTTTTTTCGCGTCCGATTTCGTTTTTTTTTTAAAACCTCCCCAGCCTAAGAGTAACATCAAACTATATCTGATATTCCACTTGCTGCATTGGGAAACTACAGTATTAGTTAAACTATGTACAATTATTTTTATTTTGTGATTTTCCAATGAATTATTTTTGGACCACTGTTCCTCGCTATTTTGGAATAACTACTGCACAGCACAAGAAAATGCAAGTGCTCTGACATTAAATTGCTTTCATTTCCAGGATACGATGGAGTGTTCCTTAGTAATGGGCCTGGTGATCCGACATTCTGTACTCAAACTATCGAGTATATCAAAACGGTCATTAACGGCAAAAGTCAGAAGCCACTATTTGGAATATGTCTAGGACATCAACTTCTTTCTCTGGCAGCTGGATGCAAGACATACAAAATGAAGTGAGAGTTTGTTTAACAAATAGATTCCATTTTCCCGTTGTCTGTTCAGTTATATCGAGTGGGTCACTGATGTTCTTACCACGTTCTGACGTCCTCTGTATATCTATAACTGAACAGACAACGGCAAAATGGAATCTATTTGTTTTAAACAATAAAAATTGAAAACAAACCATTCAAAAGGCTTATTAGCTCTTTGGCGATTTCTGGGGCATGAAAAAAGATAAAAACAGTCGGCTGACGTGATCTGGCGTGATCTGGCGTGAGCTGACGTGATCCGTGCATCTGTCCTCTAATAGATCATGGCCAACAACCAATGAGAATGCGCGTATAGTAAACAAGTTATTGTATAAATAATAATAGATTTGGAATTTTTTGTACAATAATATATTTGGAAATGAACGACTCCATTACCAGAAATGAACGACAAAATGGTCGCCGCTTGAAGGTTAATTTACATATGGTTCTTAGAAAATGGCGTCTTATTTTACAGTGAGTTACATAGAGCAAAAATATTAAAATGAAGATTCTGTTTATTGAGTAGCTCGTTTAGCGCTTCCCAACCTTTTAATATATAGCAATGACGATTTTCAAATTATTCAGTTACCGCCGGTTTGATTAGATCAGTCAAATCTACGATCCGCCAAATGACGATTTCTAGAGATAATTTTCGTCAATACTTGTGCTTCTATTAATGACGGGAATTTTATAATGTCCATTGTCCTGTTGTCATTACAAGTTTGCTGATTATTAAAATGTTGGAATGTAACTTTAGCTGAATTGCTGGATATTAAAATTTTAACATGTAAGATATAGGTTCTTCCATCGACTTTCGAACATTTGACCAAACGCTTTTGAAAATATCAAACAAAATCCGATAACAACTCAATGACGCGTAGCATATTTTATGTGTTGGCTGTTTTTAACACAAGACGCCTGCTCAGGCGTTCACTCCGCCTGCAGGTAACGAAATATACACAAGGTGGCAAAACAAATGGGGGTTAATGGAACTGCTCAAGACTATAAAGTCCCTAAATTGATGTCACTTGATGTACACAATTCACAAGGAAATTGTGCACGTGTACGTGCCAGTTTCTGACACCGACGACGAAAACAGACGCGGCGGCCATTTTGTCGTTAGTTTCTGGTAATGCCTGCTTTCAGGCTTGAAAAAACCCTCTCTTCTGAGACCAGGTCACGTGGAAACCTCTGAATGGAGAACGACGACAGCGATGGCAATTACTCCTTGGCTGGGACTAAAAAATTATTCGTTCTCTTTGGGGCTGTTTACAGTTTCATTCCGGATTGAACTCATACCGGTTCTGCTAAAATCCCTTTAGGTGTTTACATGATTCATGAATCCGGAATGAGATGCAGCTCAATCTGAATTGAGTTCATTCCGGTTCTCATTCCGATCGAGTTTCATTCCGGATTGAGTTTCATTGAAATTTCATTCCGGAATGAAAAATACGACCTAGAAGACTGAAACGAACAACACGTGTGCTTTTAACATTTATAGATGACAAATTGAGACAGGAATTGCGCCGACGTAATATTGTTCAATATAAATAGCTCTTTGTCGACGACGTTATAAATTAAAAGTGAATTAAATGCTTGTTTACTTGCGACCGCATCGATTATCGTTGCTAGTGGTGCTTTCCCCCTTTTCTTATGTTTATTCTTCGCCAAATTATCAGTTTAAGGCACATGTTGAAATGTACAAGCGCAGAAATCGTTGAATGAAACATACCCGCTATAACGTTTTAGATGTGTGAAGTTGATCGTCCAGGTTGTTGTAGTCTTGAGAAAGACTGTTGTTGGTGACTGACGTTTCGACGGCCTCAGCGGCGGTCATGTTCAGAGTCAAGTAAAGCATGTTTGTCAGGGTTTGCCTATATATACGTCTGGTTCATTACGTCATTACGTTTTTTTCACACAAAAAACGACAAACACGCTTTACTTGACTCTGAAGATGACCGCAGCTGAGGCCGTCGAAACGTCAGTCACACCAACAATAGTCTTTCTCAAGATTACAACAACCTGGACGATCAACTTCACACATGTAATGATACTCCTAGGTTCAAACCATTTACTTTATAATGTTATTGATCGCCATCTTGAAATTTCAGATTTCGCGCGATTATAATTCCTATGTAAACGCGGTTTGAATTCACGTTCAATCCGGAATGAAACTGAATCCGGATTCATGATTGTGTTTGCTTAAGTTCAATCATAATACGTTTTCAGTTGTTCGTTCACCGACCTTTTAGAGTTTTCAATTTGTATTTTTCTTAACTTGTTCATTTTAAAAGTCTTAACCCTTTAAGTCTCAAATTCTCGTTATTGGTCTCCAAACATTTCTTATAGTACTAGTTGGAAGAAATTATTTTAAAAATGTCAGTTTATCTTTGGTGATCATTTCCTCTATTCTCATTACTTCTATGTGTAGTAAAGCATTGATATTATTAGGAGAAATTAGTTGCTGATCAGTGCATGATCACCACTGGGGCATACAGGGTTAAGTTATTCTTTTATTTCGTATAGGTACGGTAATCGAGGCCACAATCAACCATGTATCCACCACGGCTCGGGCCGGTGCTTTATCACCACGCAGAACCATGGCTTTGCTGTCAACCCGGACACTTTGCCACCCAACTGGTCCGTTCTATTCACCAATGCCAACGACAAAACCAACGAAGGCATAATCCACAACTCGGCACCTTTCTTTAGTGTCCAGTTCCACCCAGAACATACCGCCGGACCGGAGGATTTGGAGTGTCTATTTGACGTGTTTCTGGAGAGCGTGCGGGACTCAAAGAGAGGAGACGCCCAAACGACGGTTAAAGAAATGATCAACAAACGCTTTTTCTTTGATGCGCCGCTTGAGGTCCCACCCTATCCTAAGAAAGTACTCATTCTCGGTTCTGGTGGCTTGTCCATCGGGCAGGCTGGTGAATTTGACTACTCTGGGTCACAGGTAAGGCTATGTTTCCACAATTTGTATGGATTAACTAACCCATGCTTCAATTCAGGGTTTGAGCCTGTAGTTATACCAATAACAATATTATAACTGCAGTGTATAACTGTATAGTTTGCAAGTATAAATAGTATTAAACTATATGAAAAATTGAAAATGAAATGATTAATCTAACTTGGTCTAATAATAATAATAATAATAAAGACGTATTAGGAGCATTATACAATAGTCTCAATGCTCTTACAACAATATATATATTCTTAAAGTTACTTTTAAAACTAATTACAGTTTCATTATAAGATAAAGCCTACTACATATATTAACACTAGGAACAATAACTATTAATTTTACTCAAAAAGAAAAGTCTTAACTGCAGACTTAAAATTACTAAACATTTCAAAGCTTCTAATTTCCTGTGGTAATGAATTCCACAGTTTTGGTGCTGCAACCGAGAATGCTCTGTCTCCATGAGTCACCGTTTTGGATTTTGGCTCGAGTAGCAGATTTTGGTCAGATGATCTCAAAGTACGAGTAGGTTTATATTTAGTTAGCAAATCAGTAATATAAACAGGCGCCTGGCCATGCAAAGCCTTGAAAGTAATTATTAGTATCTTAAAAACAATCAGTGATCTCACCGGCAACCAGTGAAGATTACGTATAGCGCAGGGGAGATATGCTCCGATTTTTTAACCCCCGCAACAAGTCTAGCAGCTGTATTTTGAATTCGCTGTAACTTGCTCAATTCAGTATCTGGTAAGCCATATAGGATGCTATTACAGCTGTCAAGTTTTGATGTTATGAATGCATGCACCAACTTCTCACAGTCCTTTTTACTCAAATATTTCCTGATCTTGCCAATATTTCTGATAGCCAAAGTGGCCGATTTACAAATGTTATTTACATGAGTATTTAATTTTAAATGTCTATCTATTTAATTTTAAATGTCTATTTTAAATGTCTATCTAATGTACGGAGCCCCATAGTGCCATACTATTAAAGCGCTATATTTTTCTTAAATTCCGACTTTTTTCTTAAATTCCGACTTTTTTCTTAAATTCCGACATTTTTCTTAAATTCCGACTTTTTCTTAAATTCCTACTTTTTTTCTTAAATTCCTACTTTTTTTCTTAAATTCCGACTTTTTCTTAAATTCCGACTAGTATAATTTATGCAATTCCTCGATTTGATAAATGACAAAATGGCGGATAGCGGATTTGTCGGAAGCGTTAGCATGAATGATGTCTTGAAAAGGAATGATGTCTGTCTTACTTAAAATTTTACATTTTTAAACTTTTTATCTTTCGTTTGAATTCAAAAATGGCGGAAACATTTCCATATTTCTATACAGTTATAGTTATAGAAAACTGCTTTTAACCAATTAGAACTATTACCTTCAAATTTTATTTTATAATATACAACAGCTTGAGCGCAGGCAATCAGTACACTATATATTTCATTAAGTTGATTGTGTTGTTCTCATTCTCTTTGCCAGGCTATCAAAGCTTTGAAGGAAGAAGGTATTCATACCGTTCTTATTAATCCAAACATAGCGACCGTGCAGACGTCGAAAGGCTTGGCCGACAGAGTTTACTTTTTACCTGTGACGACGGAATATGTTACTCAGGTGATCTCAACATGTTCTTTTAAATTTCACATTTCTTCCCTAACGAACCTATGTTTTCTCTTCCCCTTATCGGCCAATGAAAAATCAGATACGAAAGTCAGATGTGTCTTCTTATTTTATTTTTAAAGTGCATATGACACGAAAATTAAGTTTGTGTTATTTGAACGATCTCTTAAAATAATGAAGAATATCAATTTACAGCTTTTCCAAATTTCACTTAAGTTCATGAGATATTCTCATTTATTTGATGTGTAAATGATAATGACTTATTAAAAAAGCCTGTATATCATGGCAATTATTTGATGAAATAACTCAAAAGGTTCCACGTTTAGTGTTGTAGAATCGACACATGCAATTTCCCAGTGATATCAAGTGGTTTCGTTAAATAACCACAAAGACGTACTGGATTTTTCAACAAGTCCTTATGCAGTGTGATGTCATAAGTATGATGTACTGGGCATGACATTAAACTGCACTCCACCTATGGGTCTAATAGGAAGCCTTGATGTAGACTTGGTGTTTTAGGTTACTATTATTCCTACTTATTCCCATGAGGAGATTCGAGGAGATTTGTTTCGCCCACCGGCCATCCATCAACGGAGGAGGAGCTGCGACCCCTTCGTTTAGGTGCCAAGGCATTATAGCATTGTAAGGCTTAATATGGATCAAGACCTTAATGCAAATCCTATACTTCCAGTGGCGGGAGTCCACAGGAACTTGCCTGAGGATACAAGTGCTGGTCGAACCATTGAGGGATTTCGACAGTATGACGATTTGTCTCCAAACCCTTCGGGGAGAGACTTGTCTGAGAACAGTGCTCGGTCCGCAGCACTCTTGCGTTGTAAGAAGCCGTTCATAATGGCCACTTTCAATGCAAATACAGCGAGAGAGAGGAGGGAAGAGCAAGTGAGATTGCCCAGTGTTTCTCAACTAATGGAATTGGAATTTCCTATAGATTGTCACTAGATTGGAAGGCCAGTATCTCATCACAACATCGGCTTGGAGGAATCAGGCACAAGCATCAATTGGAGGAGGGGTCTGCTGCTTAACTCAAAAGCAAGAAAGGCTCTTCGTAAAGTAACCCCCCATACAGAGAGGATACTAGCGGCAGAGTTTGACAGCAATCATATAACAACTGTCATTGTTGCATACTCACCCACCAATACAGCCGCTCTGGATGAAGTTGAGAACTTTTATGAGGATATGAGTGCATTGTTTCGAGACGTAACTGCCCACAATTTCTTAGCTGTTCTAGGTGATTTTAATGCAAGATTGGGATCAGCTGATGCACCTTTCACCTATCACAATGAAACTAGTCGCAATGGAAAATATGTTTCGGAACTCGTATCAGAACATGTACTTCTTGCTGCCAACACCCAATTCCAGAAGAAACAGGGGGAAAAGTTGGACATTTTAAGATCGATGTACAAAGATGAAACGTCAGCTTGATTATATACTAGTACGAAAGAAGTGGAGAAACAGTGTTCTAAATGCGGAGCCATACAACTCTTTCTGTACTACTCGATCTGATCACCGAGTGGTCTCTATGAAGGTTAGATGAAGTCTTAGGGTACCAAAGCCAAAACCACTGCGGTATGACTGGAAAACATTCACAGAATATAATGATCTGCAGGAAAGGTACACCGTGGAAGTACGTGAACGTTTCCAGATACTAGATGATGAGGGAGATTCCAGTGAACGATATTAGCGATTTATAGCAGCCAACAAAGAGGCAATGGAATCTTGTGTACCTAAAAAAGAGCGGATCAAGAATCCCTCACACTCTAGGGATCCTGATGTGGTACAGGCTAGGAAGTGGATGGAGGAGGCTAGTCGGAAGCACAATGAGACGTGCTAAGAGGAGGATAGTGAGCTATTGAAACAAGCAAAATAACTTTTGTTCAGAACTTATGAAAGACTGAGAGAAGAGGAAACATTGGAGAAAGTCAACCGAATAGAGGCTGCGCATGGTGGCAGTAAATATGGGGAAGCATGGAAAGTCATCAATGAAGTAACATGTAGAAAGAAAACTAGGGAGGGTCGGGCTCCAGCGGCAAGTCCAGAAGAAAGGGTAACTGCATGGTTTACTCACTTCCAGAACCTCCTAGATACAACACCAAACGTGGAAGACTCGGAAGAACACATCCCTATCATATTTTCGGACCTTGACATTGAGGATGGACCCTTTACTGCAGCTGAATATTCCAAAGTCAAGATCTCATTGAAACAAGGTGAAAGTGCAGGGCCAGATAACATTCCTGCTGAGGTGTATAAGAACTGTGAGTTTGATGACATAATCTTAAAGATATGCAACCTAGCCTTGATGAGAAATGGAAAACCCAAACAATGGTCTCTATCTAACATCATTCCAGTTCCTAAGTCTGGAAATCTATCCAACACAGACAACTACAGAGGAATCTTCTTGACATGTATCATAGTGAAGTTATATAACCGCATGATACTGAATATAATCAGGAGTGCCATCGACCCAAACTACGGTTTAATCAAAATGGATTTCGACCCAAGAGAACGACAGTTACCCAAATCCTGGCTGTCAGGCGCATAATAGAGGAGGCAAAGAAGAACCATCTTCCTGCTGTTTTAACATTCATTGACTTCAAGAAAGCCTTTAATTCAGTACATCGAGGCAAGATGATAAAGATACTCAAGGCCTATGGTATCCCGTCGAATCTGCTTCGTGCCATAGAGAGTACGTATACACTAATACAAAAGCCAAAGTTGTGACACCAGATGGGGAAACACAAGAGTTTGATATCCTTGCTGGAGTTCTGCAAGGAGATACCCTTGCACCATTCCTCTTTGTTCTTGTCTTGGACTATGCGCTTCGACAAGCTACACCAGGGCAAGAAGCTGAACTTGGGTTCACTATTACTCGAAGGAAATCCAGGAGGATCCCGGCTGTAACTCAAACAGATTTTGATTTTGCTGATGATATCTGCCTGTTGTGTAACCAAATAAAGCAGGCTCAGGAACTACTTATACGGGTGGAGAATGAATGCAGCAAAATAGGGCTAGGTATAAATGCCAAGAAGACAGAAGTTATGACCTACAATATCCCAGAACATGATCCATTGATTACAACCTCAGAAAAGGTGATTAAGGAAGTCATTGATTTCAAGTACCTGGGATCATGGATTGAATCCACTGAAGCAGACATCAAGATACGGAAGGCATTGGCGTGGAAGGCCCTAAACAACATGAACCGCATATGGAAGTCCCACATGTCTCGTAAGGTCAAGCTGAGCTTTTTCACGGCTACTGTGGAATCGGTGCTTCTTTATGGGTGTGAAGCTTGGACGCTGTCCCCAGAATTAGAGAAGTCTCTTAATGGCTGTTATACGCGCATGCTTAGAACAGTTCTGGGAATCAGCTGGAAACAGCATATGACAAATGTTGAACTGTATGGAGAGCTTCCAAGGATTGGGGACAAGGTTGCATATAGGAGGATGCGACTAGCACACTGTTATCGACACCCAGAGTTATCAGCCAGTGGTCTAATACTATGGGAACCAAATCAAGGACATCGAAAACGTGGGAGACAGAAGAGAACATATGTGGACATACTGAAAAGAGATACTGGAGTGGAGGAGACAAACTAGTTAGCAGGATGTATGATGGACCGAGTTAGCTGGAGGATTCGTACAATAGCCCGGCTGAGGCCGACCTAATAATAATAATAATAATAAGTATGATAATTACATATCAAATAAATGAGAATATCTCAAGAACTAAGTAAAATATGGAAAAGCTGTAAATTGATATTCTTCATTATCGTAAGAGTTCGTTCAAATAAGACAAACTTTTCGTATCATATGCACTACTGTTTCATCATGTGACCTTTCTTATTTTTTAAACTTTTTTTAAACTTTTTTTTACTTTTTCCTGTTTCATTTTAATAACCAGTTTCTTATTCATTGTACTAAAAAGTTAGTGTGCTAGTTCGTTCGCTTCGCTGACTCGTGAAATATCCTGTTCAATACTCAAATAAATTTCATATTTCCGCACATCCATGTTTTTTCTAGGTTATCGAAAGTGAACGTCCCAACGCTATCTTGCTATCGTTTGGAGGTCAGACGGCCTTGAACTGTGGTGTAAAACTTGAAGAAGAAGGCATCCTGGCCAAATACCAGATACAAATCCTCGGCACTCCAATAAAAGCCATTATTAGCACCGAAGATAGGCAGATATTCTCTCAAAGACTCAATGAGATTGGCGAGAAAGGGGCACCAAGTGAAGCAGCGTATTCCATGAGTGAGGTAAGAGAATAGGGAACATAGGCCCAGTTCAATACTATTCATGCTGTATTTCAGTATTGTATAAGCTTGTATAGCATTCTGATATTGATTTTAATATAACACACTGTTACTGTAAATCAATGTATGTAACAGAAAGCCTAAATAACTACTGTTTATAACACACAGTATATATATATACTACATGCTATATAAATTTTTTCCCTGCAAGAAGATTCTCAGTGGTGGTGGTACACACAAATATCTGATTTAATTTGTCCGTGTGACATATCCCCACAACATGTCCCACTACACGATGTACACGACTACACGATGTATCCTTCAAAACTCTCTTAGATCCCCTCATAATGCAGGAAATGCTATTTCAGAGACTTTAAAATTCAAAATTTTCTGGGGGACCGTGTCCCTGGACCCCCACTAACAGTTTGTGGTGCCTTCGATGCTCCACTGCCGGGCACTCGATACGACCCCCTAAATTTTCATTATGGGGTGTTTTGCCACCCTTATATTTTCTGAAATAACCCCTGGCTTGAGTGGTTATTAAAATGGTAATGTTACAGTACGTTACATATTATTACGAAATCAGTGCTGCTGTTGTTACTGTTGCTGCTGCTGTTGTTTCTGTTGTTGTCGTCATCCTCATTATCGTTGTTTTAGGTTATTGCCGCTGCCGGTCGACTTGGCTACCCGGTCATGGTCCGTGCTGCGTTTGCTCTTGGGGGATTGGGTTCCGGTTTTGCGGAAAATGAGGAAGAACTGACGAGGCTGACTAAAATTGCCTTTGCTCACACAAAGCAGATTTTGGTGGATAAATCTGTTCGAGGCTGGAAGGAAATTGAATACGAGGTTGTTCGGGATGCATATGATAACTGCATTACGGTAAGGAAATGAAGATACAAAATGTGTTTCTTTAACGTATACTGTGTATGAGGTGTAACATTTCTTTACGTTTCACTCTAGGACAAAGGTCCTTTGCTTGGAACGTTTAGGGCAAACGTCTTTGGTATTGTGACGTAATTTGATGACGTCACCATGACGTCATCGACAAACACAAAAAATCTATAATTTTCGTCATTTTTGACATTATCGTACAAAAAAGTGTATGGATTTATTGATAAGTTAAATAAAAACGAAGTTATGAAAATGTTATTGTATTTATTGACCTTAAAAATTTGATACCCCGGCTACTTTTTAAAAATTCTTAAAAGCCATAGATAACCGTCGAGATTCTAATCGCGTGTGAATAATTCATTTTTCTTTAAAACCGTCAAAGATTATAGAACGTCATGATGGCGTCATCATATGACAATACCAAACGAAGAAGCTTGCTCACATTTTCCACGTACACACCAACGGATATAAGGTCTGCAAATCTAAATACATCCGAAAACCCTATGAAAAGTGCCTATGCAATGAAAAATTCAGTGGTAAAATAACTCTTCTGTTTGAAAGAACTCTTGAAACTATAAAGACTAACCATTTACAACTTTTTCATATCACTCTTGAAATATTAAGATTTGTTTAATATGTAAATGATCATACTTATGACATCACAATGCATAATGACTTAGTGAAAATTCTGCATATCTTGATGTCATTGGATACATCCACGCACATGCACCTGCATTTCAAGTGATTTCATTACATACTCCCAAGGATATATAAGCGTTTTTAATAAGTTATTATGCAGTGTGATTTCATAAGTATGATCATTTACATATTAAATAAATCTTATTAGCTCAAGAGTGAAGAGTTATTTTACAACTGAATGTTTCATAGGCATAGGCACTTTAAACCTCCTACACACTATTTCGGCAGTACACCAACCTTTTACAATTTTCGATTTGCATTTCAACACTGCCTACGCAGCACGATACGTTTACATGACAGACAGACAGACAGACAGACAGACACAGACAGACAGACAGACAGACAGACACAGACAGACAGACACAGACAGACACAGACAGACACAGACAGACAGACACAGACAGACACAGACAGACATAGACAGACAGACACAGACAGACAGACAGACACAGACAGACAGACAGACAGACACAGACAGACACAGACAGACAGACAGACACAGACAGACACAGACAGACAGACAGACACAGACAGACAGACACAGACAGACACAGACAGACAGACAGACACAGACAGACACAGACAGACAGACAGACAGACAGACAGTTCCTGGCCGTTCCTACTTTAAAAGGTATTGATTGGGGATGGTTAAAAGTGATGACTCAAAAGGATCTTTCTGTTTTTGTCTGCTACGGTTAGAGTTAGGTTTAAGGTTAGGATCAAGGTTAGGATTAGGATTAGGATTGAGATTAGGGTTAGGATTGGATAGTTCTACACAATGTGAAGGTCATCCCTGACCCTTTTAGTCTTCACCTTATTGAGTCTTCTTGGTATACCTTACAGGTATGCAACATGGAGAATGTAGATCCACTTGGTATCCACACTGGGGAATCTATTGTGGTTGCTCCTAGTCAGACGTTGACTAATGCAGAATACAACTTGTTGCGAACAACGGCGATCAAAGTGATCCGACATCTGGGTATCGTCGGAGAATGCAACATACAGTACGCGTTGAATCCCCTGTCGAGTGATGTGAGTACGCATTAACATGGGGTCTTGCACTATTTTCGCCACAGAAAATGCGAAATTGGAACAAAAGTCATCAAGTGACAACCTCGTACCCAGGATCTTACCTCCGCTACCCCCACTCCCGCTGCGGCGGCGGGGGAGGGGGTAGCGGGTGTAAGACCCTGGGCACGAGGTTGATCAATTGAACGGCCTCCCAACGTTTCTAAACCGACAATAGGATCCGTCGATACATGGACAATCGTCAAGCTCAAATCCTCAGAAAATGCTTCTGAATCACGTACAGGAATCGAACCTGTAACCTGATTTCTGGTGAGATGCTCCAACCATTGAGCACCGAGTCTCAGATGAGCGATATTAATAATTTTTGAACAGAATTTTGAACATATTACCATACATTACGTGTCTCTTGTTTTCTCCACTGCTTTGCTGAATTTTATGGCAATTTATGCAGACTGACGTTTTGGTTTTTGGTGAATTTGCCATCTGCTTTTTCCTCTAGCTTTAGAGTGAGGTGTATGTCTATCTTTAGACAGAAGTAGAGGTGCACACAATTTTTAACGATGTTTCTCCGAATTAAAGGACATTGGCAATAAAAAATAAGTACCTATTCGACCAAAGTATGTAACTTAAATACCCGGAATATAGTAGTTTGAGGTTGTAAAAATGCTCGTAAACCGTATTAATTGCACTGTCAAAGTTGCTAACTGAATCATTGTCCGCCATCTACGATTTTTGTAAATGTCTTCCTTTTTCAATTGGACCACGCCATTTTAAAAAGCATTCCGCGGAAACACGGTAGTTTCATCAGGTTTACCCCAGGTGTACGTCACCAACTTCCCAGTTAATTGATCAAAGTATTACAACAAGATGGCGGATGACAGGATTGTCTTTGGTCCAAATTAGTGCTGTTGTTTTGTACAAGAGTAGTTTTGTTTTCTTGGATTACCTTCGTAAGCCTGTTTGATAATCATAAAGTCAAAAATTTGAAATTATGATTTATGTTGCCAATGTCCTTTACAAAATTATTGTAAGCGTTTTTCAATTCTTATTTCAAGAATTATTGGGCGGGGGGGGGGGGGGAGGGGGCTGCAGTCCCTCCAGCCTCGGTTGCTGGTCGCTTGGATGTATGACTTTTATCTTTTCGTGATGATAATATTTCTCATTCATCGCTTCGCACGGTCATGTAATGTCCTCTATTTCTGTGGCATTTTCACAAACGCCATTTTTTATTTTCTTAGTTTTATATAATCGAGGTGAACGCTCGGTTATCTCGAAGTTCTGCATTGGCATCCAAAGCCACGGGTTACCCTCTGGCCTACATCGCAGCCAAGCTCGCATTGGGAATTCCTCTGCCAAAGCTCAAGAACTCTGTTACGAACTCCACCACGGCATGCTTCGAGCCAAGTTTGGATTACATTGTCGTGAAGGTACCAAGATGGGATCTGTCGAAGTTCTGCAGAGTCAGCACAAAGGTATGTCTCGGAAGCATGGCGTGGAGTCTATGGACCTTCCCGACCCGTTCACATAACTTTTATATCGTAAAGAGTATATGAAACGGAAATTGATTTTTTTGAATTTTTTGTTGATTTATTTGAAAGAACTCTTAAAACGATAAAGAATGACTTTTTGCAGTTCTTAACCGTGTTATTTCCTATACTACTTCAACCGCAGTAATTGGCGATTGCTGTTGCGGTTTTACAAGCCTTGTAATATAGGATCTTTTTAAATGTAAATTTCACTAACTACATAATCAAGGCGAAGTAAAATAAAATAAAATACAAAATCTCGCTCTTGAGTTATTCAAGGTTGTGTAATATGACCTATGACGTAACAAGTTGTACCCATGACTAATCTGAAAATGAAGCGTATCTTCAAAACTATTGAATAAAATTGCTTGAAACTTTGCACAAGTATACAATTCACTAAATTGAATATCCCACATCAACTTTATCGTTGCCATAGTAACAGGTTAGTTCACAGACTCGTTTCTAACTGAAGCACCACACTAAACAATCCATACCTCACTCTCAATTTATTTTTTTATTAATTTATTACGATTCGCCATTGGTAAATTAACATATAAAATATAAGTCTGGCAGGGATACCACCACAGCTTACGCCAATTACTGTGGCCCGTGTAAAATTTAAAAAAAAAATTTTAAAAAAATTGAGGTTATTTACATAAATAAGCCCATTAACTAAGGTGAAAAGAAAAGTCTGTAGCAAGCCGAGATACATTTTAGGCAAATGGATTTCCACGCGTGGGTCGTCCTGGTTATAGATGGAATAAAGAGCGTCAGTAGTATTCAAGTAGGGTTTTCTTAAATGAACTAAAGTTGAGACGTTTTGAATCTTAAAAAAGTTCGGTAATGCGTTCCAAGTTCTATTTACTCTGACAATGAAGGATCGTTGATAAGTTACTGTTCTACATTGATGAGGAACAAAACTTATTACAGTTGGGTTGCTGACTGCTCTAGTTTGCCGTACAGATAATTTTACTGCTGGTAGCGTTTCTTGTCTACAATAAACAAGACCATTAAAAGCCTTAAAAAATAACAATAGGTCAAGGTATTTGTGTCAGTACGATACTGGAAGGAGTCCTGTTAACTTGAGTCTATCTGTGTACGAAGTTTCAGATCGAAAGGGTAGGCTGAGAATGACTGTAGATGCGCGCCTCTGGACTCTATCTACACGTTTTAACAACTCTATTGATTGTGGTGCCCGAATCTGAGTAGCGTAAGCCAGATGTGGTCTGACGAGAGCCAGGTACAGCGTACGGCGCGTCCCAGTGTTCTAAGAAGCTTGTTTGCCTTGCTACATTGTTCATGCACTTGTTTCATGCACTTGTTTCGCCCAGCTGAGGTCTCTAGCCAACCAAACACCGAGATCTTTTTCCTCAACACACGAATTCACAAAATCGTCCTTGATGGAGTAAGGGAATTCTACAGGCTTCTTCTTTCGTGTAATCCGCTGGCTCTTGCATTTGGACTGGTTGAATAAAAGTCCTGTCTTTTCAGACGAATCGACCAGGCTGGACAGATCTTGTTGTAGGGAGGCTGCGTCTTTTACCGAATCAACTTGTTTGTAGATTTTAGTGTCATCTCAACAAAGCATGCTACTTTAGAGGTTGTAACAGCTTCAGGAAGATCATTTATAAATAGATTATACAATTACACAACAAATTATACAATTTACAAATGTGGCTCGGCTATCCTTCTCATCTATTAGACGCCACTATTCAAAAAGCTTTTCGTGTTTCCCGTTCCGACACTCTCAAGTCACATTTGCAATCACAAGACAATTCCAATGACAAAATACCTCTAATTTTAACGTTTCATCCCTTTAACTTCAAAGTTAAGGAAATCGTTACCCGTAATTTTCATATGCTCAAAAATGACCCGGAGACGTCTACCATTTTCACCGATAACCCATTAATATCTTTTCGACGAAATAAAAATATTAGGGACAATTTGGTTTACAGTGCCCTCAAACAAAATTCACCTACTCAGCGGGCACCTTTTCTTGTTCCCGTATGCGTTGCTACAATTGTTCACACCTCTACCCCGCTACGTGTATTTCCGGACCTAAATCAATTTCGTTATTCGGGATAGTTTTACATGCACCTCCTCCAACATCATTTACTGTATATCCGCTAGTAAATTAATGCTGTTCCCTCTACATCGGTGAAACTGGTCGGCGACTTTCTAACAGATTTGCTGAACATCTTCGTTCCGTAAGGAACAACGATGTCGACAAACCCGTCGCCCGACATTTTAATAGTAACAAGACGCCTGCTCAGGCGTTCACTCCGCCTGCAGGCAACGAAATATACACAAGGTGGCAAAATAAATGGGGGTTAATGGCACTGCTCAAGACTATAAAGTCCCTAAATGTCTACTGATGTCACTTAATGTACACAATTCACAAGGAAATTGTGCACGTGTACGTGCCAGTTTCTGACACCGACGACGAAAACAGACGCGCTACCCTACTGGCAGGCGGAGTAATAATGGTTGACTTAATTTAATTTAATAGTAATAGATTTAATAGTAATAATGGTTGACCATTCGATTTCCGAAATTAAAGTTTGTGCCATGTCATGTCACCCATTTCTGGTGGAAATGATTGCCGTAAAAGACGAGAAAAGCGTCTCATTTTCAAACTTGGCACCAAGTGTTGATCTTTGTCTTACTTAATCCCTATGGGTATTTCTTTATTGCACCTCCCACCATTAGCATAAAAATAGCAAATGACTTTCCTATTTTTACATCTCATTATTATGTCGATCAATTATTACTTATTTCGATCAATTAATACACATCTCATTATTTGTTATTGTTTCTCGCACCTGATTGGCTTATTTTTGTCTT
This sequence comes from Chrysogorgia sp. JL179-B06, assembly GCA_035772405.1. Lineage (NCBI taxonomy): Eukaryota > Metazoa > Cnidaria > Anthozoa > Scleralcyonacea > Chrysogorgiidae > Chrysogorgia > Chrysogorgia sp. JL179-B06. The sequence goes on from JAYKKM010000475.1 coordinate 889,130, forward strand.
ACGCGATTATTTATTCTATAAAAGTCTTATTATTTCACTTTAGCCATTTCTTATCGTGAATTAATAAAAGTGAATTAATAAAAAAGTCAGCTCAATTTTCGTTTCATACACCCTTTAACTTTTGTCTGGGATTTATGCAGATTGGGTCATCCATGAAAAGTGTTGGTGAGGTGATGGCGATTGGTCGAAAGTTTGAAGAAGCTTTGCAGAAAGCGTTAAGGATGGTCGACGAACAAAATCTTGGATTCGATTCTATAGGAAACGAGCCGTGTGATGAGGTGGGTGAATATAACTCTTTCCGTAGAGGGGTACTTCATGTATGGCTAAAGCTGGTTACTTCATGTAAGCCTGTCCCCAACACAACTATAATCCTAACCAATATTTTGTCCAAAACCATTTTGTGATCCTAACGTGAAGTGGTAACCCGGTTTCCACAAGGAACTACTGAGAACCATTTTTATGTTTGCGGGCACACTTCCGCCCGCAAACATAAAAAATGGTTGTCAGCGTTTCTACGAGGAAACCGTTAAGTACTTCATCTTGCAGGGATATAGCGAACCCATACCACTAAACAAGAGATTAAGGTTAGAAAACTCATTAGGCCGGGAGTTAGGGTTAGGATCTAAGTTGTTTTGGGATTAGCGGTTATTTTAAGTGACAAGGGTAATCATCTCTTGTTTAGTGGTATGGGTTCGCTATATCCTGCAAGATGAATTACATACCAGGAAACCTCTCTTCTCTTCCGCATTCCCTCAACCAAATTAATATTAGAGATTTAACCGTCCCAACCATTTATGGGTAAAGAAAATCTTTTACCCAACCCAAGAAGAAAAAAGTTAGATAAAGCCCAATTCCCGGCATATCTTCGATACAAATTTTAATAACAAACCCAAATAGATATACAGACAGAGGGGGGGGGGGGGTAGAAAAGGCGGGCGAGGGGTTATTGCGGAACGTATTTCTAGTCGGTGGTTGAAGTTTGATCTCCGGGGCTCAGAATTTTTCATAGAGTTATTTACATGTTTTACAGCAACAACTTAACGTGTTTGGTGTTGATTTTAGGAACTCAAGCAGCCATCTGACAAGCGTATTCACGTGTTAGCTGCTGCCCTAGAAGAAGGCTATGCCATTGATAAGTTGTATGAGCTGACGAAGATCGACCGTTGGTTTCTACATCGCATGAAGAACATCATTGATTTCAAGAAGAGGATGAGGAATAGTCACGTAAAGGTTCATACGTGACCATCTATGTTTTTTTCATATAATGGATAAAATAAGATGCTTCTCATGCGAGCTCTGATTGGTTTTAGTATTTTTCACGCGAGCTCTGATTGGCTTGTATATTTTTACGCGAGCATTGATTGACCCGTATATTTTTACGCGAGCTCTGATTTGCCCGTAGTATTTTTTATTCGAGCCCAAAATCTTAATTTTTTCAGAATAATTTTAAGCGGATATAGCACGCCTCTCGTGGCCTCTATATATACCCAGGCATAGTTTACAAAACTACGGAAACTTTAGAACTTTTGTGAGAAAAATGGATTATCATCGCATCCACGAGTTAGCCAAAGCAGCCGTTGATTAAAGATCTGCTATTATTTATAAAAAAAAACCTAAAATGTTTTTATGTTTATATACTGTGATATATAAACACTTGTGATGTTGTGAGTCTTTCGAAAAGCTAAACACACTTGCCTCATATTTTTGTTACACTTTTCTCAAGTCTCGCAACATCCCGCGTGTTTATATCACAGTACGTAAACATGTAAAACCATTTTATATTTCTTTAATAATCTTTAAGACTTTCTGATAAAAATTACTTAATATTATCATTGGCTATAGTTTCATCACCATGCCTTTTTCCTTGCTAAAGTTGGTTTACTATCCATAGGAAGTGACGTCAACGCAGGACACATAAAGACATTGCGCAGTGATCCAACAGTGAAATACAAAGAGAGTTTACTTTGAGCTTCAAACAGACCTGTTTCGAAAAAAATCGTTCAATTCCAAAACCTTTGTATATCACTGTTGAATCACTGTGTGACGTCTTTGCTTGCCCCTGGATTGACGTCACTTCCTGTGAATAGTAAACCAAGTTTAGCAGTTGAAAAATGCACGAAGTAGAAACTTTAGTTGATGATAATATTAAGCAATTTTTATCAGAAAGTGCCAAAGATTATAAATATCTAAAAAGCCCAAACACGAGATTGGCATTTTAAAACAGAAAAGAGGGACATTTACTTTGCTTTTGTCTATTCAGGTTCACAACTTGGCTCGTGCAGAACTCCTTGAAGCCAAAACGCTGGGTTTCTCAGATAAACAAATTGCGAAAATTATCCAAAGGTTTGTTTTTTTGTTCATACAAAACATAAAAGATTTTGGCAAAACATAATAAAAATAAAATAAGGTATAATGCAAAGTAGAATGTTTGGCGCACGAAAAGAATTGTGGTTTAGTAAGGTCGCCAACTTTTTCGGTATGATCAATCCACTACAAGATGAAACATACTCTTTCTCTTTTTTTATAACAGTGGTCTGTTTTATACCATAGTCAATCGAGATAGTCAATCGAGATATGGTCTGGAAACTCGGCAAACTTCAAAGCGACTATAATGAGCTACGTTTTCATGTTGAACCGTACCTTACACCGTGCACATCCTTTGTTTTAGGTTTATTAATATTTAAACAACACGGTTGAGCGATTAAACCCAAACGATTCTATTGGATGATTGCTTCATTATACTAAAATACAATAAGTTCAGTGACCGTGCACCGTGCAAAAAATTGCATAAAGACGAACAAAAAGATAGAACAAAGACTTTAGCTGAGTTTCCAGACCATATCTCGAGTGACTATGTTTATACATTACCAGAAATTAACGACAAAATGGCCGCCGCTTGGGTGTTAATTTACACATGATCCTTAGAAAATGGCGTAATGACTTCTCAACCGATCAAAATCGAGAGAAAAACAGTACGATAAACAGTGAAATCTAACCCTTGTTATAAGCCTAATACTTACCGTCATACCGGGCTAGTATCGGTTTTCGTATAAGGGTTAGTATTAGGCTTATTATAAGGGTTAGATTTCAGTGTTTATTGTACTATCTTACAATTGCCATATTCCAAAATACTTCATCGTTATTCATCTTCGTGCGGATATCGTTCGGAAATGTTCGTTTTGACGTCACGAGATGACATACTATGAGTCTATGACTACACTTAGTGACTCCCAATTTTATTTGTACAGCACGGAATCCAGCGTCCGTCTGGCCCGCAAGTCGTTGAACGTGATACCGTGTGTGAAACAAATCGATACTGTGGCGGCTGAGTATCCGGCAGTGACTAACTACTTGTATCTAACCTACAATGGCGAAGAGAACGACGTGGAGTTTCCTGGCGGGGCTTTGATGGTCCTGGGTTCTGGCGTGTATCGCATTGGTAGCAGTGTGGAGTTCGACTGGTGTGCTGTTGGCTGCATCCGGGAGCTTAGAAGGGTAAGTATTTTGGGCGGAGTTTGAGAACCTTTGCATGGCGCGCGCCTTCTTTAACACCTATTATCTGCAAAATAATTCTACTCGTGAAATAACTTGTTGTCGTTGTTGTTGTTGTTGTTGTTGTTGTTGTTGTTGTTGTTGTTGTTGTTGTTGCTGCTGCTGCTGCTGCTGCTGCTGCTGCTACTACTGCTGGTGTTGTTGGTGCTGCTGTGCAACCTTTCCACTAGGCAGAATTAACAGTATCCTTTTAGATTTGTAGTCTCGTGTTAAAGTTTCAAATATATTTATTCCTTTATTTTAGCTTAAGAAGAAGACCATAATGGTTAACTATAACCCAGAAACTGTGAGCACAGATTATGATGAATGTGATCGTCTTTATTTCGATGAAATATCTTACGAGGTTGGTTTTTAGATTATTTCATTAAAACAACTCTTTTATTTGAAAGAACTCTTGAAATTATAAAGACTAATCATTTGCAACTTTTCCATATCATCATACTTATGACATCACACTGCATAATAACTTATTGAAAACGATTATATATCCTTGAGATTATGTAACGAAACCATGCGTGGATGTATCCAATGACATCAAATACGCAAATCATCAAACGATTCCATGTGATAATGGTAAAGATATGCGGAATTTTTCAATAAGTAATTATGCATTGTGATGTCATAAGTATGATCATTTACATATTAAACAAATCTTAATATCTCAAGAGTGAATTGAGATATGAAAAAGTTGTAAATGGTTAGTTTTTATAACTGTATTTTTCATTGCATAGGCACTTTAACTAATTAGAAGATTTTGACATTTAAATAATGTTTCATCCTCATCGTTACTATCATCAACATCATCATCATCACCATCTTCATGATGATGATGATGATGATGATGATGATGATGATGACGATGACGATGACGATCATCATCCTCAACATCATCGTCGCCATCATGGTCATCCATTCCTAGTCGTCGTCGTCGTCATTATTTTTCATTTTCTAGGATTATGGTCCAGGAAATAATGAATCTTTTTCTTCTCTGCTAGACTGTAATGGACATCTACGAATTGGAAAACCCAGACGGCGTTATCCTATCCATGGGAGGACAATTACCAAACAACATTGCGATGGCATTACATCGCAGTCAGGTATACATCATCATTAATCAGTGTAGTTCTTAAATGAAAAATAAGCTCGCAACTTTTTAAACATTGAGTGTCATCGTTTGATAACGAAGTATTTTGAAGTGCTTCCTTTCCAACTTAATGTGGTATAAATACTTCGGAAATTCGCCGAATCTTCTCAGAAAACCCTATAGGCTTTCTTATTCATCCACAATCTAAATACATTGACTCGGAACCTGATTTTTTTGTTTGAACCTCGTCACTTGGTCTTCCACGCTTCGCGTCAGTCAAGGCTGACATAATTCGAAACGAACGTCGAGAAAACGTTTTGTGAAAAATACAGAAATAATAACTTTCTAAGGTATCTTTTTATTAAAAGACAAAATGAATAATTTATATCAAGATATCTACGGATGGAATTTCGTGCTTCAAAAAATGGCCGACCGAGCGTGCAATGCGTCACGGTTGGCACTCACTCTTTAAAGTAATCTTAAAGATATGCAAAGTTTGATTTCGAAATTTGTTGAAATATATGATTTTGTCTTACGTGTGAAGTTTGCATTTAGGATCCGTAGAATTAAGAAGTGTTATTCAATACTGTATAGATAAAGGGAGTTTACTAATTCAATCTGTGTTGTTTAAGGTTCGTGTTCTGGGTACGTCGCCGGAAATGATCGACAACGCAGAAAATCGTTTTAAATTTTCTCGTTTGCTGGACAACGTGAGCATTTCGCAGCCTCGGTGGAAAGAACTCACCACGTTAGAGGTAAGGTCGGCAGTGTTGTGATTTAGCAAACATTGCTTTTTTTCTTGGATGAATTTTTCCTTGATGAATTTTTCCTTGAGTTTTTATGTATTGAAATCAATAAACCCAAAATCAAACCTTTTCTAGTATCAACCTGGTATAGACCACCTAATGCTTCTGTCGAATTATTTGAGAGGTTCCAGGTTATACTGGAAAAAATTGATGCATTAAACATTGAGTCTAACATAATTGGAGATTTTAATTGCAACTGGAAAGCAGATCCAGTTGATAATTGTACAAAGCATTTGATTGAACTCTGTGATTTCTATCAATATGTTCAGCTTATTCTCGATCCAACACGTATCACTTCATCAACTTCTACTCTAATCGATCTCTTTCTTACTAATGAACCGAAACATTTCTTGTCATCGGGTGTGTCCCATGTTGGCATCAGTGATCATAGTTTAATTTATGCTGCTAGAAAACACTATAGTCCCAAATCTAAACCAAGAATTATTCGAAGTCGACAATACAAACATTTCAACACTGATGATTTCTTAAGAGATATGAAGTTAGCTCCTTGGGACAGGATTATGGATATAAATGATCCTGTTGATGCATGGAAAAATTGGAAGAAACTTTTTCAGCTCATTGCAAACAATCATGCACCAATTAAGAAAAAAAGAATTAGATCCTCATCAGCACCATGGCTCACCCCTGAGATCAAGAGATTGATGTGGGAGAGGGATCGATTAAAGAGAATTGCTATTATCACTAGTCAATTATCTGATTGGCAAATTTATAAAAATGCTAAAAATCAGGTTAATAATATCATAAGAGAAAGCAAGAGATTACACTATTGCTCCTTTTTTAACGATAATGAGGGTAACATTAAAAATACCTGGAAAGGAATTAATTCCTTGCTTTCTAATAAAAACAAGTCGACTCCTATTTCTAAATTGGTGATTAACGATCAGGTGATCAGTGATCCAAAAGAGGTAAGCAACGCTTTCAATAAATATTTTACTGAAATTGGTCCTGACCTAGCTTCCAAAATTCCTGATTCTTCTCCAGTAAATTACGGTGATATCCAAGTGTCCAATTGTTCGTTTGAATTGGATCAAGTTACCATAAGTGATATTCTAAATATTGTAAATAGTCTTCCATCCGCCAAAGCCTTGATGAAATTCCAGTATTTCTCCTCAAAGCTAGTATTTCGGATACGATTGAATCACTGACACATATAATCAATCTTGTAATAACTTATGGCATTATTCCTTGTGATTGGAAAAAAGCTAAAGTTATTCCTATTTATAAAGAATTTTCTAAGACAAATCCAGGTAACTACAGGCCTATTTCTATTTTATCTGTTATTAAAATTTTTGAAAAGGCTATTTTCAATCAAACATACAGATACTTGAGTGATAATGACTTATTCTCTAAATAAGTCGGGATTTAGGCCTCTACATTCTACCTTAACGGCGCTTCTTGATGCAACAGATAGCTGGTACAAAAATATGGACAATGGATTGATAAATGCTGTTTTGTTTGTAGATTTAAAGAAAGCGTTTGACACTATTGACCACGAAATTCTTATAAAAAGATTAGCATGTTATGGTTTTCGGGGACAGACGTTGATTTATTTTGAAATTATCTCTCTCATAGATCGCAAATTACGATTGTAAATAACATCCCGTCCGAAAGTTCTAAAATAACATGTGGCGTCCCACAGGGTTCTATTTTAGGCCCTTTGTTATTTTTACTGTATATAAATGACCTTCCAAATTGTAAACTCTCTTCTGAGGGTCGTTTATATGCTGATGATACCACCTTAACATATGCTAATGAAAATCCTGAGCAACTTTACTCAGAAATTATGTTCAGAAATGAACAATGATTTGATAGTTCTAAAACAATGGCTTGATGCCAACAAACTTAGCTTAAATGTTCTAAAAACCAAATGTATGTTCGTTGGTTCTCGGTGTAAACTGGCCTCGATTCCTGAAGATCCTAACATTGCTATAAATGGTCACAAAATAATGAGAGAAAAGAGTTACAAATGCTTAGGGATTGAAGTTGATGAAGTTCTTTCCTGGGACGTGCATATCTCGAATGTTGTTTCCAAAGTTGCCAAAGCTATCGGTGCGTTAAGAAGACTTAAACCTTATTTGCCCCAATCAATTATGATTCTTATTTATAAATCTTTAATACTAACACAATTTGACTATTGTGATGGTGTATGGGGTAATTTGGGTAGAGGCCTAGCTCTTAAACTTGAACAACTTCAATCTCGTGCAGCCAGAATTATTATAGGAGCTGATTATTCTATTAGATCAGTTGATTTATTGTTTGAGTTAGGTTGGTCCACTCTTGAGGAGAGACGTTCTCAGCACCTAGGTGTTACAATGTATAAAACCTTTAATAATTTGGCTCCTGAATATCTTTTCCAGAAATTTGTTCAAACAAATGCAATACATAATCACAATCTACGTGGCTCAAATTATAAAATTTTTGTTCCTCGACCTCAATCCGAGGCACTTAAAAAATGTTTTACCTACAGGGGGGCTGTTCTTTGGAATAGCTTCCCTCGGGAAAAAACATTAGCTCCTTCTTTATCTATTTTTAAATCTCGAGTGTGAAGTTGATTACTGATACTTAATTTTTGTCTCTCTTTGTATATAGTTATTTTTTTAAAAATCTTAGTTAGTTACTTATGTATACGGCTCCAAGGAAGAGCACTTTTTTGTGAATTGGACTCCGTATTGAAATAAAGTTTTAATAATAAAATATATAATGGTAACGGTATTGTGAGTAACGTGTTGCACCGGATTTAATATCCGGCCGGATAGCGGATGATTTCACTTTCGGTATCCGGCCGGATATTTTCTATTATCCGGCCGGATAATTTGTTTTTGACAGTTTTCGAAGGCGTAATAAATGGGAAACGTTACATTACGGTGAGAACGCAATTTATCCCGGTCAGCATCAAGCAATCGTCTTCTGGGACGATCTTTTTTAGTATCCGCGAAAGATGCCTATATTATGATATACATCATAGAACTGCATTCTAACCCCAAAACAACTTGGTCCTAACCTTAACCCCCGACCGTATTTTCTCCGTCCCTGACACCCACCACATGCACTCCCCTACTTGGGGTACTGAATTAATAGACTAGTGAGAGAGACTATGAATGTGGGACTAATAATTGACTGTTACACGCATGCGCTTACAATCATAATGTATTACAATCCAATAACTTATTGGTTACAATGCTAAAATAATGCCAACAATTTATTGGTTACAACGTGCGGAATGGGTGCTAAAGTAGGGGTGCACTGCCACTGGATAGTACTTTTTACTATCGGTCGGATACCGGATATTTCATATACAAGGCTCAGTCCTTCTTTACATGTAGAATAGTTGAATTGCCATATTTTGACTAGTTTCTGGGCTATAATGGTATAACCTGCATTGTGACCGAAATTTGATTCCATGCATTGAAAATCACTAACCCATGCTTCAATTCAGGGTTTGAGCTTGCAGTTATGCCAATAACAATGTTATAACGGCAGTCTCAAATAGTAGATATAGATAAATAAAGCGTTTATTAAAAAACATCGCAGTCCGTAGACTGAATTACGTGCTTGAATTAAATACTGAAAATTAAGTACTGTAGTTTGCAAGTATAAATAGTATTAAACTATGAAAAATGGAAAATGAAATGATTAATCTAACTTGGTCTAAGTCAACTTGGTCTATGAGCCCTGCCTTTGCCTATTGTAATGAACGTTGGAATTGAAAAGAAAGTCGGTTACAAACTCGCGCGTTTGAAACGTAAACATACGCGTTTGAAACGTAAACATACGCGTTAAAACGCTCACGCCTAGCTACTTGCTGAACTTAGTTTTTTCAAGTTGATAGATAGTTAACCATAACCAACAATACTGCAACAGACTAGTAAACATGCAAGTTCAATATTGCTGTTTTGTTGTATTGATGTCAATTTTTATTATATTTGAATTAACACAAATTTATTGCCGAAAACGTTACATCACGGGCGGAGAGGGAGGGCGAGCACGCCATTTATCCCGGTCAGCGGCAAGCAATCGTCTTCTGGACGATCCTTTTATTAGTATTAAGGTTAGTAGTAGGATTTTTACTTAGCTTTCCTGTATCACGTGGGCAGACCTGGAAATAGTGGTGGATCCTGGGGGGTTAGGACCTTTGTTGTTTTGGGGTTGGTTACTATCCAATAACTTATTGGTTACAATACTAAAATAATGCCAATAATTTGTTGGTTACAACTGTCAGCGGAATGATTTATGGGCTCATAATCTTTATTCTTCTTCCTATTCTCCTTATACTTACCATGCATCTAAACTATAAAAAAACAACTCGCAGTGTACCTTTTACCTACAATAACGTCATAAGACCTTGGTTTATTTCTAAGTCAAAATTGTAGCGTATACGCAACACGCTATACACTATTGAAATTCAATCTTATTCTATTTAGTCAATTTCTTTTGTTTTTATTCAATAATCAACTAATTTACTTCGTTTACTTCATTTCCACTATTACTACCTGAAACCAGGTCCAACCTCCTTTCAGTTTTTCAGGGAGGTAGTATTGGTACACACTCATTTTAATGAACTTCGGAACAGTTTTTTTGCCCACAAGTATCGACAATTTGATCTGAAATGTTCCGCCATTCATAACATCTTACCGACTGAATAGGAAGTAACTTTCCCAGAAATTTCGGCAATCATGATGTCATAAAGGAATATCACAAATCGAGGAATTTTGACGACGATTTTTACAGGGGAACTGTAGTCAAAAAACAAATAATATTTAAATCGAGGAGCTCCAAGTGTTGTGTTTAGAAATGTTAACAATTTTACGATATCTGCTCTTGTACTCGAGAAATAACATTAGACTCGATGTCCAGCGAGGATTTATTTCTATGTCTTTGAGTGCAAGGAACAAAAGACAAACACTTAGGCTGCGTTTACACTACAGGGTGTATAAAAAAAACGAGACCTTTAGAAATTAACCTATTGTTGTTAAGTACAAGATTTTATGCTCCTGGGAATTTAAAATAGCTTCTAATCGTATGAAGGAGCATAACTGCATAACAAATTGTCAAAGTACTAATTAGTCATATCATCAGTTCGAATAAAAATGGTTCAACTGACCACAGAGCAACGAGTTTTTACTGTTTTACTCAAAGTACATTGAGTCTCGGTATAATGTAAAACAGTAAAAACTCGTTGCTCTGTGGCCAGTTGAACCATTTTTATTCGAACTGATGATATGACTAATTAGTACTTTGACAATTTGTTATGCAGTTATGCTCCTTCATACGATTAGAAGCTATTTTAAATTCCCAGGAGCATAAAATCTTGTGCTTAACAACAATAGGTTAATTTCTAAAGGTCTCGTTTTTTTTTATACACCCTGTAGAGCAAAAGTAACCGGATTCACATTGTTTTTCATCCTCATGGGAGTAAAAAACAATACGAATCCGATTACTTTTGCTCTAGTGTAAACGCAGCCTTAATAACGTCAAATTTGAAAATAAAACCACCGCTGTACATCAACTTTGAGCCGTCGAGCAAACTCAAAATGGCGGCGCCCAGTAAATTCGAGAATGAAAACGTTATTTCTTGAGTACAAGAGAAGATACCGTAAAACTATTAAGATTTCTAAACATTATACTCGAGAGCCTTTTATTTAAAGTACCTATCTCACGTTTGGGATTTTACATATCCGTAATATTCGGGTCTTCCTGAGCAAAATCATAATATATATTGTCAGCCAAAAATTTCATCTTCATGGAGTTTTTCGCTGTCAAAGTTATCGGATGTGATGTCACAAAAGCATTCCAAACCAGTTTTTACTTGCCACAAAAATGTCTCTTGTGACATCACATCCGATAACTTTAACAGCAAAAAATTCCATGAAGATGAAATTTTCGGCTGACAAGATATATTATGATTTTGCTCACTAAGACCCAAATATTACTAATATGTAAAGTCCCAAACGTGAGATAGGACTTTATTTATTGACTGCTTAACATCGTTGCATGAAAAGTTGATGTCGTGTAACATGCCATTTTTTGTCTAATACACCACGACTTCTGATATTACTTATAAAATGTATTACCAAAACCAAGTAATTTACTGTATCCCTACTCGTTTCTCGCTTGTTGTATAGGCAGCGAAGGAGTTCTGTCACTCTGTTGGTTACCCATGCCTTGTTCGACCGTCCTATGTCTTGAGTGGAGCTTCAATGTACGTTTCTTTTTCCGACGAAGACCTCACAGAATACATGCAGAATGCCGCGTCTGTGTCACGTGAACATCCCGTGGTTATTTCAAAGTTCATTACGGACGCAAAGGTAAGGTCATGCAGCCTTCGTATGATCTATGGAATTGACTCTATAGCCTCTAGACTCTATTAGCCTTTCTGACCTCGTTCGTGTGTCTGTAATTCCAAAGAATCTTTGCTTTGTAACGAGGCCAGAAAGGCTAATTTAAATGAATATAAAAGAATATTTAATTTAGGTGCCATTATGAAAGAGGTCTATATATACTAATTATAAATGCGTGGCAAATTCACAAAGAACTGGAGTTGAGTGAGTTTGAGCCCGAAGAGGTCTCTGGTGAGTAAAATCAAAATGGCGTTCAGTTGAAGAACAAAGATTTATCGATTATATACCCACAATTATAGGATTAGGGCTAGCCTTCTCCGCAGGCAACTCTGTGGCTTCTTTTATCCGAGTCTTATCGAGCTATAAGGCTGTACGAGCAATGTTTTCGTTGGGATTGCAGGGAAGTATAGGGATTGTGGCCTCGCCCCATTCCCCTCCCCTGGCACATTTCTCGGCCAAAAATGGCCAAAACAGCGTTGGAAGCTAATTCAAGCTATTTGACTCGGGAAAAAGAAGCCACAGAGTTTCCTGCGGAGGAGGCTAGATTAGGGCTTGGGTTAGAGTTTCTATTAGGATCAGGCTCAGGCCCGGAGCTACGGGGGGCACCCCCCAAATTTTTGTTACGAGTTTCAGACGGCAGAAGTTCTATTTTAGTCGGCAGAAGTTCTATTTTAGTCGGCAGAAGTTCTATTTTAGTCGGCAGAAGTTATATTTTAGTCGGCAGAAGTTATATTTTAGTCGGCAGAAGTTATATTTTAGACGTGTTCGGTTTAACACGGACAAGTAGAATCATTAAATTTTAGCATTTATCAATTTAAATTAATTTCAAACTACCAAATTTAAGACTCACAAATCTAATGTTGATGTTAAATGTTTTGTTTATATGTAAATGTAATCAACGAGAGAACACCAAAGACATAAATTTATTAAAATGTCATGGTATCATTCCGTATTGAGAGTGCGTTATTAACGTACAGTAGGACTAATTAACCATTTCACCAGCTGACCAGGGTTATTTTAGAAGGCACCCAACGGAAAGACAATTTTTGACAAGCTTTGATCGATAGGATGTAGTAGGTACAAGCTCGTTCGTCAGTCGGTTGAAGTGAGCTTACAGCCCCCTCTGTAAAATTTTCTGAGTACGGCCCTGGTCAGGCTACAGTTAAAATTGTTGAAAAATTGAGCAGTTCTTAGCTTCGTGGTGCTATTTTGAACAAAACACTCCGGTGAAAACTGGTACCTAATCGATGTTCAAATTGACTGATACAGTGAATTGGCCATGCATTTATTTTATTTTATTTTAATAACTTTGCCATACACATTACAAACATAAATACAGACATTAAGACAATAGGCTATATAACCGCAACAGCTATAGTTCCAATTACTGCGGCCCCCAAAACAAGTACGATTTAACAGTCACTTTAAAGATACATGGCGATATACAACACACATTAAATACATCAAATTTACTACGATATCTACATCAAATTTACTACGATATCTATCTAGTATCTACGATATAAATTTACTACGATATCTACTAAAAGCAACACGATTGTGGGTTCATAAGGCTTCGAGCTGTGTTGCATTTTAAACATATGCTTTTCCATGCCATGTTCGTGGGTTGCCTATGTCATATGTGTTGTTAAATGCGTTAATGTAGTAGTTGAATAGTAACTTCCTGAAGTTTGAGGGTGATATTTTTTGTTGTAATAGTTTTGGTAGTATGTTCCATGTTCTTGTTGTCTGAATTGTGTATGATTTTTGGTATGTCGAAGTATTAGATTTTTGGTTTGATATTTACAATTAGTGTATGTCATCAATTTGAGAAATAAATTTGGGTATAAAAGGTTTATTTGGTATCATCATGATGCGTTGTTTTCTATATTGTTCCAGGAGATCGACGTGGATGCGGTTGCCTGCGATGGTGAGGTACTTGTGTTGGCCATCTCGGAACACGTGGAAAATGCCGGTGTTCATTCCGGGGATGCGACACTCGTCCTTCCCGCGCAAGATCTCAACAAGGAAACTCAGGAGAAAATCCGCAATGTTTGTTTCGCCATTGGTAAGGCATTGGGAGTCACCGGGCCGTTTAACATGCAAATGATTGCCAAGGTAAGAGGTCTTTCAGAGATTGCATCACTGATCTCCAAGCAGTGGTTATAATAATAATAATAATAATAATAATGTGTTAATATACATACTGCTGTGGTGAATGTGGGAGAGCTTGAAGTTGACAGACGATATATGAGCGATCGTCAAGCTCGTATCCTCAGAAAAATGATTCTGAGTCCCGGACAGGAATCGAACCTATAACCTTCTGATTGCCGGTGAGACGCTCTAACCATTGAGTCACCGAGACTCAGATGGAGAGCGAAGATTATAATGATGTACTGGTTCCATAGATATATGTACTGCCAATGCGGCAGTCACTATATATCGGTAAGGTTTGGATGTGTTAATATATACACTGCTGTAGTGAATGTGGGAGAGCTTGGAGTAGACAGACGATACATGGTCATGGACGATCGTCAAGCTCGTATCCTCAGAAAAATGATTCTGAGTCCCGGGCAGGAATCGAACCTGTAACCTTAATGAGCTTGACGATCGCCCATATATCGTCAATAATAATAATAATAATAATAGTAATAATAACATACTTTCTTACATGCGCATCTTAAAATCTCGATGCGCTTACAGGTATTTCTAAAAAGTTGATTATATACAGTAATGGTAGATGACTAATAAAACTAAAACTATAAACTACTATAAATTTACAGGTATTTCTAAAAACATTAGATTAGGAAATATATACATAGTACAATTACTACAATATAATGTCACAAATAAAACTAACAATCATAAGCTAATTTAAAAAGGTAGGTCTTAAGTACAGATTTAAATTTAGCGGTGGATTTACAGGACTTAATATGATGACTTATTGGATTCCCCTGAGCCCAATATTACAAAATATTTAAGTCGATAATTCAATATTGGGCGAGACCGAAGGTCGAGCCTAATATTGCAAGTCGAGACTTAAATATTTTGTAATATTGGGCGAAGATGAATCCAATAGGTGTTTTATTATATCGAACAAAATATCTTAACATAAAGATGTTTCTTCGCACGTAAACAGTCAATAGGTTGTTGGTTATCAAAAAGAATAATAAGACTCGAAAAACACGTTCCGTGAGAAAGTACTTCAACCAATGAAATTTCGATTTAGATAAAAGGCACATGAGTGACGTCGCTTTGCACATGAACAGCCCTTGTAAACAGTCCAAAGGTTGCTGCCCAATATGTAGCTGCCCTACATCGTAAAATATTGGGCTGCCACGTGATGCTAATAGAGACAGTTGATTGGTGGATTATATATGTGAGGGTATAATAAGGTCAGGTACTGCATGGGTTCCGAAGATCTGGGGCAGCATAAGAGAAAGCACGTCGGCCATATGTGACAGTGTTAATCTTTTAAGTATACGAAGTAGGACGGTGTACGACAGGTAGTTTGGTGCTTGTCCTTGAAGTGATTTATAAAATAAAACCAATAAAATAATCTTAAAGTTTATCCGATACTCTATTGGTAACCAGTGTTAGTTTATTAATATAGGAGGATGTAGTAGGCGAAGAAACAATGCAAAAGGGGAACTTTTTATATTTCGTAGGACTAGGAATGAGAACTTTATGTCACTTTCGTTAATTATAATCACCTCAGATATTGCACATTGTCGAATAACTGGGTTTCATTGTAAACATAATGGAAATTTCACCATGCGATAAACCGAGTGCATGTCCGTTTCAACACCTGCGTTTTTGTTTTTTTCAGGACAACGAGATCAAAGTGATTGAATGCAACCTAAGGGTTTCCAGGTCGTTCCCTTTCGTGTCGAAGACTGTTAACCATGATTTTGTCGCCATGGCAACGCGAGTGATATGTGGCATCGGTCCCGAGCCACCGGTCGAGCTGAGCACTAAAGGACCCGTTGGGGTGAAGGTAGGTGTGGGATAACACACTAATCCTTCTCTTGACACCATTTATCCTTGTTTAGTCAGCAGTTATCCTTCTCTAGTCACCATTTATCCTTCTAAGTTCTCACTATATTTTCTATCTCGAGCATCCCGAGACTTTTTTATTAAATTTACTACAGTCGAAGCTCTCCAGCTTTATAATTACGACCACCATTGTGAAACACCGTTTGAATTGTCATATATTATTACCATTAACGATTTACATATCCCAAACTTTACTGCTGAAAACTCTCGTAAACGACTAGCCTGATTTTCAGAAGGTACGGATATGAATTTGTCAAATTTTTACACAGGAGTGTATTTACTATGAGATATGAGATATTGTCATCACCTATAGATGCATTTGTTATCCCTAATTTCATTAAGTGTTGCTTCTGATCTTCCATTAGGTTGATTAAAGGGGAAACAACAATTACTAAGGGATTTTGTGAAATTCCTGGACTAACGGGGCCATTTTAAATATCAGAGATTTTCCAAATCCTGTAGGCAAATTGACAGATACATATTTTCTTGAAACAAAAGCTACTAAGGCCTTTTCCTGCTCAACAAAAAGGTTTGCGATACCATAAGTGTGGCACGCTTTCTTCAGAACTTCGTCGAGCCCACTCACATCCGCCCTACCTCACTTCTCAAAAACTAAACTTTTTTGGTGGAACTGGAAACAATGCAAGAACACGATTTCCTGTGAAATCAGACTGGGATGGGAAATGAGTGAGAGACGACACCGTACCGTTTAAAAATCAGGCTGTAAGCGACCAACCTCTATTATTTCAAGGCATGGTCGCTTATGAGAGACCATTCTCGTAGCGACACGCTCTAGTTACGATCACGTTTTCTAAAAGTACATGTATAGACAGTTGAAATATAATCAGTTTATATAAAAAGTCAGTACCCTCCCCCATCGACCCATCGACAACTTACAAACGTTTGTGAACAACCGCAACAAACTTGTCACAACAGGTGTGTGTGTGTGTGTGTGTGTGTGTGTGGGGGGGGGGGGGGGGGGGGGGGTAGACCAGCCGTGTGAACGTAGTCGACCAACTTGTAACAATGCTATACTGCAGGCTCGTCACAACCTTTTTGATTTTGGATGTGTACAAACCAAGGGTCCGAAATAAATGTCTTGCATTGACGACTTCACTTCAAAAGATGGCTGCTCATTTAAAGTGCCCCTGTGATCATATTTTTGGTATCCCGAATTTTTACACATTTGTAAAGAGCATGGTGTTCTTACTTAACTTTCCAAATTTCAAGCAATTGCGAGCATGGGAAGTCGCCTTTTCAGACTGTTTTTATGCGAGATTATACGGCCGCCATTAATCGAACATGTTCCGGAAGCTTAGGTTGCGATTAGAGGAAGTGACGTCAAAGACTCAACACGTGGCTAGTTGTGTATCAATATAAAGCTACTTGGGGAAAACTTTCTATTGTAATTTGTCGTATAATTTCCATAAAGCTTGTCACGTGTTGAGTCTTTGACGTCATAATCACATACTCTGCTGTGAAATCGCGGGCTCGTCTTGAACAAGTTTTGACTAATGGCGAACAAAATTTGGGCGACTTTGGAGGTTAAATTTCTTGTGATAGAATGTTTGTTGTTAATTTTTTTGGCAAATGCGAACATTTATTAACTTAAAAGTATGTTCTGTAACAAAAAATGCCAGAAAACGTAATGTGATATTTCGTTGCAGGGGCACTTTAACGACTAGACTTTATCCTGAACCTTTCTCATTAAAAGCCACGGTAGAATGAACTGTCGTTATTTTTTTGTTATAGTTGTTGTTATTAGACTTTATTTTAACAGGGTAGCCTCGTCAGCTAAAGGCAATGGGGGCTGTATCGTAGACGTAAAATAAAGATAAGATCCCAGCTCAAAATGTTTAAATCTGCGAAAACGGTGACCCAGTGGAAACCCTATTGTAGAAGTAAATTATCTGTCTCTGATATCCAAAACCTGTGTTTCTTTTCAGGTGCCGCAGTTTTCGTTTACTCGCCTGGCTGGCGCCGACGTTATGCTTGGCGTTGAAATGGCGAGCACCGGCGAAGTGGCGTGCTTCGGAGAAGATCGTTACGAAGCGTACCTCAAAGGCATGATCAGCACCGGCATGACCGTCCCCAAAGACACCATTCTCCTGTCCATCGGCAGTTTCAAAGCGAAGAACGAAATGCTGGCAAGCGTAAAGACGTTGAGGACGCTTGGCTTCAAGTTGTACGCCAGCTTAGGGACGGCTGATTTCTACGCCGAACACGGAGTGGAGGTGAGAAGGACGCAGGACACTGGGTCCTGGATTAAAATTTCAGCCAATTTTTCACCAGGTGAATTTATTCGAGCAAAAAGTGGCTTTTTCTATTGTCTTAGGAGCTCTCGGCCGTAACTATAACTACCGATCTATTTAATTTTTACAATTGAAATGTCGGTTCGTGCGAACAAATTTGCCTAGTGGAAAACCGGCTTTTAAACATTTACACGAACATTTTATGCTTTGCGGAGAGCGCTTTTTAACAATAAAGTTTTAGCAATAAACATTAAGTCACCAACCATCAACAAAGTGTTTTGAAAAGAAAATAATGAAATTAAACTATCAGTCGGCAAATTGTATGTCAGTAAATAGTCCGTATGATGGCGAGGGTTAACACACACGGTATGTTACGCACGCCAGTCTTGTCAACTATCAGAAAAGTTGTTTAGAAAATGTAAACGCTGCTTTTCAAAGGTCTGTGTAACAAATTCCATACCATACGATACAATATATTATATTACAATAAACTTTATTTCAGTGTCTAAGTTATTTAGCCTTAAAGGGATATGGCAATATAAATTAACTTTATCTCATTTGAAAGAACTCGTAAAATGGTATAAGAAGACCTTTTACAATTTTTCTGTATCTTTTTTGGTTTTTGAAATATTTCAAATAATTATGACAAAAGACAGTCTACAATCCGCCATCTTGTTGTAATATTTGACCTAGGGTAAACCTGATGAAACTACTCCATAGGTGACCGAATTTCCGCGGAAGTCTTTTTAAAATGTGCGCCAATTGAAAATGAAAATAGTGCAACATAATCGAGTTTCTGGCTCATAATGTCGTACGGTTGGCAAGATAAAAATTTCACTTATTTATGACGTCACATGCATATCGAAAATAATTCCAAGATGGCGGGCAGCACGCTGTCACAACGCTGTCTTTTGTCAAATTATTTCGAAAACCAAAAAAGATAAGGGAAAATTGTAAAGGTCTTGTTATACCATTTCACGAGTTCTTTCAAATGAGACAAAGTTAATTTATATTGCCATATCCCTTTAATAAAAAATGGCCAATATTTTTTCGCATCGATCAATTTTATATTTTCGCCTGATATTTTCAACATCGTTGTAAGTCGGCTAAAAACACACACATATAAAAATGTAAGCCAATTTGGTGAATTATTTCCTAAACATGGTGATTTTTGACCTTTTTGACCCACATGCATAAAAAGTATTGTGTTTGTAGTGTATAAATAGATTGCGTAGGACCGGTGCGGGTGGGATCTCTGCAGAGACTCTGCTGAAGGTAACCCTTATACCGTAACCTCTCGTTGAGGGGGGTAGGGGAGCAGAGAAGGGGGTTCATTTTTTCTCAATGACCATTTTTACTTTGTTAAACTGTTATTACATTGATTATTTTCAACAGCTTTTCCTTTGACGCTTTTTCTTCGATTATTTTCAGTTTACCTGTTATTCCTGTCCGGCTGAAAAACATCCAAAATTGAACTACCTCTTTGTTCTATTGATATCTCGGGAAATATTCATAACTGTTGCGAAACCTATACCTTTTCTGAAAACCCAATAAACCGGCTGTTACCAATGCTTTTGAATTTTCCGAACAAGACACATGTTAATATAAATTAGCATTAATTATCATAAATCAGGTTGAAAAATTTAAATTTTTCTAGAAAAGGCCATCTTGCACGCCCGCGTAGCATCTTGAAAACTCAAAATGCCACCAATCGCAGAGTTGTTTATGAAATCAAATCAAACTTGGCGTGTGAGTGGATCTCATGTGTTTGGCGCTTGTCGAATTTCAATTTTTAATCTTGCGTTACCGTGTGCCGTGTTTTTCGATTGACGACTTTGGGGGTCTTCTATGACCCCTTTTGACTGGGCCGGACTGGAAAGAGTTAAACAGGCTAATTAGTAATGTACAATTTTTAAGTCTAAAAATAACCAGTGTCTGCCTGAGTTAGTAAATAACTAGTTCATAACTATCACTATATAACTTCAATAATAAAAGAAAGAAAAAAAGAAAATAAATACCAAAAAAATACCCCGAACCACTACTAGTTTGTCAACCTTCAAAGCCAAACTTAAAAAATATTACTACTCTGCTGTTCTCTCTACGTACAGTACGACTCCGAAGAACCACGTACCTGGAAAACAATTTGTACTGAATGTAACTCTGTCCGTAGTCTGAATGTTACTCCTAGTTGTTTTTAGATTCCTTTCAGAGCTGGATCTCCGCGCTCTCTACTTTTAACTTGTGATCTGCTCTCTTCGGTCGCTTTCCTTTGTCTCATGAGCTCTCGACTAAATCCGTTCCGGCTGAGAGCTCATGTGACTAAGGGGAGCGATTGCGAGGGGTGGATCGTGGGGCGGAGGTGGAGAGTGGAAATGCCATACATAATGTCGCTTTTTCGTACTTATTAACGTTGTAGTATTTTTGTCGTATTATTGTTGTAATTGAACCGCAGTAATTGGCGATTGCTGTTGCGGTTTTACAAGCCTTGTAATGAATATAGGATTGTTTTAAAGGTAAATTTTATACTATACATAAACCACATAATCAAGGGGAAGTTAAATAAAGAAAAAAGCAAAAAAAAATAGTAAATAACTATATGTTAAATAATGGTTTCATAATAGTTTATGCATCAGGTAGCATGATCAATTTGATGTTCAATTTTCGATTCTTTAATCTTTCCCCTCACGTAAAGGTTCATCCAGTAGACTGGCCGTTTGAGGAAGGCGGCAATGGCAGCAAGAAAAAGAACATCGCTGATTATCTGGTGCAAAATAAGTTCGACATGGTCATCAACCTTCCATTGAGAAACTCAGGAGCCAGAAGGTCTTCTTCGTTCCTCACCCATGGTTACCGCACTCGACGTATGGCCATCGACTACTCCATACCTTTAATTACGGATATCAAATGCGCCAAGCTGTTCATTGAGGTACGCTTGTTATACAGTAAACACCACCTATAAGAACCTCAGGATGAAATTTGGAATTTTGGGCCCACTAAATAAAACCATTTTAAAGGACATTGGTAACAAAAATTAAGTTTGTCAAATATGAAATAACTCGTAAAATGATAGCGTAGCACCTTTTACAACTTTTCGGTATTTTACTTCGTTTTTGAAATATTTCAGTTTAATGAATGGTCTCTGACGTCATGTGCAGGGTAGAGAATTTTCACTCATTAAAAAATGTCTTATATCTCAGTGATGGCTAAGCTTACAGCGTTCATTATAATGCACCTGACGTCAGAGACTATCTCAAAAACGAACTAAAATACGGAAAAGTTGTAAAAGGTGTTACTCTATCATTTTACGAGTTCTTACATATTAGACAAACTTATTTTTTGTTGCCAATGTCCTTTAAAGTGCCACTACGATCAAATTTTTACCTATCGATATATTTACGTATTTATAAAGCAGAGCTGCTAAATATTACTTGGTCGAAACCGTTTCGCGATTAGACGATGGCAAGTATTATTTTTCTGACTCCGAATCTGGAGTTGTTATGTCCGCCATTAATCGTTCATGTTCTTGACCGGCGTAACGAAGTGACGTCAAATTCTCAACGCGTAGACTCCACATCGCTAATTCTTCAAGTAAATCAAAGTCGTTTGTTCAAATTCTTCATCTGAAAGGCTGAACATTTCATCTACTTCTCGAAGAAAACAAGAAAACAAGTAACCTCGACTGACATTCAGGCGTAGCATTGAGAATCTGACGTCATAAACAATATTACCTTTTGAAATTGCGGGCTCACTTGGAACACGTTTTTAGTAATGGTGGCCTAAACAATAGTGATTTCAAAGCTCAAAATACTTACTTCAAAATACCATTTTTTAGGTTTTTTTTACATCGATGATCACTTTCGACCCTGAAATACTATTCTATGCTAAAGAAAATCTAAAAGACGGGGATGAATTTTCATCGTAGTGGCACTTTAAACCTGATATTTGAAATAGGTTCTTATTTTTTTTTAAATCTGTTTTTAATTGTGTTATAGCATAGTCCCAAAGAAGGACAATACCAAAATCTGGTTACAGTTCTTTATCTTTTACACAATACTGCACAGTACATTTAGATCAGAAAATTCAGGCTCAGTACATATTTAAATCACATGAATCACTACAGTACTGTAGATTTCAGACACATTTCAAGGTCCAGTTCTTTAAGCCTGACATGTTTCACTGTTTTTGCTTGATAAAATAATGAAGAACCCAACATCCTGATTTTTCATTGGATATCAAATAAACAAGAACCTCTCGCAGGCTAGTTCAGTAAAATGTAGGTTATTATAAACCAGTTCAGAGTTTCAAATGAAAATGAGATTCTGGATAAATACAGTTCATTGAACATAACGGGGAATATAACATTGGTTAGACGTTTTACTGACGAAGGGCCTTCGCTCGAAACGTTAATACACGCTATTTCGGCAGTACACTAACCTTTTTAGATATTTGATTTGTATTTCTACACTGCCTACGCAGCACAACACGTTTTATAACATAGGTTAGGGCTACATTTGTTAGGATTGAAAAATTGATTTTTGGACATAAACATCATTTCACGATTTAGATCATCGCCAAGGACAATCAATGAGCAAACGTTGCCCTAACGAGAAGGCCAAAACATTAAAAATCTTTGAAATCCTAAAAGGTATTTCCCGTCGTACTACGGTATCAGCCTCGTGTTATACGATTGAATTATCTTGACTCAGATTACTGTATCCCTACTATCGGAAATTCATGAGAAATTATCTCCCATTATTGGCCATTCTCCCATTATTAAAGTGCCTATCTTACCTTTGGGGATTTTACATATCGCTAATATTTGGGTCTTCCTGAGAAAAATCATAATATATATTATCACCCGAACATTTCATCTTCATCGAGTTTTTCGCTGTCAATCTTTTGTTACTTGCCACAAAAATACCTCTTGTGACATCACAAACGATAACTTTAACAGCAAAAAAGTCCATGAAGATGAAATTTTCGGCTGACAAGATACATGATTTTGCTCAGGAAGACCCAAATATGAGATACGAACTTTAATTCTCTGATTTCCTTTCTTCTTCGACCTTTCACAGGCTCTTCGTAGAATACGCGGCTCACCTCCTGTCAAGACCCACATTGATTGTCTGTCCTCGTTCCAAGTCTTCCGCCTTCCGGGCTTAATCGACGTCCACGTGCACATGCGAGAGCCTGGGGCGACCTACAAGGAAGATTTCTCGTCTGGTACGGCCGCTGCCCTAGCCGGTGGAATAACAATGGTACTCGCCATGCCAAATACCAATCCTCCTATTATCGATCAATCGTCGTTTCAAATTGCTCACGAGGTACGCAGAAATGTTTGAGGGCGCCGAACGTATTTAGATTTGCAGACATTATATCCGTTGGTAAGGAAGGTTAGATTTAACAAAAATTGCCATAGAATTTCGCAGATTTAAGAATCTATCAAGGCCGTGTGTACGTGGTTTATATGGTAAAAGTCTTTCGTTTGGCATTGTCATATGATGACGTCATCATGACGTCTCGAAATATGAAAATTCCTACACGCGATTAGAATCTGGACGGTTGTCAATGTGACGTCATCAAAATTACGTCACTAGACGAAAGAAGTTTGGACAAGGCTAAAAGGGATGACTCAAAAGGACCTTCCTATTTTCAAGAACTAGTCTAACCCGAATTCTGATCCTAACCCTAACCTTGATCCCTAACTTTAAACCTAATCCTAACCGTACTGTAGCTAATCCTAACCTACAGTAACCAAAAATAAAGACCAGACAAAAACAGTAAGGTCCTTTTGAGTCATCCCTTTTAGCCATTTCCAAGACGTTTACCTACATATTCTACACATAAAATATCTTGGTTATACCTTGAATTTATTTCTCGTACGTACGTTCTCGTATGACTGCATCGAAATGTGAACGCATGAGTTGAACCATACACAGATTATCCAAAGCTATAATAAAGTATGTATGTATGTATGTATACGCAAACTCAGAAAAAAATTCCTAATTTGCGTTAAAGCTTGAGTAGCAATCAATTTACTATATTGAAATAACCAAGCTGCAAGTAACATTTAATATATATATATATATATATATATTACGCTCCTTCACTTCGGTGTTGTTGAGCACTCTGTGAAGTTGGTGTAGGTGTCCTTTAGCGATAATGCAACGCCCACTACCCTTGTGGTAGTTTGAGCACTCTGGCCCTACACCGCTTCACGCTCTCTGCATGTGCGCATGACCGCTGTTTGTCCCACAAGCGGTTGTCACCGGCAATCGCTTGGGTATAATTAGTTCTCATGCCCATATCTAGATTGTACCAAGCTACACTGATGAGCTGATCGGCTATCGATTGACCAGCCGGGAATCGTAATCTTAGGATAAATATCAAAGCCCAACATAATATTTTGACAAAAACCATTATATTGAGTAAAACACGTGAAAATTTCACTTTGCTATATATTCAAAACACTGTCTACGCAGCACTCTACTTTTATATATATATCATCATGCCTCAGGCATGAAACACAGTGTTACGACATCTGTAAAAGTTTAGATTTTACATATACTTTATAACTATAGCTCTACAAATTTTGTATCGAGCACTCTTACTTATTGGGATATTGTCCATGTTTTGGTCTATTCACCTAATATATATATATATATATATTTGATAAAGGATATACAGACACATAGAGACTGCTAATTTAGCTGTACGTACGTCGCACGTACGAACTACTATATTTCATTTAAGTTTTGGTAGCTCAATGGTTAGAGCGTCTAACCGAAGATCAGTATCGGTTACCGGTTCGATTGCCCACTGGGGCTCAGAAACATTTTTCTGAGTTTGCGTTAAAGCTTGAGTAGCAAACAATTTACTATGATGAGGTAACCGTTTACTGCACAGTACGGCCTGTACGGCTCGATATTTTACGAGTCCTGCCGTAATTTGGCAAGCCCGTAGGGCGAGTCAAAATACAAACTATGAGTAAAATATACAGCCCTATACTGTATAGTAAACTGCCTAATCAGTTATTTTATTATCTAATTCTATAAAAACCTAAAACTTTACTTTTCTCTTAACAATTTTGGCCAAACAAATCCTCAAAATTATCACGGAAGAAAAGCGCGGGGAAATCCCGGTTTCAAGTCGAGGTTTCAAGTCCCGGTTTCAAGGTTTCGAGTCCAAATAACCTGGTAAACTATGAACTCACAATCTTGTCTTTTTCGATTTTAGCTGGCTTGTAAGGGCTCTCGGTGTGATTTCGGTCTTTTTCTTGGTGCCAGTTCTACCAACACCACCATATCGCCACAACTTGCAAGGCAGGCCGCTGCTCTAAAGATGTACCTGAATGAAACGTTCACTACACTGAGAATGGACGACTGTACGTTGTGGATGAAGGTAGAGATTTTCTTGTTCAAATGGGGAACTGTAATAATATTTAAAGTGCCCCTGTGATGAAATTTTTGGTATCCGAATTTTTACATATAACTTTTTCAAAAAAAAAATTGAAATCACAAATTTCAAGCAATTGCGAGCATGGGAAGTCGCCTTTTCAGACCTGTTTTACACGAGATTATACGGCCGCCATTACTCGAACATGTTCCGGACGCTTAGGTTGCGATTGGAGGAGATGACGTCAAAGACTCAACACGTGACTAGTTGTGTATGAATATAAAGCTACTTGGGGAAAACTTTCTAGTGTAACTTGTCGTATAATTTCCATAAAGCTTTGTCACGTGTTGAGTCTCTGACGTCACAATCACACACTCTGATGTGTAATCCCGGGCTCGTCTGGAACAAGTTTTGAGCAATGGCGGACAAAATTTGGGCGACTTTTTGGCGACAAAATTTCTTGTGATAGAATGTTTGTAGTTAAAATGATGTTCTGTAACAAAAAATGCCCGGAAACGTAATGTGATATTTCGTCGCAGGGGCACTTAAAATCGAAGGCCTTCAAGTGTTATGTATATAAATTGACGATAAATGTTAACAATTTAACGATATCTGCTCTTCTACTCCAGAAATAACGTTTTTATGCTTCTGGACGCCGCCATTTTAGAAAGGCTCAAATTCGATGTGCAGCGGTGATTTCTCAATTTTGACGTCATTGAGTGCCAGAAACAAAAGACGAGCATTCAATGACATCAAATTTGAAAAGAAACCCATTACCTTGCTGTACTTAGAGGTTGAAGCGTCGAACAAACTCTAAAATGTGCGGTGCCCAGAAAATACGAATATTAAAAACGTTATTTCTCGAGTACAGGAGCAGATACCGTAAAACTATTAACATTTCTAATCATTATACTAAAAGGTGTTCTAAAAGGTACAGTTTCTCTTTAATGCTACTATTCAAGCCAATGTATTTATGCGCTTACCAAGCTTAAATGGGACACATTACATAAAAGGCGCAGGAAACATGTTCTCAAACTTGTTGAGAAATGTCTCAAAAAACAGGTCCCTCAATTTTTGTAAACTATTTTACTTTTAAACGAGAAATAATTGAAAGGTGCACCAGACAGTGTAATTTACTTCATCTGCCTAGAGTGAGAACTGAAGCAGCTAGAAAGTCCTTTTATTATAATGGTTGTATTGTTTTCAATAGTTTTAACTCTTAAAATGGTTCGCTGTAGTTTATTTGTAATTTTATTTTAGCTTTAATTGTTGTGTTATGTAATTTAGTATATTACCTTTTAGATGTTTTAACCCTTATATCTTTGTAAATTTTTATTAACTCAGGGCTCTACTTGATAACAGTGTATTTTTTTTAACCTGATGAGACTACCCTGATTGAAGAAAGGTTTGATTGATTGATGCGAACTCGCGGTATCCCTTTCCTTTGCTTCCTTAACAAAACGGTTTCTCTTTCTTCAGCATCTTAAAAACTGGCCGAAACATCTTCCCATTTGCTGTCACGCCGAAGGACGAACAACTGCAGCAATTTTACTTTTGGCAGAAATTGCCGATCGTTCTGTTCATATATGTCACGTAGCTCGACAAGAAGAGGTAAATAATTTTGCTTTCTTTAAAGTGGTACTACGCTCAAATTTTTACCTATCGCTAATTTTACGTATTTATAAAGCAGAGCTGCTAAATATTACTTCCTCGAAACCGTTTTGCGATTCGACTATCGCAAGTATTATTTTTCTGACTCCGAATCTGGAGTTGTTATGTCCGCCATTAATCGATCATGTTCCCGACCAGCGTAAAGAAGTGACGTCAGACTCTCAACGCGAAGACTCCACATCGTTAAATCTTCAAGTAAATCCATAGTGATCAAGGTCCTATTCACAAATTCTTCGTCTGTAAGGCTGGACATTTCATCTACTTCTCGAAGAAAACAAGAAAACAAGTAACCTCGACTAAAATTCAGGCGTAGCATTGAGAGTCTGACATCACAAACAATATTACCTTGTGAAATTGCGGGCTCACTTGGAACACGTTATTAGAAATGGTGGGGTACCACTAAACAAGAGATTAAGGGGAATTTTGTCACTTAAAATAACCGCTAGCCCCAAAACAACTTAGACGCTAACCCCCCGCTTAATGAATAGAATAGTATTATGAGTATTATTGGTATTAAAATACTAAATAAATACTGAAATAAATACTGAATAGTATTATAGTATTATTATTATTATTATTATTATTTAAATACTGAATAGTATTATTAGTATTATTAGTATTAATATTAGTATTAGTATTATTTAAATACTGAATAGTATTAGTATTATTAGTATTAGTATTATTTAAATACTGAATAGTATTATTAGTATTATTATTGCTTAGAATAGTATTTCAGGGTCGAAAGTGATCATCGATGTAAAAAAACAACTAAAAAATGGTATTTTGAAGTAAGTATTTTGAGCTTTGAGATTACTATTATTTAGGCCACCATTCGTAAGTACTTACTAACCCCACTAAACAAGAGATTGAGGTTAGAAAACATGCTAAAAAAATCTAAAAAAACGGGGGTGAATTTTCATCGTAGTGCCACTTTAACCAAACAACAAATTGGAATGTACGCCATTTTGTTTACAAGATCTGGCAGGTCCCTGCAAAACCACTGACCTCTGTATGACCAATGACTCACAGATGACGGGAAAAGGATGGAGTCAGCAGAGGTCCTTTTTCACTGACATGTTTTAAAACAACTTCTCCCAACTAGTACTAGTAGAAATGTTTGGAGACCAATAAGGAGAATTTGTATGTTGAATTTGTTGATGCTGGCTGACAAAAGGATTTCTTGTGATTTAGATTTTGATTATTCGAGCCATGAAAGAAAAAGGCTTTCCGGTTACGTGCGAGGTTGCTCCGCATCACCTGTTCTTAACTGAAGATGACTTGGAGAGAATTGGTCCAACCAGAGGGCGGGTCTGTCCGAAGCTTGTCACCGCCGAGGATCAACAAGCATTGTGGGACAATTTGGACATAATTGACTGCTTTGCGACTGACCACGGTAGGGAATGCGTGGATAAAAGGGAATGGAAGGGGAAAATGTTTGCCTACTGAAGCATGTCCAGAACCAGCGAGAGTCAGCTGAGGCACTACGAGAAAAACTAAAATACAACAACAAATTTAAACAACCCTAGCTGACCCTTTAGTGCTACTCTTACTGAAAGTAGGAGTAGCACTAAGTGAGTCAGCTGGGGCAGGATAGATGCAGTAACAACAACTAACTAAAAGATAATAACAGCTACCGCTAGTTAGGGGCCGATTACATGGATACTTTTAGCTCCGGATGAAGTTTCAGCCTGGCCTCGTAAACAAATCCCTTAAAAATTGACGTTGCGATTACATGGCGAAAATTTCAGCCCGGGCTGAAATTGCTCATGTAATCTCCACTAACACACTGTTACAACACTCACTTTCAGGAGTACATAATTATTGTGAAATTATTAATCAATCGATCTATCATTTACTCTAAAATTGATTCTAATTTCAGCTCCTCACTCTGTTTCCGAGAAAGATTCTGAGAATGGTCCTCCTGGATATCCAGGACTGGAAACTATGTTACCTTTACTACTCAATGCTGTCCACGAAGGGAAGCTAACAATTGATGTGAGTATTGTGGTGGCAGTCGTGCTGCTTTGATGTAATTGTCTTCTGGTCTTCTGTAGAGCTAAAATGCTGCTGTTAAACTGGACCAATCTGTCGATATAACGCGTGTCGATATAACGCGAGAAATATAAATAAATATAAATATATATATATATATATATATATAAATGTTCTCTTTAAAAAATGTAGCGGATAATTTTGGAAGATTGTCGTTCCTCCATCTCTCGCTCACCATCTCACTCTCCCCATCTCTCTCCATCTCACTCTCCCCATCTCACTCTCCCCATCTCACTCTCCTCATCTCACTCTCCTCATCTCACTCTCTCCATCTCACTCTCTCCATCACTCTCTCCATCTCACTCTCCCCATCTCACTCTCCCCATCTCACTCTCCCCATCTCACTCTCTTCATCTCATTCTCTCCATCTCATTCTCTCCATCTCATTCTCTCCATTTCACTCTCTTCATCTCACTCCTCTTCATCTCACTCTCTCCATCTCACTCTCTCCATCTCACTCTCTCCATCTCACTCTCTTCATCTCACTCTCCCCTCACTCTCTTCATCTCACTCTCTTCATCTCACTCTCCCCATCTCACTCTCTCCATCTCAATTGGACTATGAAGCTTCCGCTCCAACCTCTATGATTACTTGTACGATTTTTAATTTTAATATCTTAATTTTATAACAATTTATTTTTATTATATTCATTATATCTTTTAAATTTTAAAAAGTTAGATTACTTCTACGTATATAAGGCTTTCGTTTAAAGAAGTTGCAAAACTTATGGAACCACCGTATCTAAATAAAAGTGTATCAATCTCTCTCTCTCCTCTATCTTCCCATCCCTCTCAAACTGACACGCGCGCATACAGGCCCGCGCTCTAGTGCCACAACCATTGAACTTATTTGGTTTCTTCCATTAGGATATTGTCCTTCGTCTGCACACGAACCCCAGACGAATTTTTGGATTACCTGAGCAACCTGACACCTACGTCGAAGTTGAAGTTGGGTGTGAATGGATTATCCCCGATTCTATGAAATACACGAAATCAGCGTGGACTCCGTTTGCCGGGATGAAAGTGTGTGGTTCTGTGAAACGTGTGGTTTTGAGGGGCCAGATTGCAATGGTTGATGGAAAGGTAAAGCTGGTTGTCATGGTAGTGTATTTATTTATTTGGTTTTCGTTAAAATACTTGAGTGAGTTGTCAACAGGCTGAAGTACAGTACACAGAAGAACTTGGTTTTCCTTAATTCATTTCACTTAAGTTAAAATATAACTGGTGTAAAATTGGGGGACACAAAACAATGCATGAAATCACTGGGCGGTTTTTTCGATGTCGCACATTGAACCACTACACTAAACAACCTTCGTTCTGTCATTTGAGTCCGAATAGCTGATCATCATCGTCGTCATCGTCATCTTCATCAGGTCTAAATTAACATCATCGTCACCATCATCATTCCTCCATCCATCGTCATCCATCATCGTCATCCATCATCGTCATCATCATTCACCATCATCATCCATCATCATCATTCATCATCCATCCATCATTCCTCATCCATCATCATTCCTCATTATCCATCATCACCCATCCATCCATCATCATCGTCATCATTCACCATCATCATTCATCATCATTCATCATCATCATCATTCATCACCACCATTCATCATCATTCATCATCCATCCATTCATCACCATGATCATCATCCATCCTTTCATCACCATGATCATCATTCATCATCACCATCCATCATTCATCATCATTCATCATCCATCCATCCATCATCATTCATCATAACCATCCATTATTCATCATCATTCATCATCATCCATCCATCATCATTCATCATAACCATCCATCATTCATCATCATTCATCATCCATCCATCCATCATCATTCATCATAACCATCCATTATTCATCATCATTCATCATCCATCCATCCATCATCATTCATCATAACCATCCATCATTCATCATCATTCATCATCCATCCATCCATCATCATTCATCATAACCATCCATTATTCATCATCATTCATCATCATCCATCCATCATCATCATTCATCCATCATCATTCATTATCATCCATCATTCATTATCATCCATCCATCATCATTCATCATCATCCATCATCATTCATCATCATCTATCCATCATCCATTATCATCCATCCATCCATCATCATCGTTCATTATCATTAATTATCATTTATCATCATTCATCATCATCCATCATTCATTATCATCCATCCATCATCATTCATCA
Organism: Chrysogorgia sp. JL179-B06; assembly: GCA_035772405.1. Classification (NCBI taxonomy): domain Eukaryota; kingdom Metazoa; phylum Cnidaria; class Anthozoa; order Scleralcyonacea; family Chrysogorgiidae; genus Chrysogorgia; species Chrysogorgia sp. JL179-B06. Next base: position 920,577 of record JAYKKM010000475.1, read on the forward strand.
TTCATTATCATTTATCATCATTCATCATCATCCATCATTCATTATCATCCATCCATCATCATAATTCATCATTCATTATCATTCATTATCATTTATCATCATTCATCATCATCCATCATTCATCATCATCCATCATTCATTATCATCCATCCATATTCATCATTCATTATCATTCATTATCATTTATCATCATTCATCATCATTCATCATCATCCATCCATCATCATCCATCATTCATTATCATCCATCCATCATCATCATTCATCATTCATTATCATTCATTATCATTTATCATCATTCATCATCATCCATCATTCATCATCATCCATCATTCATTATCATCCATCCATATTCATCATTCATTATCATTCATTATCATTTATCATCATTCATCATCCATCCATCATCATCCATCATTCATTATCATCCATCCATCATCATCATTCATCATTCATTATCATTCATTATCATTTATCATCATCCATCATCATTCATCATCATCCATCATCATCCATCATTCATCATCCATCATTCATTATCATCCATCCATCATTCATCATCATTCATTATCATCCATCATTCATTATCATCCATCCATCATCATTCATCATCATTCATCATCATCCATCATTCATCATCATCCATCATTCATCATCCATCATCACCCATCATCACCACCACTTTTCTAATTATTCCAACGTTTTCAGGTTTTAGCAATGCCAGGCTACGGCGAAGATGTTCGACGCCAAGGATTCATCCCGTACGTCCCAGCTGTTGTTGAGACTTACCCCGTTGGCTCTGCTCCCAGTAGCCCGTTGAAACAAACAGAGCCACAACGCTGGGCGTTCCCTCCAGTTATTCAACGCAATTTAGAAACGAATGTCTATTTTCCAGATCACATTTCCCCTCGTCCAGGTATGTTTTTATATATCGTTAAGGTAAGACAAGCAGACCTCTCCTGTACAAGGGGAGATGCGCCCCCATAAGCCGAGATAACCATGGCAACCATACCACCAGTCACACTGTCAAAGCAGTGGAAAAAGTATACTTCTTGCATAGTAATAAGTGGGGAGTGTGGGTAAACACCAAGGCAAGAATTGTTATTAGCATGTCAAGCGCACTCAAGTCAAAACAACCAGTCAAGCTCAGACTACGCTGACTGCATAAGCGAAGAACTGTGTGTATTATTTGATGGAGTAACCACTGACCAGCATTGTCTCTTTTTTACCTAGCCTAAATTTCATTTAGCCAACATTTAAATAATAATGATAATTGATAATAGTTATTTTGCCACAGATATCGCCGCGACGCCTGCTCATTCCGCCGAAGCTGTTCAACCAACACCTTTGTCATTCGACCCAAAACCGAGATATTCCCCGACCAGCATTCGGAAATTTTCGTTGCCTCATTTCTCCCATCATGGCTTGTACAAACAGCACGTGCTAACCGCAAAACACTTTAACAAAAAACAGGTATGTGCATTGACACGGCAGTCGTAGGCCTTTTCTCATCTTCTCCAAATTCGCGTTAATTCAGTTCTCTATTAGAGAGTTATTACCTTTTATATCAAAGTATGCGACTTAAATACAGTAAAAACCCGCGTATAAGAACCTACTGGATTAAGAACCCACACCCTGAAATTTGGCATTTAGACACCCATCTTATAAGAACCTATTCAGCCTGAAATTGAACAGAACAGAACAGAACAGAACAGAACAGAACAGAACAGAACAGAACAGAACAGAACAGATTTAGTTGTGCCAATAAGAAAATTACAATACAAAAGTTATTTATAAATTATATTTACATTGAAACAAATCACTAAAGCACTGGCTATTTAGAATAGCAAAGCTAATCTAGCCAAATAGCACTAAATCGGGTAATCTGAATATAAATAAAAGTAAAAAATATATATTTTTATACTAATATATATAATATAATGTTATACATCTGTATCTATACAAACTCATGACCCATACCAAAAAAATAAGAACCAGAAAAATAAGAACCTATTTAAGATCCTAAACAGCCTGATTTCATCTTATGCATAAAATATATAAGAATCTATTCAAGCTTACCTGGGGAAATGTAGGTTCTTATACGCGGGTTTTTACTGCACTCGGAATAGAGTAGTTTCAAGTTGTAAAAATGCGGCTAAATTATAAAATAAAATAAATTATATAATTAAAAGAAAATTAGTTACAGGTAGACATCTTTTCTTTTCTTTTTAGCTTCGTTACTTGTTCAATGTTGCTCACGAGATGAGAATTCTTGTTCAACGCGATGGCAGTATTTCCACCCTTCAGGTATATAGCGTAACTTTTCTATTTCTGAAGTAGAAAGTAGCGTGGTGGCTATACATTGCCTATAGGTAGTGTCTGAGAAACAGGGTTCCTACACAGATCTTTAAAATTCTCAAAAGTAATTAAATTTAAAAACAGAAATTTAAATAAAATCGTCAAAGGTTCTAAGGGGGTGTTTATATGGGTGAAGGCTAAAAGGGATGACTCAAAAGGACCTTCACATTTTTTAGAATTTCTAATCCTAACCTTAATCTCAATCCTAATCCTAACCCTAACCTTGATCCTAACCTTGATCCTAATCTTAAACCTAGCCCTAACCGTAGCTATCCATAACCTAACGAAAAATAAAAAACAGAAAAAAAACAGAAAGGTCCTTTTGAGTCATCCCTTTTAGCCTTCCCCGTTTATATGGAGGCGAGCCAGCCCCACTGATCTCGAAAGAAGACTGGATCGAGCAACTATTGTTCAGAAAATGAAGCCGGAAGTTCGCCATTACTAAGGGACCAACTGAGGATCCTATGAGATTTTTTGTTGGATTATGTGCCCTTACCATTGACAAAATAAAATAATTTTACTATAAAGAGGACCATAAGGCATTTTTCAAATTACTGGGTAAAACGATTCATGGCCTACCTACAGATTTACTGCGACTTTCGTCCCTTAGTAATGGCCGCTGTTGGCTCTAATTATCCAGTGAGATAAGCCTAATATGAGACGTCAAATTAGGTTCAAGATTTTATGCATTTATTGTTAACAAAGAAACTGTATTGGCCAGACACTAAATCTATTTCGTGAGCGCCACAGTTTGGTTTTCTTGTCAACTCGGAGCTTCTAATGATCTCTCGTAAATTTACATTATGTAAATATGCAAGCTTCAAAATCAGCTCATCAGATACAATAGTAAGCTTTATCCAGTCCTATTTTTGAGATCAGTGGCTAGCCTTCGTGGTAGGGCTAGTCCTTTTTGCCGAAATTCCACCTCTCAAATCAAAAGTCAAATCCTTTGTGATTTTTTTTCTTCACTTATATGATCCTTGGTGAGATCTCGCTATTGACTATACCATGCAAGATCTCTCCTGGATAGCTGGAAATTTTCTATGCAAACGCACTCAAGCGGGCTGGCCCTCCTAGGCGGGCTGGAAAAAACTATGCTTCGTTGAAGCAAATAAAACAACTGGGTGTCATTCGTTTTCCAAATTATTAAAAGGTAATACTGTTGGGAAATTTAAACGAGAAACATCGATACTTGTAGAAACTTTTGCTTGAATGTTGGCGCCATGATGCCCTAGAACCAGCCGTCCTCGAATGGCTAGAGAATTCCCATGGCTGGCTCACTCCCATATAAACACCAGCCGTTAAAGTCCTTGTACACGCTGCATTTTGAGATTGATCTCATCTAGAACTCAGGCAACGCGTACTTCTTGTGAACGGTCAATTAGCGGTGTATAGTGTAATACTGTAGTTCATTAGTATAATACTGTAGTTCATTAGCGTAATACTGTAGTTCATTAGTGTAATACAGTTCATTGGTATAATACTGTAGTTCATTAGCGTAATACTGTAGTTCATTAGCGTAATACTGTAGTTCATTAGTGTAATACTGTAATTCATTAGTGTAATACTGTAGTTCATTAGTGTAATACTGTAGTTCATTAGCGTAATACTGTAGTTCATTAGCGTAATACTGTAGTTCATTAGTGTAATACTGTAGTTCATTAACGTAATACTGTAGTTCATTAGTGTAATACTGTAGTTCATTAGTGTAATACTGTAGTTCATTAGCGTAATACTGTAGTTCATTAGCGTAATACTGTAGTTCATTAGTGTAATACTGTAGTTCATTAACGTAATATTGTAGTTCATTAGTGTAATACTGTAGTTCATTAGCGTAATACTGTAGTTCATTAGCGTAATACTGTAGTTCATTAGTGTAATACTGTAGTTCATTAGCGTAATACTGTAGTTCATTAGTGTAATACTGTAGTTCATTAGCGTAATACTGTAGTTCATTAGTGTAATACTGTAGTTCATTAGCGTAATACTGTAGTTCATTAGTGTAATACAGTAGTTCATTAGTGTAATACAGTAGTTCATTAGTGTAATACTGTAGTTCATTAGCGTAATACTGTAGTTCATTAGTGTAATACTGTAGTTCATTAGTGTAATACTGTAGTTCATTAGCGTAATACTGTAGTTCATTAGTGTAATACTGTAGTTCATTAGCGTAATACTGTAGTTCATTAGTGTAATACAGTAGTTCATTAGTGTAATACTGTAGTTCATTAGTGTAATACAGTAGTTCATTAGCGTAATACTGTAGTTCATTAGTGTAATACTGTAGTTCATTAGTGTAATACTGTAGTTCATTAGTGTAATACTGTAGTTCATTGTGTAATACTGTAGTTCATTAGCGTAATACTGTAGTTCATTAGTGTAATACTGTGGTTCATTAGCGTAATACTGTAGTTCATTAGCGTAATACTGTAGTTCATGAGTGTAATACTGTAGTTCATTAGTGTAATACTGTAGTTCATTAGTGTAATACTGTAGTTCATTAGTGTAATACTGTAGTTCATTAGTGTAATACTGTAGTTCATTAGTGTAATACTGTAGTTCATTAGTGTAATACTGTAGTTCATTAGTGTAATACTGTAGTTCATTAGCGTAATACTGTAGTTCATTAGCGTAATACTGTAGTTCATTAGTGTAATACTGTAGTTCATTAGTGTAATACTGTAGTTCATTAGTGTAATACTGTAGTTCATTAGCGTAATACTGTAGTTCATTAGTGTAATACTGTAGTTCATTAGTGTAATACTGTAGTTCATTAGTGTAATACTGTAGTTCATTATTGTAATACTGTAATTCATTAGTGTAATACTGTAGTTCATTAGTGTAATACTGTAGTTCATTAGTGTAATACTGTAGTTCATTGGTGTAATACTGTAATTCATTAGTGTAATACTGTAATTCATTAGTGTAATACTGTAGTTCATTAGCGTAATACTGTAGTTCATTAGCGTAATACTGTAGTTCATTAGCGTAATACTGTATGTAGTTCATTAGTGTAATACTGTAGTTCATTAGTGTAATACTGTAATTCATTAGTGTAATACTGTAGTTCATTAGTGTAATACTGTAGTTCATTAGTGTAATACTCAGTTCATTAGTGTAATACTGTAGTTCATTAGTGTAATACTGTAGTTCATTAGTGTAATACTGTAGTTCATTAGCGTAATACTGTAGTTCATTAGCGTAATACTGTAGTTCATTAGTGTAATACTGTAGTCCATCAGTGTAATACTGTAGTTCATTAGTGTAATACTGTAGTTCATTAGTGTAATACTGTAGTTCATTAGTGTAATAATATAGTTCATTAGTGTAATACTGTAGTTCATTAGCGTAATAATGTAGTTCATTAGTGTAATAATGTAGTTCATTAGTGTAATACTGTAGTTCATTAGTGTAATACTGTAGTTCATTAGTGTAATACTGTAGTTCATTAACGTAATACTGTAGTTCATTAGCGTAATACTGTAGTTCATTAGTGTAATACTGTAGTTCATTAACGTAATACTGTAGTTCATTAGTGTAATAATGTAGTTCATTAGTGTAATAATGTAGTTCATTAGTGTAATACTGTAGTTCATTAGTGTAATACTGTAGTTCATTAGCGTAATACTGTAGTTCATTAGCGTAATACTGTAGTTCATTAGTGTAATACTGTAGTTCATTAACGTAATACTGTAGTTCATTAGTGTAATACTGTAGTTCATTAGCGTAATACTGTAGTTCATTAGCGTAATACTGTAGTTCATTAGCGTAATACTGTAGTTCATTAGTGTAATACTGTAGTTCATTAGTGTAATACTGTAGTTCATTAGTGTAATACTGTAGTTCATTAGTGTAATACTGTAGTTCATTAGTGTAATACTGTAGTTCATTAGTGTAATACTGTAGTTCATTAGTGTAATACTGTAGTTCATTAGTGTAATACTGTAGTTCATTAGTGTAATACTGTAGTTCATTAGTGTAATACTGTAGTTCATTAGCGTAATACTGTAGTTCATTTGTGTAATACTGTAGTTCATTAAGGTAATACTGTATAGTTCATTAGCGTAATACTGTGGTTCATTAGCGTAATACTGTAGTTCATTAGCGTAATACTGTAGTTCATGAGTGTAATACTGTAGTTCATTAGTGTAATACTGTAGTTCATTAGTGTAATACTGTAGTTCATTAGTGTAATACTGTAGTTCATTAGTGTAATACTGTAGTTCATTAGTGTAATACTGTAGTTCATTAGTGTAATACTGTAGTTCATTAGTGTAATACTGTAGTTCATTAGCGTAATACTGTAGTTCATTAGCGTAATACTGTAGTTCATTAGTGTAATACTGTAGTTCATTAGTGTAATACTGTAGTTCATTAGTGTAATACTGTAGTTCATTAGTGTAATACTGTAGTTCATGATGTAGTTCATTAGTGTAATACTGTAGTTCATTAGCGTAATACTGTAGTTCATTAGTGTAATACTGTAGTTCATTAGTGTAATACTGTAGTTCATTAGTGTAATAATGTAGTTCATTAGTGTAATACTGTAGTTCATTAGTGTAATACTGTAGTTCATTAGTGTAATACTGTAGTTCATTAGTGTAATACTGTAGTTCATTAGTGTAATACTGTAGTTCATTAGTGTAATACTGTAATTCATTAGCGTAATACTGTAGTTCATTAGTGTAATACTGTAGTTCATTAGTGTAATACTGTAGTTCATTGGTGTAATACTGTAGTTCATTAGTGTAATACTGTAGTTCATTAGTGTAATACTGTAGTTCATTGGTGTAATACTGTAGTTCATTAGTGTAATACAGTGTAATACTGTAGTTCATTAGTGTAATACAGTATGTAATACTGTGGTCAATTAGTAGTGTAATCCCGTAGCTCTTTTGTACTATAATTGCAATGTTCATTTTGTGCAATTGAGCTTGAAAGGGTTCCCTTTGGAGGGGTCGCGGGGACTTTGAGGATATGTCCCTGCAGTTCCCCCTCACTGTCTATTGTTGTGATTTATGCAGGGTCGTGTCATGGGATCCATGTTTTATGAAGCAAGTACGCGCACGTTTTGTTCATTCGCGGCTGCCATGCATCGCCTTGGTGGTTCCGTGATTGCGTTAAAGGCTAGTGATTCTTCAGCAATGAAGGGTGAAACTCTCTCTGGTATGTTGGGATAAATAATAAAAATAATAATAATAACTTTTATAACTTTACAATATTTCGTATCTCTTAATACCACTAGTCTAGTTTAAAGTTTTAATACCATTAGTCTAGTTTAGTTTTTTAGTTTTAATTTTCTAGTGTTTATTTTTATGGCGTGTTTTTGTTTATAGACTCGGTCCAGATGATGCAGTCTTATTGTGACGTAGTTGTCATACGTCATCCACAACCTGGTGCTGTCGAGGTACGCACACAACCTTTAGTTAATGTAGCAATGTTGTGCTGCACTCGCAAACAATATTATCAACAGCTTGTGCGATTTCTATCTGTCTTGGTCATATGAAATATTATGCCCATATACATGTAGATCAACTCCTTTGCCTTTGTTATTCTGTCAATTACACGTGTAAAAACACATAACCTGTTGCAAGTTGTCAACAGGCATGAACAATGTTGTGCTGTGAACAATGTTGTACTGCCAGCTATGAACAATGTTGTGCTGTGAACAATGTTGTACTGCCAACTATGAACAATGTTGTGCTGCCAACTGTGAACAATGTTGTACTGCCAACTATGAACACTGTTGTGCTGTGAACAATGTTGTGCTGCCAACTGTGAACAATGTTGTGCTGTGAACAATGTTGTGCTGTGAACAATGTTGTGCTGCCAACTGTGAACAATGTTGTGCTGCCAACTATGAACAATGTTGTGCTGTGAACAATGTTGTGCTGCAGCCCATGCATGAACCGTGTTGTCAACAAATTTGTTCAGCCATGATAACAATGTTGTTACAGCATTGTCCAGCCATCAACACTAGTGTTATAACACTTATACAACTTATTAACAAGGATGAGCAACAATTATGACAATGGCACGCGACAACTTTTAACAGGTTTTTAGCTGTGTAAACTCGATTGTGAAATGTTGATAGCAGTTTTCTTCGTACCGGAGGTTTATTGGATGAGAACATGAGCTGTTGTCATTGCTTACGTTTTCGTTGTGTTTTTCTAGGAAGCAGCGAAACATTCTCATAAACCTGTAATCAATGCTGGTGATGGGGTGGGAGAACATCCCACGCAGGCCTTACTTGATGTCTTCACTATTCGTGAAGAGTTTGGCACAGTAAATGGTCTGACGGTGAGCACTTTCTTTTAAGACAAACGTGCATGGATACTTCAAAACCGGTACCCAGAGTATTTACTCGGCGTTAACACATCGTCATCAATCTCTTATTTTCAGATTACCATGGTGGGTGATTTAAAACACGGCCGGACTGTTCACTCCTTGGCGCGCCTGCTTAGTTTATATCGCGTTAACCTGCGATATGTCTCGCCCGACACACTCAAGATGCCTGACGAAGTGAAAGATTATGTGAGGCAAAGAGGCATACATCAAGTAAGAACCTTTATTACATGTATCACAATAATTTTGTTGTCTAAATTCTGGTTGTCCAATTGAAATCGCGTACAGGCTCTTCATGAAGATCGTCCAACGGAGTAACAACAAACCTTTAAGTTTTTTCAACTATATATATATATATATATTTATATATTTATATATATTTATATACATGTATATATATATTTATATATATTTATATATATTTATATATATATTTATATATATCACCTGGTTGCGTTGCGAAATTATTATATATAAACAAATAATTTCCCAACGCAACCAGGTGATAAATCAGACATAGTTTGACGCTACTCTGGCTTTAAAAAGTTTTTTGAACGTAACTTAAAAGTTAGTGTCCATGACCCAACGTTTCGACACTCCAGTCTAGTGTCTTCATCAGGGGTGAAACAATTAGTCACTGAAGTCGAGGTGAATATCGTTGAATATTAAATATAACGATAATCACCGAGACTGAGGTGACAAATTGTTTTAGTATAATTTCAGGCCTGAACTGAATATCCAATTGAGAAGTTTTAAACAGACAGTTTGAACTGTGTTAGAAATAATTTGTAAATCCAATGCTCGATGTTTTCTTCACGCTTGACAGCTTTCAAAAAGATACTAACGATCAACGGTAAATACGTACCTAAAATGAACAGGTTTGGTGATTGGCTATATGAAACAAAAGTGTTAAGGGTTAGGACATTGGTTTCTTTGTGGTTGATTCTATTGTTTTATTGTTTTAATCAACCAATCACAAAACTTGATAGTATAGGTAGGTGATGACCCACGATCAAAACGGACGTAAAAATACAAATAGTTATACGATAAAGAACTTCCTTACCCTTAGACAGTTCTATCTTGAGAGAAATCTGATATATACATATATGCACTTTCCTCCGCAGAGGCTTCTTGCGCTTTTTATAGCGTTCGGGCAAATAGCTTGGGCAGCACGGGCTGGGAGGGCGCGTGGGCTATTCGCTTGTATCCTCCCAGCCCGTGCTGCCCAAACTATTTGCCCTAAAAAAAGCGCAAGAAGCCTCTGCGGAGGAGAGTGGTCTTTATGCTAAGTTTTTGAGCCCTTGCGACGATTTATTAGTTATAATAATATAGTCGCTATTTTGAAAAAAAATTCGTCATGTTTTAGAAACCATACATCAAAATGATGATTCCGGGAGGGATTCCGAGAGGGACTGGAACGAATAAACTCTGGTCATAAAAAAAACTTTTTCAAGTATGATTTCTAGTGATGGGATAGTCACCGCGCAACGCGCCTTCGCCAATTAGAACTCGTTTAAACTCAGAAATTATACTAATCACCGATAGTCGTCTCGACTTCAGTGACTAATTGTTAATTATTCGTCGTCTTTCACAGGAAGAATTTTCAACCATTGCTGAAGTCTTACCTGAAACCGATGTACTGTATGTAACCCGAGTTCAAAAGGAACGGTTTAAAAGTATCGATGAATACAAGAAGGTGAGCTTTGAAATACAACTTGCCGGTTATTGGGACTTTAATAGGGAGTTTAAGATTCCGACAACATACTACTACTATGGTTAAATAAATTATCACTGCTAATTTCAACATATTTTTTATCCATCTCCGCCCCGCAAGATGATGATGGTCATCACAATGGGTTATTTTGTAAATTTTGCATTCTCGTTTATAATAGGAGTGCGGTAGGTATATCATTACGCCGGAGACTCTTACGAAAGCGAAAGAAAAAATGGTTGTTATGCATCCTTTACCGAGAATTAATGAAATAAGGTACGACTTGTCACTTGCTGTATTATCGTAATCGTAAGGTCATGTTCCACTTAAAGTGCCTATGCAATGAAAAATTCAGTTGTAAAATAACTCTTTTGTTTGAAAGAACTCTTGAAACTATAAAGACCAATCATTTGCAACTTTTCCATATCTCACTTCACTCTTGAGATATTTTATATAGCTTATAAATAAGGTAAATAAGATTGTTGCTAAAACCAAAGCAGAATACTATCTTAAAAATATCACTCAAAGTAGGCATAACCCAAAGGAACTGTGGAAAAATATTAATCAACTGCGTGGGAAGGGTTCAAAAACAACAACAATTACTATTCTTCACGATGAAGGAAAAACGATTTCAAATGAATCGGACATAGCAGAGACCTTCAATAATTATTTTATAAATGTTGGCCCTGATCTCTCACAAAATTTACCAGATAGTAAAGTAAATTTTGAAAGTAATGTCTCACCAGCTGAATCCATTTTTAAATTTGGAATTATTACTTTGAGTGATGTTTTCAAACTTTTATCATCTGCTAAATGTTCTAAAGCTTCCGGTCCTGATAAAATCTCCACGAGACTTTTAAAAGATTCGGCCAACATTATAGTTCCATCATTATGTTTTATTTTTAACTCTTCATTGTCTACTGGAATATTTCCAGATGATTGGAAAAATGCAACGGTTTCACCAATTTATAAGACAGGAGATAAACAGGACTGTGGAAATTTTAGACCAATATCAGTTTTATCAGTTTTATCATAACTAAATTACAAGGTGGTAGGAAAAAATTAGATAAATTATACTAAGAATATAAATCTGAAATGTACAGTATCTGTAAAGTATCTAAAGAATATCTAAAAATAGGTACGCAGTGCGTACATGTGTTTACTGGATTTTGCTATTAACATCTACAAGGCTAGTGTGAGATATTAGCCGTTACAGAAACGTGTGCCGAATAGGGAATTGACTGCAGTTTAATTGCAAATTTTGTTAGATAAGTTTGGCACAGCTGACATATTGCATTGGTTTTGTTAGGAGTAGACGAGCATTGTAATTTTAACTTTGTCATTAGGCATAAACAATAAAGGTCCCAAGGATGCTGTATTAAATTTCCAAATTCCAATAATTAAATAATTGTTATCTCATAAATTGGGAAATGTAAAGATTTTTTATCACTCAAGATAATTCATGTTTCTGGCAGACAAAAAATCATATTCCTTATAATTACTTAGGTAGGGAAGTATGCTGAAAGTATTGTACTTAACTTGTTTTGATTTATTGTACCGTTTATTGTAGCCTGTGTTTGCAACATGAATTTAATACACTGTTGACCTATTTATATAACTATCTGTGTATTGATTGTTCATATATTATTATATATGAATGCTTAATACAAATGAACACCTCGTGTCTGACACCCAGACCAACTCCAATCGATGAAGTGTTTGTTATTGTTCGCTGGTTTTCCAGTGACATCTTGTGCAACCATGTATTTTTCATTGTCCCTCACCCAACATAAATTGTTGCTGTTTGCCAACTGCATGTTAGTTGGTCTGCACAGCCAGATACATTGTACACACCTTTCAAACTTATTTTTGTCCTTGATTACATGGAGGCAAGCAGGCTCGGTATCTGAGTTTGCTCGCTAACCATGACATCACAGTAATTTGTCAATTGGTTGGGAATATTTTAAAACTATTAATTCAAATATTTGCTTGACCCACTCTATTTTCACACATGAACAGAAATACTGTAAGAAGAACATTTATGGTTTTGTTTTTTCTGTCTCACTAAAAATGCAAACATTTTTTTATGTGTGCTTGTGCTCATCTTATTGTGTGTTGCACTTTTTATTATACACTTTTTATTGTGTGTTATACTTCTTGTGTGTTACACTTGATGAAATTAATAATAAAATTTCATAGCTCGTAGAAATGTGGGCAAAATATTTCATGACCCGGGGTGAATTTTACCCGACCCAGTATATCCATAAATAATGACTGGCCCCTAAATGAGGTGAGCATGCTCAAATTATATATGCACTAAAATTATAAATATGTTTCTGGTTCAAAATGTTGGTTGTGGAAAGAAATAATGTTTCTTCAAGCTGTTTAGCTTGTTGCATCATAATCTTCAATATGCCAAAGTATAGCCCTAGCCTGCACAGGCTAAGGTAGCCTGAGGTAACTCGCCTAGCAGGCATCTTGTTTTAATATCAACAATTTCTAAAAGTACATTGCATTTTTTTGTATGCATATATAAATGATATAACCTTATAAATGCTTCTTTTGGATTTTATATTATGTCCTTAAAACAAAGTAAATTTTACAAAATAATGTATATATTATTATATATAAATTGAGTCAGTTCAAACACAATGTCAGTGGTTCCTGTGAGAATAAAATCTCACAAATATACAGCGTGTTGTCACCTGAAAGACATAAAAGGGATAAAACAACAAGATATTTATAGTCAGCGTTTCATTGAATTCTAGGAGACTGCCGTAAATATAGCTTGACGAAGTCCGTTTACGGGCCCGTAAATAAAAATACACGCTACCGTCACTTCATTAGAACCTTAAATGAAAATGTATGTCTAGAAGATCATATTTACTTACCCTGAATGTCGAAAAACCGCAAAGAATCCTTATATTTTCGACAAATTCACTGACTAAAATCTGATGAATTTAGAATTCGCTGTCGCATCAATCGCACGTGGTCTATCCGTAAACATCCGCCAAATCTCCGTAACAGCTTGTACCGATAGGCCTTTGTTTTAAAAAGAACAGCAGATGTTGACTGTTTAATCTCAAGTGGTAAACTGTTATATAATATAGCATCATTATATGGTAAAGTTTTCCTACTAATGTTTAGTTTGGCTGAAGGTTTTCATAGATCATTACTTGCTGAACTTCTAGTAACACGATTTGTCACTGAAGATTTTAGCATAAACATATCACTGATATATTTAGGTGTCATGTTGTTTATGGATTTGTATACCATAATTGATTTTCTTAACATGATTCTTTGTTGGACAGGAGTATTCCACCAGTTTTAAAAAGTGGTCCAGATGATGTTAGTTTAGGTTTGTTGTAAATAACTCTCAGAGCCAGTTTCTGTAACTTGTGAATGCGACCGATATGGCTTGACTGTCCCCAAACAGTGCAACAATATGTCAATGCGGGGTTGCAAGAAACATTTGTAGTAGAGTAATCTAATATCAATAGATAGATGCTCTTTAATTCGTTTTAGTAGACGTATTCCTTTAATTAAAGACTTGGCCAATTTATCAATTTGGTGTTTCCATAATAGATGATGATCTATTACAATTCCAAGGAGGTTTTCACTTTTCACTGTCGGTATTCTTCAGTCTGGCTCCATTAAAGTCCACTTGTAAGTCAGAGTCCAATCTGGTTGCTCGCTGGTAAGTTGTAATTAGCATTGCTTTAGTCTTCTCATGGTTGACAACCATGTTGTTATTAGTGCACCAGGTCTGTACATTCAACATATCATCGGTCAGTTTAATATTGAGTTCCTCAATTGTTTGTGCACTGGTATGAATTGTGGAATCGTCAGCATACATATCGGTGTCAGAGTTAATATATATAGAGGGAGATCATTAATAAAAGTTGTAAACAATAAAGGGCCCACGATACTACCCTGTGGGACACCGTGTAGGCTAGAAGAAGATGCTTTAGAAGACAGAGTTCCATTCATCTGAACACATTGAAGCGTACCCTGTAGATATGACTTAAACCACGATAATGCTAGATCATCACATTTATAGATGGCAAGCTTCTTAATTTAACAATAAAATTTGTATCTACCATATCGAAAGCTTTACGGAGATCAATAAATATGACCCATTTAAGAGGCCATTCTCCATATTGGATGCCCACATATTAACGAGCTTTGATAATGCTGTTTTTCTGGAAACTTGATTGGGCAACATGCAATAAATTGAATTCAAGAAGAAATTGATAAAAATTATCATGAACATGGCATGGCGTTCAAGTATTTTACTAACTGCACAAAGTATGGCTATAGGTCTGTAGTTATTAACATCGGAGTGATCACCAGATTTGTATATTGGAGTAATCTTTGAGGTTTTCCATTTTGTTGGAAATACACCACTTGCCAGACTTTTGTTGAATATTTTAATTAGTCAACGAGGGAGCAATTACGTTAGCTGACACTTTAAGATCTTATGACTCAAACCATCAAGTCCCGTGGCTTTACGGATTTCCAAATTTATTTGCATACTTCTTCGGTTAATAACGGAATAGTGAAGTTTGCATCATCGTTGATATTCAAGTTGATAATTTGTTTTAATTTATCAAAATTATTCGACGACTGTTGATTTGGAATATACAGTACTGGTCAACTATGGTGGAAAAAAAGTCGTTGAAGCGTTCACACATGCCTTTGGAGTCTAATATAATTTTGAGCCATTTTGTAAATTTGAGGGAGTTGACTTGACAGTAGATGGAGCCAGATCTTTTAGATAGTTCCATAGTTTCCTTGAGTCACCTTTATGGTTTTCAATACAGGTTTTATAGTAGTTTGATTTGGTGTTCCTTATTAGCGAGACACATGTATTTCTTGCAATCTTATAATTTGCCATGTCACCGACCGAATTGAAGTGATCTCTCTGAGTTATACACTGAAGAATCTCATCAGTCAGGTTGATGCTGTTTTTTTGACACGTTTTTCTCTCCATGGCAAATGTTTGTCAATAATGTCATGAAATAGCTCATACCATGCATTCAAACTGTCATTTACATCCTCAAATAAATCAATTACATCCCAAGGGACTTGAGCAAGATCTTTGCAGAAGCTACCTTCATTAAAATTCTTGTATTTGATGGTAGTGTGCGAGTGTTTCCTTTCAAAAGTTTCCCTATTTTGGGAACTTTAACACTCCTTATCTTGTCAGGAACAGATGTAAATATATGATCTAAAAGTGTACGGCTGTTTTCAGTAACTCTAGTTGTCTCATTAACAATTTGATGAAGATTTAAGTTATTCATTGTTTCAAGCCAGGTTTGGGAATTATTGTTGATATTCAAAAGATCTATGTTGAAGTCGCCAAGCACTGTAAACTGGTGACCAGCTTCTACATAAACATTACTTAGTTGTAGTTCAAATTTGTCAATCCATTGCAAAATTGGGTAATCAGGACATCTGTAAGCCACACATATAAAATGATAGGATTTATGGTGAAGGAAAATTTCGAGTGTTGGAATACATACATTTTAAGACCAAACCGGGACCAGTTGCGGGTTCGGTTCCCAGCCGGAAGGCCTTAAAGTTGCATTTTTCGCAACTGGTCCCGGTTTGGTCTTAAAATGTATGTATTCCAACACTCGAAATTTTCCTTCACCATAAATCCTTTCAACATGTAGTTTGATCGAGTGAAATGCCAAATATTACCTATAAGATGATAGGGTCTGTTTGGGGGGCAAAGTTGTAACCAGATTGATTCAACGTCGTCAGATTCAAGGTCTTTTCTTCTTCGATAAGGAATATCATCTTTGATATACACGATAATTCCGCCAGCGTTGTTCTTAATTATTGGTATCGTTTTAGAGCCTCTGTCAGCTCTCTCATGTTTATATCCATTGATCTCAATATGCGAGTCATCAAACGATTCGTCTAACCAAGAATCGGTAATACCCAAAATGTGTGTTTCGATTCAAAATTAATCTTACCTCGTCAAGCGTTGTGTTGTTGACTCTCGGGGCTATACTTCGCAAGTTCCATTGAGTGATACGAAAACCACTTGGCAAGTTACTACACAACGTTGGAGGGGAGTGTACTTCATTTAGATAACCCTTGTTTGGATTACCTGTCATTGTGCTGTTATTTTGAGCTGTAATCTGTGGTGTCGGGCCTGGGTGAGGATGGATGTCTCCGCTCAAACTAAGCACGAGTAATCTCCGGGTTAAAGAAAGCCGTGCCGTTCGTTGTATAGATAATTCTTCGTTTCAGGAATCTTTTACTAGTATACGGTTGGTTCAAGTATAAAACAACCTCCAGTAATCTCCAAGGGCCATGAGTACGTTCGGTCCAGGTCGACATGATAAAATCGACATCACGTAGCAATTTGATAGCAGACGAGTCTCTGGAATAAGTTGGTCGCTGGTTATTGTACTTGTCAAAAGAGGAGAGTAGAATAATGAAAATCACCGAGCACAATATTACATGTGCTCCTGCCGCCATCTTGCTCAGCTTGATAGCGATAGTGATACTGTAGCTAAACTATTTGAAAAAATAATCTTTAATCAACTTATTGGCTATCTAGACGAAAATGATATACTAACTCAACATCAATTCGGCTTTAGAAAATCTCACTCAACCCTAACATCGCTTCTTAATGCCACTAATAACTGGCTTGTAAAGATTGACGAAGGCTTAATAAATGGGGTTTTGTTTCTTGATCTCAAGAAGGCTTTTGACACAGTTGATCATCAAATCCTGATCAGTAAACTTGGTTTATATGGTATAACTGAAATACCAATAAAATGGTTTAAATCATACCTTAATTGCCGTAAACAGTCTTGCAAAGTTAATAATGTAATGTCCTCTAACAAAGAAATTAAGTGTGGTGTGCCTCAAGGATCAAACCTAGGCCCACTCTTATTTTTATTATACATCAATGATCTTCCAAATTGTTTAGAATATTCAAAGCCCTCGATGTTTGCAGATGATACAAATGTCACGGCTACAGGAAATTGCCCAGACCAAATTCAAATGAAATTAAACTCTGATTTAACAAAAATTCACACTTGGCTAGTAGCGAATAAATTGACACTAAATGTTTCTAAGACAGAATACATGATAATTGGGTCTCGTAATCAAATAACAAAATTTATAGAAGACCTAAATATTACTATTGATGGTAATTCAATTAAAAGAGTCAAAACTGCTAAGAGTCTAGGTGTGATAATAGATGAGAAATTAAACTGGGAAAAACATATTGACAGCATTAACAAGAAAGCTTCAAACAGTATTGGAGCCATAAAACTTATTAAACCATACATTCCTAAAGAAAATTTGATTGATATACACTTACTGCTCTTTGGTCTGGGGTAATTGCAATGTGTCGCTACAATTAAAATACAGAAATTACAAAATCGAGCAGCCAGAGATAATTATGAAATTCGTTCGACAGATATTTAAAAAAAAATTGAATTGGTTCCACTAAATTATTACCGACTTGAGCAGTTGCTGGTGTTAATGCACAAAATACTCAACAATGATGCAACAACAATGATTATTTCAGAATTTCAGAAAACCAGGTTTACAATCTTCGAAGTAATAATATGCTAATGTTGTCAAAACCCAGGTCAAATGCAATGAAACGCAGCTTTAGTTATGAAGCTGCCAAGATCCGGAATACTCTGCCATTACATCTTAAGAACACTTCCCTTACCATAAATGAGTTTAAAACTAAACTCAGGGAGGTTTTTGAAGATGAAAACTGTACTATTTTAAATAACTTGAAGTACTAGCAATTTCATTTTAATAATTTTAACAATTTTTAATAATTTTAACAATGTTGGAATGTAAATAGTCTTTTATTTAGATAATCTTAGTCGTAATTAAGCAAACTGTTTGTAAGTCTTATAATAGTTAGTTCTACACGGCACTATGAAAATCAACATTTTATAGTTTCTTTTTACTCTTGGATTTTATTGTATTTGTAATTTACTTAAGTTGATAGGCTACCGTGTTTAAATATAGTTCAATAAAAAAAGATTTGTTTAATATGTAAATGATCATACTTATGACATCACAATGCATAATAACTTATTGAAAACGCTCATATATCCTTGCAATTATGTAATGAAATCACTTGACATCAAATATGCAAATCATCAAACGATTCTATGTGATAATGGTAAAGATATGCAGAATTTTTCAATAAGTCATGCATTGTGATGTCATTTACATATTAAACAAATCTTAATATCTCAAGAGTGAAGTGAGATGTGAAAAAGTTGTAAATGGTTATAGTCTTATAGTTTCAAGAGTTTGTTCAACGACGTGCAACGAAATACATTCTATCACTTCCATTTAGATCAAGGGTATCATACAAGGACAGATTACTTAAAACTGGATTGCTTCCATTATGTTACTGGCACGAATACCTAGACCTAGTCTACCTCTTCAAAAAATTAACTTTATCCGACGACTCAAACATCGAAATGAAGATCACACATCGTACTACCAGACAAAACAATGGAACTAATCAAATAACACTAAATATCCCACAAGTCAAGACCTTAACACTCCAATGTAGTTTCTATTGCAGATCTCCAAGAACATTTAATTGCTACCACCAAATTTACGCCAATCAATCATCTCTATCGGACAGTTTAAACATAATCTACTAATATATTACCAGAACCTTGCAGAAACAATCTATGACATTGATGTCCCACAATCATTTAAAACGGTCTGTGTAAAATGTCATTCATGTCGTCCCTTGTCTAGTCTTTCTATAAAACTGTGTTGTCAGTTATTTGTAAATTCTTATTGTATTTGTCATGTTACGGTTACCCGTAATGGAGCAAAAGCTCTGTGGGACCATAGTTAATAGAGGGAAATGGTTAGGAAAGCCGGCGAACTTCAAAGCGTCTATAATGAGCTGTGATTTTAGGTTGAAATGGTCCTGACCGTGCACAAACCTTTTGTTTTTTGCTTATTAATATTTAAATAGCATGGTTGAGCGATTCAACCCAAATGCTGCAATTGGATGATTGCTTCATTATACTAAAATTCTTTTTTACTAACCGTGCACAAATTTGCATAAACGTGAACAATAACCTAGAACAAAGACTTAGGCCAAGTTGCCAAACCATCTCTTCTAGACTATGGTGGGACTAACCTGTCACTTGTGACAAAGATTGTAAATAAATAAAAAGAGTTCTTTCAAATAAAAGAGTTATTTTACAACTGAATTTTTCATTGCATAGGCACTTTAAGGTATTAGCACTGACAACTGGAGTTTTTTTGGACAAATTAGAAAAGATATATATAACCAAAGATATAAAAGATACAACTTTAAAAAATTAGGCATTGATAAAATGTTCATGTTGAAAATGTGTCAAAATATATTCGTCATGTTTCTATCTCAGCACAGAGGTACGCAAGCAATGTTCTATTTGTTTAATACATGTTTCGTACTCTTTATAGCACTGAAGTTGACACGGACCCTCGAGCTGCATACTTCAGACAAGCTGAATACGGAATGTACGTTCGAATGGCACTACTGGCCTTAGTTGTTGGCAAATGAACACTTCACTTACGTCGAGCACAAAGGAAAAGAAGCGGACTTTCCAATTATTAGTCAACTTCGTGGTTTTTCGGAAAATATAGAACAGCAGTAATCCTGCAAATATTTTTCAAGTAATGATCCGTTGCGATCTAACTCCCTTGAGATTTGATTGAATGTTTTCATTTTTGGGAAGAAAAAATAATGGTTTCGTAGTTGACCTGCATGTTAATTTCCTTGACTAGAGGTGAGATCTAGATTTCTCAAAATGTGAGAGATATGTATTTATTTTGGGATATTTTTGTCATGTATATGTTTCCAGTATGGAAATCATGGAATAGAAAACGCACGAATTTACCACAATAGATTTTGTTTCTGTTCATCAATTATATATATTGATCTAAACAAGTATGTTGGAAGCTCTCTGTTGAATCACTGTGTGTTGTCTTTGGGTCGTCACTTGCTATACGAACTTCAATCCATCTCGCCCCAACCCCGAAACGCATGCTTCGCAGGCTATATAGGAACAAGTTTTGTGATTGGTTGATTAAAACATTAAAACAATAGAATCAACCACAAAGAAACCAATGTCCTAACCCTAACCACTTTTGTTTCATGTAGCCAATCACAAAACCTGTTCATTTTAGGTAGGTGCTTACCGATATCTTAGCGTGTCGCTGGGTGGACATCACAACAGTCAACCTATACTAACTTTAGCAGAGGGAAAATGTCATGAAGAAAAACTTTAGCTGATGTCTTGATGATAATATAAAGTAATTTATGTCAGCAAGTGACAAAGATTATAATTATATAAAGAACAAACATTAAATAGGCACTTTAAAATATTTGACCAAACCGGGACCAGTTGCGAAAAATGCAACTTCAAGGCCTTCCTGCTGGAATTGAACCCGCGATGCTAGTGCAGTGCTCTGACCACTGAGCTAAAATCTGCTTCCGATAGTTCTATTAGCTGCTGGGGGAACAGAAATGAGAATAAATCCACAATACCACGAAGTGATTCAAATCGGGTTTTCAATTGCCCCAAGCAGGTATCCACCACAGGAAGAAAGATATGAACTCTGAATCGGTCACGAGGACTTTCCAGGCGAGTATCATTCGAGAGTTCATCAAAAAATCTCTTCCTTGTTCGAGTTCTTGTGTCATTGAAGGAAGCTTCAACACCCCTTTTTCTTGCCATATTTTCTGCAGATTGACATATGTTATCAAAATAATTTCTCAGTGTTGAAATAAAAGTGACAGTTTCACCCAAGAGAGCAACTGATGCACTTAGATTTGCAGATTTTGACTGTAGTTGCTTGGAGACAGCATAAATGGCACGCAGAATCTTTTCCCACATCAAAAGAGGTACCAAAAATTCCTTCTTTGTTATGCATTCCGTCAATTGCTCAGCACTGCGGCGAACATCCGCACTCTTGGAGGACAACTTCAGATGCGCTAATGTCCTGAGGATGATGGCATACTGCAGAATCAGTGCTGATACAGATTTGAGCCGGCTCCCACCTTGTTGAACTTAGATGTTTCAGTGTGTAGACTTTGGAGTCAGATCCAAAAGCTTGCAGCAGAGCCCAGTTGGGGGCACTGTATCCAAAGAACTTGTACACTTCTTCCACCGTACCAAAAAACGTTTTCATTTCCGCAACAACAGTCAGCTGCGTCATGGAGCACCAGATTTAATCGGTGACACACACAATGGCATTTGGCGAGTGTTCCTTGATACGCTCTTGAACACCTGAGTAGATACCACTCATCACATAGGCACCGTCATATCCCTGTCCTCGGCATCTAGCCCAGCTTCTGTGATGTTGAGAATCATGTCGGTAACCCCTTCAGCAGATTGATTCTTCTCTGCGATGAATCCAAGAAACGTCTCTCTGACAGAAGCTGTGTTTGTTTCGGGATCAAAATGAACATAGCGATAATAATTGCTGTACTGTTCCACTTTAGCGATGTCTTTTGTGCTATCACCAATAACAGTGAAGAAAGGAGCAGACTGTATTTCCTGCATAAGATGTTGTCGAAGGCCATTTCCTAGTAGAGAGATTAGTTCGTTCTGAATTGTGGGACTCAAATAACGAACGGAACCCTTACGTTTTTCCAAAACTTCCTTCATCATTGTACAGTATCATAGCGTCCAACCAGTTGAACAAGCGCTAAGAGATTACCACAGCCAAACACATCCACTTCTTCTCTGACTTCGCTGTGACCTCTGAATGCCATATTCTCTGAAGCTAGAGTGAAGATTATGTCAACAAGTCTTTGCAAAACTTGATACCAGAAGTTCGTCTCCATTGCACATTGTTTCAAAAGCTCTTTGTCAATTCTAGTTTTCTCATCCATATACATCTTCTCAGCTACAATTGAATAATGATGAATCCTGGTGATTCTTGATCTTTTGGGACATGTGAACCCAATCACTGACACCGTTTATCCACTCCAAACGGAAATGTGGCGAATTGCGTTCGCCAAATAACCAGCATGAATGGCAGTACACAGACTCTAATGTTGGTGAATATGACAGCCTGTTGGTGAATATGACAGCCACTTCAGCTTTACCTTCATTCCCATAGGTATTGTAATGAAATAGTGAGTGCTTGAAAACTTGCGTCCTCTGGCATCAGCCTTGAAAGATATTTGATCTTCCGTTGGTTGACATGGCCCTTGTTTTGCGAGTAGATCTTTCAACTGTTCACTACCAATAGCCTCAGAATACAATCCTCTGTCAGAGGGGAATGGGCTATTATGAAGAAATGGAATATCTTTAGGATCAGTATCGCCTTCTCCAAGAGTATCAATACCCTCTTCTACATTATTTTCAACATCTTGAGAAGATTCCTTCTCTGTTATACTTGTTGAGGGCCTTGAGGCATTAGGATCTTGGTAAGTCAAAATTTCAGTTCCTGAGGACATTGCCCAAGAATATCAATATCCTCTGCTACATTGCTTTCAACATCTTGTGGAGGCTCTTTCTCGGTTGTACTTGTTGAGGAATCAGGATCTTGCGGAGTCAGATCTTCAGTCTCTGAGGATGTAGTACCACTACCACTCCAGCTTCGTTCAACATTTCGAAAAAACGTAGTTAATGGAGGAACATTTATCGTAGATTTCTTTTCTCTTTTGCTTTTTTGTACTCGTTTTGCACATAGTCAATCGAGATATGGTCTGGAAACTCAGCTAAAGTCTTTGTTCTATCTTTTTGTTCGTCTTTATGCAATTTTGTGCACGGTGCACGGTCACCTATTGTATTTTAGTATAATGAAGCAATCATCCAATAGAATCGTTTGGGTTTAATCGCTCAACCGTGTTGTTTAAATATTAATAAACCTAAAACAAAGGATGTGCACGGTGTAAGGTACGGTTCAACGTCAAAACGTAGCTCATAGTCGCTTTGAAGTTTGCCGAGTTTCCAGACCATATCTCGATTGACTATGTTTTGCATGACCAGAAGCATAAGTTCTCTTCATGTTTCACTTACATAAAATAAGATAAAAATAAATGTACGTCGATAACGATTTTAATATGTATTACAAATAATGTTGGTATAGCACTTAGTATCATGGAGAAAATATATCAATGGCAGTGGCAATTACACATTCATTTAGAGGACTGTTATGCTGTGGTATGAGTCGTGTCAAGCAGTTCTACACAGAGCAGTCGAGCAAACTGATTACTGAAGTAAATTTAGCTGAGCTAACTGGTACGGATTGACTGATCAGTGATCATGCAAAAAACCCGTGCTGTAAGCCTGGAGCGACAAGTGACAACATGGCGTTTTGAATTTCTTAATAATATTCCAAAAAGCTATCCAATTTTCCTTCTTTTCACATGTTTTATAAAAACTAGAAATACTGAATGACATAAATATTGTGTCCTACAACAAGAAAAAGACAAAAAGTGTTCTAAATTGTTTTTGGTGTGATATTAAATAAGTAAATAACGCTAAGCTCGGAAAAGTTCGAGGCATCGAGCCCTCTTATGCTTGATAAGTGGGACAGTTTATAGTTCACATCCGTTGTTCAGAATTACAGGGTTATATAGGCTTCAAAATTAACCTCTCGGCTCTCACATTCTATTTTCAAAGATACACGTATAGGCAACATGTTTCAACTCACCTTTTATAATAGTTTCATCTTTGCCTTTTGTAGTTGCGTGTCCAGAAATTTGAGACAGTCAGCGGAATAATCCGTTGGCTCAGATTTTGCTTGCTTGGGGCCCCTGGACATTCGGGGGCCCTGGTTCAATGAACCGCCTATTGCTACGCCACTGTCAGCATCACCCCGAGCGAAGAGCTGTCACTAATCAATCGAATACACAAGCGACAATTCGAAGAAACTCGTTCAACGATTGCGCGACGCCTATATTACAAACCCCAAAGAAGGTGTAGACGAGGTATAGAGGAAATTGGGGGGTGATATAGACAAGCTGGCACACTTTCCCAAAATAGGCTACAAAAACAACAAGAAATTACAGGAGTTTTGCGATCTGTTATTAGAGTTGGAGTGTGCAAAAAAAGATAGAGGACTTTCGGGACTTCAAATATTCGACGAACCCATCTATAGACTATATATATGAGACCGAGCTTTAACAAACTTCATGGAGACATCCAAGGAAGGTGGAAGAGATATGCCTATCGTTACATGAAGCAGCATAACGTAGATTATCCTTCATTCTGTGAGTTTACTTCACTCATCCAAGAGATAGCCCTCGAGAAAAATGACCCGAACCTAGCCATATAGAAAGCCACGAGAAGGAAAACTGGACTCCAAGGTATCCAGGTTCTGGTCATCACTGGTGAGACGTCACTGACGTCCACAAGACCGAGGTCACAGATCCACACAGTCTTCACGAACGAAGAAAGCAAGACCTGGGAGGGCCTCGCGATCCTAGCGGCTGGTGTGTTGTCCACCAGAAACCTCACCCACTCAAACAGTGCCGTACCTTTCGCACCAAGCCTTTCGAAGAGAAAAAAAACCCTGCTGAGACAGCATCGTATATGCCTCCGGTGCATTGCCTCATGCACTCACATGACTAGAGTTTTTAAGTGTACTGTTAAATGTTCAGAATGTCAAAGTGAAAGGCATTTCAGCATTTTGCCGCACTTCACGCAGGCACACCGCCTAAATCAGGAGATTCAGATAAAAGAGAGCTAAGCGGGGAGCGCCAAGATGATCAATTGCAGGGCGAGGAACAGAAGGAATGATCAACTGCAGGGTGAGGAGTTTAACAAGGTTGAAACCACATGCACCGAGATATGTGGAGACAGACCTGCTGGGAAATCGTGCTCTAAGATATGTCCTGCCAACGTTTATGTGAATGGTTATTCCAGCATCAAAGCAACTGCTCACTTGCGAAATCCCAGGTTTTGGAGAAGTTAAAGTTGGATGGTGACACAATGAGAACATGTGCGGGGAAGACTCGGTTAGAGGGAAGACGCGCCAAAGGCCTCGTAATTTAATCCGGTCGTAAAACACACCTCCCCACCACAATAGAGTGCTATTCCCGATATCAAAGAAATTCCTTCACCATCGATAGCCATGGCTCATCCACATCTTCGCCCGATCGCTAAAAGAGTCCTGAAGTCAGTGCCGAAACTGACATCCTCTTATTGATTGGAAGATACCCATACCGCCGCTTCACAAAATACACGAATCGCGTAATGGAGGGAAAACTCTACCTGGGCCCAATACCTTGATCCCAATGGGTCATCTTGGAAAATGCATGTCTCGATGGTGCGCGCAAACCTGATGATATTTCGTCCTTCAAGACAAGCATACTAAAGAGTGGACGACCGTCCATTCTCCAGCCTTGCCCAAATGTCATACAAGTTAAGCAAGAACGCAGTTCAGATTCCCCCGAATTTCAATTCCAGAAAAGAGTCGTTCGTACAAGGAAATTTCAAAGACGGGCTAGGTGACAAAGTGCTCGCACGATCGATCAACGACGACAGACCAGGAACATCTACAGAGGATAGAAAATTCAAAGCTATAATGGAACAATGGTCAAGAATGATTCTGGAAACTGGGTTGCGCCCCCTTCCATTTTGCCACGACATCAAACAGCTACAAGTCAATCGCGATGACGCGAGCAAACGTCTTAAGGCCCTGTCACACTATTGCGTATGAGAGAAACGTATGAGTAGCAGAATGAAAATTAATGAAATAATTTTCATACGCACAAAAAGCCCTTGAAAATACAGAATTGTGCATATTCTTACCTTATTGAACCTATGAGAACCCAGCTGACCGACACCCTCAAGGGCTGGTTCCGGTCATTGCGTGACACCCACACACGCCTTGACAAGAATAAGAGCGGCTATAGTGCTCCAGACCTGACTGAGATGGAGGAGTGGATCATCTCCAAGTTCGTCTTCCTGAAGACGGTCACTCGTCGCCGACCTGAGCCCCTACAGAGTGTAAGTATACAACTATTCTACTTTTTCTTGACCTCATTAATTTGATTACAATCAATTTGCAATAATTTTTGCATTCATGATTGCACTCATTTTACGTATGATTTTCTTATTCGTCTTTGCAGGTGAAGGCAACCATCCAACAGCACAGAGGAGACCTTGATGCTGCCGAGACTGCCTGCGCTCACATGGAGATTGGCCTGGGTGAGCTCACCCATAACCTCTCATCCACCCCTTCATCCGCACGCAAGCGACCTCAGGACCCTTGTCTGACTCCTTGGGTTCTGCTGCCCAGGTACCGAGAGACCAGGCCAACCCAGCGCAGTCCAGGCACAGCCTTTGAGCGCAGCCTCCCGAACATTTTCACCCTGTCCAACCTCTCAGGATTTCGAGATATCATGGGATCTCCTCCTGATCTCGGTTCTCAGGATGGGGCACTCAACGCAACCAGGAAAGAAGTATTGACTCTTTAGTGAATGTTGTTGTAGTGACTGTTTTTTTACTGTGATTACTATGTAGCATTATTACCATTATTACCATGTGACATTATTAATGATCAGTTGATCATATGAATAAAAGTGTTTTAAACTTACTTGTGGTGTTTGTCATACTTTTATAATACATCAAATCATATATAATTTATAAGTACCCCTGGCCCCTAGAATAATAAACTGCACTTTACACTTGACTTTAAACTATACAATTGTGTAAAGTGTAAAGTCTAGTGTAAAGTGCAGTTTATTATTCTAGGGGTCAGGGGTACTTATAAATTACATATGATTTGAAGTCTATTGCAAAGTATAGTGTAGTGATAAAGTAGCGGGTTACAAATACATCAATTCAAAGTAGTGTAGTGTAGTTTACAATGTAGTCAATTTCAATTACAGATAAACACCACATGTAAAAGTTTGAAAAACTTTTATTCAAATCAACAACTGCTCAATAATGGCACATATAATAATGGTAACATGGTTATCACATTAAAAAAAACAGTCTCTAGGATGACACAACAATCACTGTGGTGATGTGTTGAGGTCCTCTAAATCATCCTGTCTTGCCATGGAACTGCACCTGAGTTGGCCCAGTGTTTCAGGAGGTTCCTCTGCCTCTTTCCTTTCTTGGTGGAGGTGTTTCTGCTTGCAACTGTATGTGTGTCTTGCAAGTTCCTGTCCTGTCTCCATGCTCCAGGGATGAAGTCACGGTTCATGTTCTCTGCACCCTGGACTCCAGAACCAGCATCTCGACCGTACCGTAACTTCATCAGATTGTGCAGGACAATGCAGGCTTTCACTATGACCTTGACATTGGAGGGGTGATGCTGCATGGTAGTCAGCAGGCCCCGGAGGCTGTATGGCTTCATCATAGTCTCGGAGGGCGAAGGCATCGTCGCCGATGAAGAAGTAGGGGACATCCTGGTAGTCATTGGGTAGAGCATCAGGGGCGGGAATCCGATGGTTCCGTCTTCAGCAAATTCCTAGATTTCAGAGTTATTGTAGATTTGTGCGTCTGATGATGATCCTTTACCACCGAGGTCTGCCCAGATGAACTTGTAATCCGCGTCTACAAGGCCCATGAGTACAACAGAGTAGAAGCCCTTGTAGTTGAAGTATTGGGAACCACTCTTTGGAGGACACTTGCAGGCAATGTGCTTCCCATCTGGTGCACCACATGTATGGGGGAAGTTCCACTTCTGGAGGAACTTGTCAGATATGGCACGCCATCCCTCAGGAGTGGTGGGGCAGGTCATCACATCGGGCATGTACTCATCGATGATGGCTTGGCAGACCTCTCTGACGATGAGTGACTGGGTGTTGTGGGGGACCCTCCATCCGTACATGTACCTCATGGCTGAATACATGTACTTGCTCCCAGAGGCAAGGTGACGCAAAGTCAGTGCGAGCTTCAGGCCAGGCTCCAGGGGCTCCCTGTACCAGGTGTGTTTTTTGGTGATCATGGGACTCACTCTGGCTAGCAGCTCATCGAACATTTCGGGGGGCATCCGCATGAAGTTCTTGAAGGATGTTTGGTTCTCGTTTCGGAGCTCAACCAGAAGCTGGTCGTAGATGCCAAACTGCCGTCGCCTGCCGATCCATGGTCTCACCCAGATGTCACGTCTTCTCCTCCTTCTGATTCTGTTATATTGGATGTGGTGAACTGCCAAATCTATCAGATCATACTGGTGTTGGAGAAGAGCTAACTCCATCCTCTCTCGTCGGAGGTCCACGAAGAAATGAAGAAGAGCTCGAAATGGGAGCCTATATATACACTTTCTCAAAACGCTGGGGATACGCTGGGCAGACGACAATCAACGCTAGTTGTACGGTAAATACGTTACTCAATCGTCAGGCATACGCCAAGATGTCTATGGAAGTTGCAGATACTGCAGTACGTCAGACATACATTAGACGTACGTTACTCGTGCGCTATCCATGCGCTATCAATACGCTAGCTGTACGGTACACCTTCATGCCAGCGTATGACCAGCGTACTCGACCTATGAGTAACGTACATCTAGCGTACCTCTAGCGTATTCAGCGTATGCCTAGAGTATGCTTATCGTATAAACCATAGGTCCGAATACGCACAAAATTTTTAAGCATGCTTAAAAAAAGTTCTCGCCGTATCCCTACGTATGCCACCGTATGCCACCGTGCTTGAAGCGTGTATAGGCAGGGCTATACTCTTTGTTAAACTTGTAAAATATGACTCGATCCGAATGTGACTGATGTAAAATCGTTTTATTCTAACAAATATAAATACATGAACAAATCAGTTATAGACATATACGCATCATTACAAATTACAAGCGCATTGACATAATTTACGTCTGGCTATAACAACAAAAGAAATTAAATATGTTCAGCTTAAACTCACCGAATGTCGATGTTATAGACTGCAAATGGATCGATAAACACATAAAATAGAAATAAATATTCCAGCAATATCAAAACGTTTTGTGTTCGTACGAAGCGCGCCAGCCACCCCGCCTCATCCGCTGACCGGAAGTGTTGACGTTGCAAAAATATATATATAGTCAAAGAAGTCCTTCCGTTTAGGTAGCTTCTTCCAACAAGCATAACTTGGAAATTGGCCTAACTAAAGTCGACATCTTTGTCTTTACTTCTGCCGTGCGTACCAAACCATCCGCTCCATAGAACACCTTAGTCACGCGTCCAACATACTAATGTCCCCTAGGCTGTGTTGTATCCACCAAGAGTACTAGGTCGTTCACTCTTAGGTTTCGTTTCTTCATCATCCACTTCTTTCTTGCTTGTAACAAGGGAAGGTATTCTCGAATCCACCGTGCCCAAAAATGGTTGGCCAAGACTTGTCCCCTGCGCCACTGCTTACGAGAACAAATCTCTGAATCTTCAAACAGACCAGGAGGTACTGCTAGACCTTGACGTTGCTGTAAGAAATGGCTTGGTGTAATCGGTTCGCAGTCGTTTGGGTCTTCACTGCTTGCGCATAGAGGTCGGCTGTTGAGAATACCAGCTGCTTCTGCGAACACAGTGTTTCGCGTTTAACGAACGCATTAGGATGCCCAAGAATGGCCTTCATGGTCTTTCGAACGCTTCTGATAAGTCGTTCCCACACTCATGACATGTGGCTTGCAATCGGAGGTTGAAAATGCCACTTCTTGAAAGGTTGGAAATGCCATACTACTCCCCTTTCGTGCAAGGCTTCGGTTATTGCTCTCCGGTCTCATTCTTGCATAGCTAATCTCATCTCTTTCTCCCCGCCTGTAAAGTTAGTTCCGTTGTCACTCCATATCTCTTTAGCTGCACCACGGGTAGAAATGAAACGGCGCAGAGCTTGGATGAAAGTGTCCAAGAGAACCAACATCTTCAATATGAATTGCTCTTGTGGTGAAGCAAACGAAGATACACCCATATACCTTCTCGGAGCCACGACCACGTTTGACATAGAACGGACCAAAAAAGTCCAAACCAGTGAACGTAAAGGGAGGCTCATATGGTGTAAGCCTGGCACCAGGAAGATCACCCATCATTTGTTTCATGGGAGCTTCGTTTCTCTTACGGCAGGCGATACAACGACGAAGGATCTGACGAGTTAGAACTCGGGCGTTAATGCGATCCAATAATGCAATAATAATCCAATAATAAAGGATCCAATAATGCTGACGGACTATTGAGAGTACGTGTTCTCGACCGGCGTGCCCCAAGATTTGATGGTAGTAGGTGATGATTATCGTAGCGATATAGTGTTGATTTGGCACTATCATGGGGTTGATGGCTTCGGATGTACAGTAAGTGGTGCATGCCTCAAACGACCACCAACACAAACAACACCGTCCAATAATATGGGAGAAAGAGTCACCAGTCAGCTGTTTGGCTTGATCCTTTCACCAGATTTCAGGGCCAAGAGTTCATCTTGGAAGTGTTGGCTTTGGACCATTCTTACGATAGATTTCGATGCCTTCATTTCTACTTTTCTAGCTTAATTCTTTAGGAAATGAAGCTCGCCTTGCTTTATCTTTACATTGTAGATCCACAAATCGCACGAGCCAAGAAATACATCTTTGCAACTTGGACCATGATGATAACCCTTTCAATAATTGATCCAATCGTGAACCAGCAGCAATCGCCAACACGCTTTGACTAACTCGTGGCTTTAAAACCTCTACATCATCTTCAGGGATTTTAGCAACCCTTGCGCGTGTCCATCGATCTTCCGTGTGGCATAAGAAAGTTGGTCCTGACCACCAACGGCACTTTGGATGTAATGCTTCAATAGGCAAACCTCTCGATCCATCATCTGCTGGATTGAGAGCTCCTGGGACGTGACGCCACTGTTCTGATTTGGTGTGTTCATGAATCTCCTCAAGACGAGTAGCCACGAAACGATGGAATCGCCTATTCTCATTCTTGATGTACTGGAGTACGGTAGTAGAGTCGGTCCAAAAGGTGACGTGGTTGCTGGTCCAGTCCAGTTCATCTTTAATCAGGTTACTTAGACGTACAGCCATGACACTTGTTTCCCCATGGCAAAGCTGCAGCGAATCTCTCCGTTCTCGTCAACGATCCTTATGTAGGCTGAAGCGGAGCAGGCAATATCGCTTGCATCGCTGAACACATGTAGCTCGATTATGTTCGTACAGGTCAATTGTGTACTGAAGTAGCATCTTGGAATCCGAACATCAGACAGCTGGGGAAGCGATTTGAGCCATCGTTGCCAAACTCTGAGATGTTGGTCTTTTATCTCGTCATCCCAACCTACTTTCTGTTGCCAAAGCTCCTGGAGTAGTGCATTGACAGATAGAACACATGGAGCGAGAAAACCCAACGGGTCGAACAGCGAACTAACCACGATGTTTTACCATTTATATAGCGCAAATTAGCATATGTATATCAGGCGCGGATTTAGAAGTTAGTCGCATAAATTAGACACTCCATGAACAACCCTATTGGTTATGCTTTTCTTAAGAATAATTCAGAACAACAACCTATCCAATAGAATTGTTATTCACAGGTATTTTGAATTGCAAATTCTAAATCTAATTTATGCGACTAACTTCTAAATCCGCGCCTGTATATGATCAAATGCGCTTTACAACATCGATCATTTATTCTATTATATTCAGTACCCAGTACCCAATCAATTAACCTTTAATTATTTATTTTTACAGCTTTTATCATCATTAGTTTTCCTAACTATTTATGCTAACCCGCCCTGTCAACTTCCCTGTGGGAGGAAACCGGAGAACTCGGAGAAAACCCACGACTTTCGGCAGAGTGTTGACCAACTCTTTCCACGTGCGATCAAATGTCCGAACACAGGATTCGAACTCTTGACCTCAGAGGTGGGAGGCAGTGGCACTGACCACTAGACCACCGAAGCCGAAAATGTGGACCAGCATTTTATATTCCTTAGGTGGCTTGTTAGTATTTCCGTCCCACCACAAGAATCGAAGAGCATCGCAATCTTCAGGGATTCTTACTTGATGAAACATCCCCTCGATATCGGCGATGAGGGCGACTTGATCTTGCCTAAAACGCATTAGGATACCCACCAGATTATTGATCAGGTCTGGGCCTGAACGAGTTGATCATTTAGTGATGTCCCTGCAAAGGTTGCTGCCGCATCGAATACGACACGAACCTTTCCCGGTTTATGAGGATTGATGACTAATGGTGCGGTAGATACCAGGTTTTATTGCTCCTGGTTTTGGTCTCCTCAACTGTGAGCTTGCATGCGTAGCCTTTTGCGACGTAATCATCAATGATTGCTGCGTATTTTCTCTTCAATTCTTGGTCTCGTTCAAGTCGTCGTCTCGGATGTCGAAGTCGGATTTCTGCAATCGATCGATTGTCAGGAAGTTGTGGATCACAATGCTTCCATAAGAGTCCCATTCGATAGTGGCCGTCAACCTTTTCAATCGTTTCTTCTATGACCTTTTCAGCACGTTTCTCTTCGACTGACATCGATTTGGAGTTGTAACTCGAAGTTCCAAACGATTCCAACTTCCAGAGCAATTCAACTTGTTTGTTGACTAGTGACGTCATATGTCACAGCACATATGTTGTGAACGGCCGACCGCTGTGAGTCTGAGCCATCCCCAATGCGGCCAAGGATCGAAAACCCAAGACAGGATCGTATTGCTACTGGAGCTCGAGGGCCACTGTGACGAACATCAAGTGGGATAAAGGCTTCAGGTACGTTAGTCCCGATGTTAATGGAAATCTTCTTTCGTTCAACGTCAGGAAATGGCACTTTCTGGAGATGCGACCATCGTGATTTATCGTTGGGCACAAGGTGATGACGTAATGGAATCTTTAAGTCTCTCCCACACCAAGCATCTGTCAGCTCCAAGCGTTGTGGTTCATCATCGGTAAGGGATTCAACAGAAAGATTGACTCGACAACCATGTTGCACGTCATTATCGTTGCTCACTGTTGACACAACCAATTCATCAGGTTTGCCTTGTAAGTCCAACTTTGACGCCAGTGAAGGGTCCACCAAGGTTAGTTCTGATCCCGAGTCGAGCATGGCGTATGTAGTGACGACCATTCCGGCTTTACCAAAAACACGAAGAGGGATAACTTGTAGTAGAACAGTATCAGAACCTTCTCTAACTGCCATGTTACTAGAGGAGGTTTGTCCATCATTGCTGTTCTGAGTGGTTCTTGGATCGTTCTCTGTCTTCTGCTGCTTTGGCATGTGTAACAAGGTACACTTGAATTTGCTTGGACAAGACTTGTAAATATGTTTAACTAGGGTACCAGATTGTAGAATTGGGTTATTCTTCAAACAGTTGTAGCAGAGACCTTTCGCCTTCACAAACTCGTTCCTCTGAAGAGGTGTTTTTTCCTTGAAAGAGTTGCAGCGGTACAAAGGGTGTGTCTGGGAACAGCAAGGGCAAGGTGCCTCTTCGGCTTGTTTCTTGACTATGCAGTTATGATCATCATTTACTCTTGTAGACATTGTGTACTTCGGTAGTAGTTCCTCCTTTTTATTTTCCTTGAAAGCGTCACCGTCCTGGGTTTTACTTTTACTGGTGTTCACAGGGTGGTTTGCAATATGTGCCCATTTGTCGACAAAGGTAGAAAAATCGCTCAGCGTTGGGAAGCGTTGACCCTTTTCTTCTAATTCGTGTGCCAATCCTACAAACCTTTGCTGTAGATATTTTGGTAATCGATTTGCCATCTCCACCAGATTCCCTTGATTGATCTCATGCAAACAGTCCAGAGACTTCAACGTCACGAGAGCTCTTGCAGTTTTGTCTGCAAACTTTCGAAGTGCAGTTTTGTTCCCATTTTGGATAGCAACTCCTTTGACCAGGCCATCCACAATAGAACGCACGATTAAACATGTGCGGCCATACCTCTTCTCAAGTATTTTCAGTGCTTCTTGTATGCCACCATCAACAGCTTCGAGACTTGCAACCGCTTCCTTTGCCTCGCCATCAAGAAATTGTAACAGGCGCAGCATCTTTTCTCCATCATCAAAGTCTTGTCTTGCCATTATGCGTCTCTCAAATCTCTGCTTAAACAGTGGGAAAGCTTCTGGAGATCCAGAGAATTTTTCAAGCTTTATGGTAGGAAGACTTTGATTGTGGGCTAATTTCTACAGTACTGTACAGATTATATACTTTTCATGGCAGATGCTACCATAGTCAGGATGTCATCATGAAGTGAAGTAGCTGGATCTGTTGACCTCGGTGGTGATTACAAGGAAGAAAAGGCGAATTTGTTGACAGTTGTAGGTGTTCTGCGTTTGACATCAGAAAACAATGGTTTACCATATATGGAGCCTAAAGGCTGGTCATCAATATTGGTGGCTGAGGTCCATGTAGCTGGGGGAGCACAGGTTGCAGCATAATTGAGAGTGATGGAATGGTTGGAAATAAACAGGTCTTGGATTGGAAACATTCCTTTCACTAACATTAGGTATTGGTACCTTGTGACCAAAATTTGTTGGCTGTTGAATACTTGCTGCATTCATTGGAGGTGATGTTGTCAGTGGATTATTAATGTTCCTCAATATGTTCACATTTGAACTATCTGTACAGGTTGTTGTAACAGGAGTAGAGTGAACTTCTTTTGTCATGAAGACTGGGCTGTTGCTCAAGATAGGATGTGTTTCATCTTCATAAAGGAAGGGCTTTGGAATATCACCAGTAAACTGATCAGTGTCAGGTGTAATGCCCTCTTGACCTTGTGAGACAAGGTCCATATCAATTTCTCCATGTTCCTCCATCTGCGCTTCTAGTCGACCTTCTAGGTCCATAAGAGCAGCTTGTTGTCGGGCTTCAGCAAGCTCTCTTTCTGTTAGCTGTCTCAAGGTTTCCAATCTTTTGGTCCTTTCAAGCTCTTCCTTTTCCATCCTCTGTTGCCTTAATAGATCTCCATGCCTTTTCTCAATCTCCAAAAGTTTAATTTCTCCTTCGAGTCTTCTCCACTATCTTGCTCTGCCAAATGTAAAGCCAGATTTGCCTTTATTGCTTGGGCTCTTTTTTCCAACGCCACTGAGCTTGAAGAATATTTCGTTGCTCTGGAAACATCAGATCGATATGAATTCACACTTTCTGCATATGAAGATACATGTTCTCTTTCCAAGCTTAAGTTTTCCATTATTTCCTCATTAAAATCAGTTGCTCCATCATGTAAATATTCAGAAATTTCCTGTACAAAGGCAATCTTTTTGCAGGTGTAATTTGTCAAACTGTTCAAGGATATCATAGAACTGGCTGTCCGAGCCAATTATAGACACAAGATAGTTATGTGCCTTTACAAACTTGGTCCATGAATCATCATACTGCTGGGCTAGTGTTTTAACAGCCTCTCTGTTGTTGGGGTTGATTAAAAGAGTTTCAATTTGGCCACAAACACGAGTAACTGCCCCCAAGTAACCTGCTCTTGTTCTCTTTGAAGAATACACTCTTTCGTTGTGTACATCAGCCGGAATTTGGCGAACACGTTCTCTCTGTGGGCACCTGGTGTTTCTACTTCCCCATTCCATGTTTCATATAAGGTATGCAAATATATACACTTGGAGGAATGTAGAGATGTCAAAATGTACTAAATATCCAAAATATCGACGTGCTTGGGTTGTAACTGATCACGGTAACACAGATAAACAGCTGGGATTTGATAACAGATATACAAATAAACTCACTTGACTAAACCATCCAAGTGGGGTTCTTTGATATTATGTGATTCTTGAATGAACGTCAGGCGAAAACCACTGTGATTTCTACGTGCTTTGACTAGAACTCGTCAATAGTTCGCTGATCATTCGAATAAAACTATGTATAGGCAGGGCTATACGCTTTGTTAAACTTGTAAATATGACTCGATCCGAATGTGACTGATGTAAAATCGTTTTATAACAAATATAAATGCATGAACAAATCAGTAATAGAGACATATACGCATCATTACAAATTACAAGCACATCAACATAATTTACGTCTGGCTATAACAACAAAAAGATACCAATGTCCCCTAGGCCGTGTTGTATCCACCAAGAGTACTAGGTCGTTCACTCTTAGGTTTCGTTTCTTCATCATCCACTTCTTTCTTGCTTGTAACAAGGGAAGGTATTCTTGAATCCACCGTGCCCAAAAATGGTTGGCCAAGACTTGTCCCCTGCGAGTGATATTTATGAGTGATATTTTCCATACGCTAGTACGATACACAATGGTGTGACAGGGCCATAAAGTCTACACGGCGAACACTTGAACGAAAGCCGCTGATGAAACAACATTTTAATTTCATGCAGATGGAAATGGACACGCCGAGCCTGTTTCATTGGATGATCTTGTTTCGACTAAGCCATGCTGGTAGTACCTGCCACACTTCGGTGTTTACCTCCCACAAAAACCCGAAAAGTTTGAGTGGTCTTCTGCAACCGATGCGATGGTATGAATAAATTACATGATGGTATGAATATATATATTATAATATATATATATGTATATATATATATATATATATATATATATATATATATATATATATATATATATATATATATATATATATATATATATATATATATATATATATATATATATATATATATATATATATATATATATATATACTATAATATATATACTATAATATATATATATAATATATATATATATACTATAATATATATATATATATACTATAATATATATATATATATACTATAATATATATATATATATACTATAATATATATATATATATACTATAATATATATATTATAATATATATATATATATATATATATATATTATTATTATAATATATGTATATATTATAATATTTATATATATTATAATATTTATATATATACATATTATAATATATATATATATATATATATTATAATATATATATATTATAATATATATATATATATATATATTATAATATATATATATATATATATATATATATATATATATATATATATATATATTATAATATATATATATATTATAATATATATATTATAATATATATATATATATATATATATATATAATATATATATATATATATATATATATATATATATATATTTATATAAAAAGTAGAGTGCTGCGTAGACAGCGTTTTGAATATATAGCAAAGTGAAAAGGTGGTAAACTGCCAATAATTTAGTGACGAGATACTAACGTTTCGAGCGGAGCCCTTCATCAGAAGACGAGATGAAATAAAATAAATAGGGCTTATATATATGCCAAAAGGGTGTCACAGGTAGAAAGTAGCCAATCAAATGCACGGGAAATAAACTAACTAATAATTAATGAGATGGGAAAAGTTAAGTCATTTACTATTTTTACAGTCGATCAATAAGCAGACTGAGGGGGTGGGATAAATGACAGGTCCAATATTCAAGGGGATTAGGCGATAATAATAGAAACAAAGACTTGAAAAGGAATGAAAGTGCATAAGCTAATAATAAAAAGTTCCAAGCAAAATAAAATAACACAAAACTTTTAGGAAATTAAATAAAAGAAAAACGTTCGTTAAGACCAAGAGGATGTGTGGTGCCAAGTTTAAAAATGAGACGCTTCTCTTGCCGCTTGTGGTTATCGTTGCCACCGGAGATGGGAAGGATGGCACAGACTTTCATGTCTGAAACCAAATGGTTGGAGCTGTTGAAATGGCCGGCTACAGGTTTGTCACCATCATTGATCCTCACGGAACGAAGATGTTCAGCAAACCTGTCTGAAAGGCGTCGCCCAGTTTCACCGATGTAGATTTTAGGGCATTTATCGCAAGAAATGCAATAAATTATGTTGGTGGACGTGCATGAAAAAGCATGACGGATAGTGTGGTCGAATTTGGGGGCAGTAATAACTGTAGTGGGATTGAGAAAAGGGCATGTGTTGCAGCGGGAACGGCCGCAAGAAAATGTTCCCGCTGTTGCCGAGGAATTTTGTTTAAGGGCACTATGTACTAAGGAGTCACGAATGTTTTTATTACGGCGAAAAGATACCAAAGGGTTGTCGGTGAAAATGGCTGACGTCTCAGGATCATTTTGTAAAATGTGAAAATTCCGATTAATAATATTTTTAACTTTAAAATTGAAAGGATGAAATGTTAGAACTAAAGGAATTTTATTGTTTGAAACTTGTTCCAAAGATGGTTCAAGGTCGTCTAAACGGGGGACGAGAAAAGCTTTCTGAACGGCGAGGTCTAAAAGGTTGGTAGGGTAACCACGTTGGACAAAAAAAGATCTCATTTCCATTGATTTGGCTTCAAAATCTTGGTCGTCGCTACATAAGCGGCGAAGACGCAAGAATTGAGAGTAAGGGATGGATTGCTTAGTGTGGTTGGGATGAGAGGATGAAAATAGAAGATAACTATGGGAGTCAGTAGGCTTGTACGAGACCGACGTTTTCAGCGAATCACCATTAATCGAAATTAAAATATCAAGGAACGACACAGAGGTCTCGCTGATTTCCCACGTGAACTTCAGAGCAGGATGAAAATCATCAACAAAGTTGATGAACTGCTCTAAAAGGACACGTGAACACGACGCTGTTCCTAAACAGTCATCGATAAATCTGCCGAAAAAATCAGGCAAGGGACCCGTGTATTGTTCAAAGATCTGTTTTTCAACATAACCAACAAATAAGTTAGCATAGCTTGGACCCATTTTGGTGCCCATCGCAACACCACTTATTTGTTGATAATGTTCACCATCAAACGAAAAATTGTTAAGGGTAAGCACTAGTTCTGCTAAGCGGAGTAACGTGGTTGTGGAGGGTTCTAAATTAGTGCGCTGATCAAAGAAAAACTTCAGAGCTTCAAGGCCATCACAATGGGGAATGACGGTGTATAAGGACTTGACGTCCATCGTGAAAATAAATTTATTGGAACTACTGAAACGTAACTGGTCGAAAATTTGCAAGGCATGTTTAGTATCTTTGATATAAGAAGGCAACTTCTTAACCAAAGGATACATAACGTTGTCTAGAAAACTGGAAACGAGCTCGGTGGGGCAACTACAAGCGGAAACAATCGGCCTGCCAGGATTGTTAGGTTTATGGATATATATATATATATTATATATATATATATTATATAATATATATATACAGTATATATATTATAATATATATATATATATTATAATATATATATATATATATATATATTATAGTATATATATATATATATATATAGTACAATATCTACAGACACGTGTTTCGCTGTTCCACAGCTCATCAGTGTAGCTTGGTACAATCTAGATATGGACATGAGTACTAATTATACACAAACGATTGCCAGTGACAACCGCTTGTGGGATAAACAGCGGTCATGCGCACATCCAGAGAGCGTGAAGCGGTATAGGGCCAGAGTGCTCAAACTACCACAAGGGCAGTGGGCGTTGCATTATCGCTAAAGGACACCTACACCAACTTCAC
This sequence comes from Chrysogorgia sp. JL179-B06, assembly GCA_035772405.1. Lineage (NCBI taxonomy): Eukaryota > Metazoa > Cnidaria > Anthozoa > Scleralcyonacea > Chrysogorgiidae > Chrysogorgia > Chrysogorgia sp. JL179-B06. The sequence continues at coordinate 960,370 of JAYKKM010000475.1, forward strand.
AGAGTGCTCAACAACACCGAAGTGAAGGAGCGTAATAGTACAATATCTACAGACACGTGTTTCGCTGTTCCACAGCTCATCAGTGTAGCTTGGTACAATCTAGATATGGACATGAGTACTAATTATACACAAACGATTGCCAGTGACAACCGCTTGTGGGATAAACAGCGGTCATGCGCACATCCAGAGAGCGTGAAGCGGTATAGGGCCAGAGTGCTCAAACTACCACAAGGGCAGTGGGCGTTGCATTATCGCTAAAGGACACCTACACCAACTTCACAGAGTGCTCAACAACACCGAAGTGAAGGAGCGTAATAGTACAATATCTACAGACACGTGTTTCGCTGTTCCACAGCTCATCAGTGTAGCTTGGTACAATCTAGATATGGACATGAGTACTAATTATACACAAACGATTGCCAGTGACAACCGCTTGTGGGATAAACAGCGGTCATGCGCACATCCAGAGAGCGTGAAGCGGTATAGGGCCAGAGTGCTCAAACTACCACAAGGGCAGTGGGCGTTGCATTATCGCTAAAGGACACCTACACCAACTTCACAGAGTGCTCAACAACACCGAAGTGAAGGAGCGTAATAGTACAATATCTACAGACACGTGTTTCGCTAAATTTTTAAAATATTTCGAACATTCGTTCTTCTTCAGTTAAAATATAAAATTATTTTTTTTATATTTTAACTGAAGAAGAACGAATGTTCGAAATATTTTTAAAATTTATCTGGACTGGTGAGAAGTTTTCTTGCTCTTTGTCATTCTCTTCAATTCATATATATATATATATATATATATATATATATATATATATATATATATATATAATATATATATATATATATATATATATATAGGTAATATTTGGCATTTCACTCGATCAAACTACATGTTGAAAGGATTTATAGTGAAGGAAAATTTCGAGTGTTGGAATACATACATTTTAAGACCAAACCGGGACCAGTTGCGAAAAATGCAACTTAGCGGCCTTCCGGTAGGAATTGAACCGCGACCCTGCGATTGCTAGTGCAGCGCTCTGACCACTGGTAGTGCAGCGCTCTGACCCTGCGATTGCTAGTGCAGCGCTCTGATCCCGGCATTACCACCATATATACAGAACTCGTGACTAGGCTCTCGGCAACGGTTTCCGTAGCTCAGTGGTCAGAGCGCTGCACTAGCAATCGCAGGGTCGCGGGTTCAATTCCTACCGGAAGGCCGCTAAGTTGCATTTTTCGCAACTGGTCCCGGTTTGGTCTTAAAATGTATGTATTCCAACACTCGAAATTTTCCTTCACTATAAATCCTTTCAACATGTAGTTTGATCGAGTGAAATGCCAAATATTACCTATAATATACCCAGAATCTTATCCCGGCATTACCACCATATATACAGAACTCGTGACTAGGCTCTCGGCAACGGCTTCCGTAGCTCAGTGGTCAGAGCGCTGCACTAGCAGTCGCGGGTTCAATTCCTACCGGAAGGCCGCTAAGTTGCATTTTTCGCAACTGGTCCCGGTTTGGTCTTAAAATGTATGTATTCCAACACTCGAAATTTTCCTTCACTATAAATCCTCTATATATATATATATATATATATATATATATATATATATATATATTATAGTATATTTTACTTGTTGTACGTTATGGGCATTTGAATGTTAGCATGTGTGAAAAAAAATATCCACATTTAGGATAATATAAATAGAAGGGTTTTCGTTTCTTGACTGATTGTTATTACTCTTTATATGATTTATTATATATGTTTAAACTTTTTTATGGTGTTTTTTAAGGTTTTTTTATGCTATTATAAGCTTTTTAAGAAACAAAATAGTATACCCAATATACAAATGAGTATTTTGTTATCAATTCTTATATATTTATTTTATGATTTTTTGAGAAAACAAATAGTATATAAGTGGTTTTTTAAACTATCATTCACACATTTTTTTCATTCTGACAATGTCATTGAAAATAGCTCATGAAAGATCTATTGAGCAAGATAATGAAGATGAACAAAAGATCAACATTAAAGTGATACTGAAACTCGTTTATTTTATACAACATTTTCGTAACAGATACATTGGATTATTATTTGCAGTCTGTGATTTATGTGACTATTATTATGGAGGGTTTATAGCCTGTACGGAACTTGATGTACCGAAATTTGGTGTACTCAGGAATATAATTAGTAAAAATGGTTATGGTACCTACGCTTGTATAAAAAAAATTAAACCTGTCGAAGAAACAAAGAAGAAACAAACAAATAATGAATGCATAGATTGGGAAATTGTAACATCTACAACGATATATAATACCTGTAGTTCATTCACAACGAAAATATTTTATTCGTGGAGAAAAGTGTTGTCATGGTTATACGAGACTAGATTTAATTCCATTCCCAAATTTATTGAAATCTGTTTTTCATTTAAATCATAATCATACATATCAATTTTTATTGATATTCCTACAGTTATGTATCCAAGATATGATCTTTATCATTTTATTTCATTTACTATTAATGATCCCCAATATACTAATTTTCCAATTCCTAAACCCCTTTGATATGGAGGTTCTTATCTTTGTAATGTTATACGTAAGCTTAAGCTATGTTTTGATAGACAATTTATATATGTTTGTCTTTATTTATTATTTTTAGATCCATTGGTGGTCTTATACATTGTAGTTCTGAAAAAATAATTTTTTTGACTTTATAGATTTTGGCCCTCTATGATATGCACTTTCATGCTAGCATTGTATTTTTGTAGTATCTGAGTTCCTAAGGGGTAATTTGTTAATCCGAGGGCTAATAGTTACCGTGGATACATGAGGGATAAGGCTCTGAAAACCACAACCTACAAGCATGCTAAAGGTTTGCCTGTTGATGTGACAGTGGCTCAAAGCCTGTGTATGCCCGTCTAAGTGATGAAACGTTGCTAAAAAAGTGCCTGGATGGAAAGATGCAGAACCAGAATGAATCTTTCAATGTGTTTGTGGGTTCGGATGTTATCAAAATGGGAATATATGATGCTGTTGCACATTTTAATATGGGTGAGAAGGCTACTACAAAAGTCCTCGAAGCAATGGGATTGAATGTGGGAGGCCTAAATGAAGCTGGAGTTATCCAAGCAGATCGGCTGCGAGTAAGAAAGGCTAATTATAAAGCGAAGACAGACACAAAAACAAGAAGAAAGGTCCTCAGAGGCCAGAGAAAAAAGACAGGGGACAAGAATAAGGAAAAGGAAGGAGAAACATGCAGCTGGCTCATTTTAAACTTTCCAGATGCCTATTCAAGCCTTCGAATTAGGATTGTTTGTCGAAAACATACCTACGAATATTTTAAACTTAATTTTCCCAAATTGTCAATTCACGAGATTGTAAAAACTCTCCTGGGTTTACTATTTATCCAATCAAGGTGATATTTTTAGCATTTACTCATTACTGTTAAAGCTTTGATGTGAACCTATGTGTGAGTTATACATGCCACAGGGCAACCCTATTAATGAACTCAACATGCCCATATTTTCATTCATCTATAAACAGAAGTAAAATTTATACACTCAATGCCTTTAGCTGAGTATTTTTTAGGTTCACATCATGGATAGGTCTATTTTGTATCCTTTAAAGCTGTTTGGGAGATCATTTGTAGTTTACTTTGGCTCCTATCATTTGTAGCCTGCGAAGCAGGCGTTTAGGGATTGGTAGCCTGCGTGGCGGCGTTAGGGGGAGGGGGGAAAGCGGAAAGGCGAAGTGGGGAGGGGGGGAGGGAACGCCTGCCCGAAAGACCCATGTTTTTGCATTTCCGCCCACATGAAAAACTGTCAAAAACAACCAATCAGCGACTAGCGGGCTTTCCTCAATGATTAAAACATTTCACTTCGGGCCGAATCGTGAAATATCCATGTCTGAAACTCCGTAAAAAGCTTGACTGCATCTGGTGGAAACAAGATTTGTTTTGAAAATGTATTCAAGCAATCGTGTAGACATGGAAGCACAGAGTTGATTCTGGCTGAGGCTTGTGAATCAATCGGCTTTGCATTACTACGCAGTGAAACTTTCTCCGAGCGGGTTTGTAGGTCTTGCGGCAGAAAAAATAAGAAATGCTTTATTAACACATGCGTAAGATTATTAACACATGCGAAAGGAGACAGCAATGTTCCCTCCCCCCCCTCCCCACTTCGCCTTTCCGCTTTCCTCCCTCCCCCTAACGCCGCCACGCAGGCTAATCATTTGTAGTGCAAACACCATATTTTACTCCATAGGGGGTCCTATCTTGGTTACTATGGCAACAACAAATGTATAAGTGAGTGATTTTGTGTCAGCCACCCATATTCTATAATATTAGAGTAAAAAATCAGGAAAAAGTATTAAATTAGGAAAAAAAGTTTTCAATGTATAAGACCACCTTGTGCTATTTTTTATTATCTTGATGATTTTGAAAAAATAGTTTATCAATGAGCGAGTTGTTTTATTTTCTTTTGCGAAAATCATAACCCTATATCAAGGATTAAATTATATGATGGTGAGGTTTATAAATATGATCTCGATAAGCTTATTAAAATAATAACAAAATCGAATTCTCCCCCTATTCCATGTTGTTTTAAAAATTGTCATAAATATTCTTATTGGTTTAAAATGTTTTATGAAACAAGTGTAAAAAATAAGTTTATTTTCTGATTTAGTAAAAAATAATAGTAATATACAAAATAATAGACCCATTATTTTACGCTTTGATCGACCGTATTTTAATATATTACATAATGAGGATTTAAAGGTGACGATTAGATCAGATATTAGTATGTCAAATGCTTTTTTTATTAAGAGTGTTATAGAATCATATGACATTACGTATGAAGATCCTGTTAATATTATTTATTATTTACAATGGATTGTAATAATGTATTAGATTATTTTACAAATTTCAAAAAATATATTCCATATATTGGAAAACCAAGTTGTTTGTTTTATTTTCTTGTCGGGGAACAATATTGTTTTTTGATGAGAATTTCTAAAATCTAAAATTGTTTGATGTACAAATAATTTTATAACTTTTAATTTGCCATATCATTATTTGTTTCTTTATTTTTAAAATAGCATATGATTAAAGCATAATATGCTATGATTTATGCAATTTCATGTCTTTCCATTGAATTATATAAATCAACCATTTGATGTGATGTTTTTATGAAAACAAAGATATGCTGTTTAAAAAAATTATCTTGTTCCTCAACACATTTCCATATATTTTTCCATAGGTTTATTGATAAATATTTCAAAACGATCCAGTTCTTGTACAATAATATTCCACACTTCCATTTTTTATTGTAATGAATTTTTATTTACAAAAAAACATTCTATTTATACACTTATTTTTTTTGTTTTTTTCTTATTCATACAAAGTTGTTTTCTTTTTTCTTCTTTATTAATGTCAAGAACGTATCGTTTTTTCCATTAAATCACAGATTATTTTTTTGGAATGCCATTGCAAATTTTTTTATTTATATAAAGTTTATCAGAATATAATCCTAGTTCCCGAAATTTATCATGTTGTGTACATATAATGTCTTGATCAAAATTTGAATAAATTGTCACACGTTTTTCTTCATGGGCATATTCACACTTTTTTCTCGTTTCATATAAATTAATGCTCGTTTAAAACATTTTTTTAAGTGGCCGTTCGTTATCATCATCATCATCATCATCATTATTATCATTTATTTCTTCAGCAACTTGTTGTGGTGGTGTTGGTGGGATAGGAGATAATGTTGGTACGAATGTATTTGCAATTTCACCATTTGCATTAAAATGTTAGTTTGTTCAATGTTATTTTGAAGAGTATTTGTTGGCGGGATTAGATCGTCACATAGTTGTGTTAAACACGGTGGGTGAGTTGCAGTGAAGAGAGGCTGTAGTAAACTCGAAGCTGGTGGTAGTGGTGGTGGTGTTTGAGTATTATTAAAGAAATCAATTGGCATAACGAATGCGTAGTTGTTGAGATCTGGTTGTAATAAATGCTTCGGTGGTGTTATAGGTTCATAGGTAGGTGATGGTTGCCAAGTGTATGTCAGTGAAATGATAGGACTATCTGCCACAATGATTTCCTTTTTCGGTATACGCGGTGACGGTAATGGCGGAAGAGGAAGACTTGCTTGAGGTGAAACGATAATAGGAGAACATTTTGTTTGGCGTGGAGGTGAAGCGAGAGGTTTTTTTAATCTTTTGTTGAATACTGATTTTATTTTGGGATGAGCGAATTTCTTTTAAAATTTCAGAAGGGCTACGACTATCTGTTTCATCGTCTGATAAACTCCAACCATTTTCATGGATAATTTGTTGATAATTTTCTCGTTCCTTAAGCATTTTTTATTCTCGTTCCTTAAGCATTTTTGGCAATAACTTTTCCTCTTTCCTTGATAAATTTCAAGGTTTTTTATAATATTTGGTCTAAAAAATATAGTAATATCATTGGTTGTTATATTGAAATGATAATAACGGATGTTACCCTATACAGTAATCATTATGGAATAACCTTGGTTATCCTAATAAAAAAATGTCGAGAATGTAAGGTTTGACCTTGGATTGCCTCTCTAAAAAAAGATTGATCATAGACATATATTTCCTAATAAGGGATCATTATGGACTAACCTTGACTTCCGTCATTAAAGACTATGTAGAGAATTTTAGGTTGTTATTTTTAAATATTTTGAGAGATTTTAGGTCTGCTCCGTTCGTTCTAAAATAAATATTGTAGACAAATTTTTAAGGAATAAAATAATAATGTTTAGGTTTTTTAATCAACCTATATAAATGGAACAATATTATATTCTTACCATTATTTAAGTATGGCCGAAAGCACTGAAAATTTTTATAAATATTGTTTGAATAGTTTTGAGTTAAATAAACACTGGCAAAATGTTCATTTAATTTTGATCAACTGTGTCAAAACGCGCAATAAAGGTTATCGTGTTGTATTTGAGATCCAAGAGGATTGGGCAATGAAAGCTGAAATAAAATATGTGTTCATTTATATACCCTGGGATGTTAGTTATATGATTGGAAAATCTGTACGATTTCTTACGGATCGTTGTTTGGTAGAAAGGGAATAAAAGGGAATTGTCTTAATGATTTACCTTCATTCCGTGATTTACCTTCATTCAGTGATTTACCTTCATGATATGATGACTACCAGCTATTCCTATCAACCTATGTTCAGCGAATTAGAAGATCATGGGGTCATGTTGACAAGTAACAAAGAACAACTTATGTTCTATAATTTGTGTGATATAGCCAAATATTATTCACAAGTCAAGTTCCAGTTGCTTAAATGTACGAAAATTGTTTTGTTACCTATTGCGGGTGTAGAACAAGAGGATTTATATAAATTATTATTTTTATGGGATGATAACAAGGATGGCAAAAAGTATATATATATATATATAGCTACACGTCAGATAATCATTCACTGAAGGTTGGGCATTATATTCATTTTGTCTATGGCGCAACTGACAGCTGAACTACTGGTGAAGATACAGAATCAAGCTGAATCAATTGAATTGATGCTCTTTAAAATATTGAGTACTCAACGAATACTCCGTTTAATTGCAATTCCAAAGGCTGAACCAGACGATATACAAATGTATCATTTTGTATTTTAAAGACGAAAGTAATGAACAGTATTATAAGACATACTTTGATTCATCTCAAGATGAGAAGATGGGTCTAAATATATATCTTAGCAAGCATTATCTATTTGTTTGTCGTTAGTTTGGTAACAAATAGGTAAAAAGATGTATATATATATTATGCGTGTATATTCTATTTGAGTAGTATAGAAAGTGGGGCTACCAGCACAGTTTTCAATTTTTCATGCTTCGCAACAAAAATTGAAAAATTTGCTGTTAGCCCCACTTTCGAGACTACTAAAACGATACGAAATAAAATTCGTTAAGTAAATTAAACTCGAAAACCATCACGCATTTCCAGGAATAGTTTTTCAAGTATTAGCACATAGAAGCCGCCGCAACTCTCTGTTGTGACTGATGATCCTTTTCCCGAATACAGTACTCCTAAACCTCTTGTCTTGTTTTATACGTTTTGCACTGCTCTTAGCGAATAGTGCTCGTTTCATCTCTATAATCTGGTAGGTAAATAACAACTCTTCGTTGAGTCTCGTTATCTTTTCCTCTACTGATTCCAAACGTTCTATACTACTCTCCATGGATTCAGCGCTCATTACTTTGTATGAGCGCTGGAGACATGGAGAGTAGTATAGAACATGGCGATACCAGGACGGTTTCCCAAAAGTCAGATCCGTTAGGAATCTAAGATAATGTATCCGGAAGAAGTGACACAGCTGTGTCGTTTGTCACACGTTCCGTCTTGAAGAACATAGTAGTGTGATACATCGTCTTCGACTCGCTAATATTGTAATTAGATAGTACTGTCTCCTTCGTTCGGAGGTTCTCCCTCAGGGGTTTCCCCTCTAGCCATGTGACTTAGTACGTGTTTACTAGTTGTTAATCCACCTGATAACAACCCTAAGTAAGGGAGGTAGGGGGATATATATGATATAATCTTCTCTACATCTCTTTTAAGTAGTTGATCAGTGATCAACTCTTTTTCGAGCTTTTCAGGTGATTCAATAGCGTTGAACCCTCCTAACGCATGGGCGAACTTACTTATTAAAAGATCACATAGGAACGCGTTCGCTTTCTCCATTCTTTTTACCTCCCATTCTTCATAGATCTTGTTGATAACTTTAGATGAGGCCTTTTTAAGATAAGCGACGGATTGATCTATCTCACCGTCCGAGAGTTTTCTTAGTTCGTTTCGTTTCTTGTCTACGTCAGTTTGCGGAGTGTCGTCAACTTGTGATGTGTCGATTTGTGGTTCGTCGATCACTTCCTGTTCTGCTTCTTGTATGTCTTCAATGAGTTCGTCAATTGTCTCGAGATTTTTTGTCTTGCGTTTTGGCATGTCCTATATTATACGACATGTTTTGTTTTTGCGGAATGATTATTTCGTATGAGTATGGATGTCTTAGAAGTATCTCCAATCTTGCGTACTCGTTGTCTTTCAACTGTTTTATTATTTTCTGAATTTCCACTTTATCAACTCCGTTGAGATAATCGTCTACGATAATTTTCATATCGTTTCTATTAGGGTTGTAGAATGTTATTAACTTTGAGATGTTTTCACGATATGGTTTACTAATCGAGGTTAGTTGTTGTGTTATGACTATTGTGGATAGGTTGTAATGTCTAGCGCTAAAGGCTAGTTTAACTAGTTCGCTTGTTCTGTTTTTAACGTCCTGCCCACCAGCACAATCATCTAATATTATTAGTGAGTTGGTACCTTTATAAGTGTCAGTCATATGTTTAAGGACTACATTGACCTTATCTTGCTCACACTGGATAGCGATAAAGTCTGGGTCTCTCAAGTATTTCCACTCTATGTACGTCTTATTCCATTCGAACGTTGGGCATATAAGAATGACGAAATCGAAGTGATTCATGTAGTCTTTCTCTATCATGTCCAAGAGGTAGTACGTTTTACCGCAGGCTGTCATACCAACAATCAGCATGTTAAAAGGTGTTTTCATATAGAATACTATATGTTTAGTACTGGATTGATTGTAGATCGTTGTTGACGAAGTTTACGAGACCATCGGAGAGCACGAATATTCTGCACATAACGTTCGCTGTTGTGGCTTCTTTATTGATTTCCATCAATATTCCTGACTGAGTGTTCACGATCCTTTTTCCAGTTGCAACTTTCACGTTATCTTCGATAGATCTAAGGTCAACAACCAAAGCGAAACCGTCTTTGTAAAACTTTTGAACAGTCATATGCTGGTCGGAGTCTAGTCCTTGTCCGAATAGTCTTTTCGCTTCTCCCCAGAGTCTTGATTTTGGTATTCCTTGACTGTATACCATGTTTGGTACACCTTCAATAGTGAGTTTCACCGACTCTATGTTTGGGTAGACGAACACCTCGCTGTCAGTTCTTATCTTATTTGTGAAGAGTAGAACGACGGCTTTCATTGATTTTCTTGGTAGGTTAATATTCTCGTTTACGAGTGTGATTCCCTTATCCCACTCCACAGTCTTCATTAGTGTGATGTGTTCGTATGATAGAGACCTTCCGGACGTGTATAGAGATGATACTTCATCAGCAATCTCTTGATTCTCGATAGTTTCGTACTCCAACTCAAGGTTCTCTAACGTGTAGCTAGCCACAGCTGATCCAGATTGAGCCACCATAATATCAGACGCTTTTGGGAGTGTGATTATATACCTGAAATTATTGTTCATGTTGTATGGTGCGTATAGACCATGATCTTCTAGAATCTTGTCGATTTGAACCTTTTGTTTGGTGTTATTGATAGAGAACATCAGACCGTCACTAACTTTTTGCACGTCTCCACTGGCCGCACCACTGTCGTCCTTTGAGATTAGCTTTCGAAGGTTCTCGTTTGCTATACCGTATTCGACCATCTGGTCTCGCTCACTGTTAGATTTCCAGAGGTCTTTGTACGTACCGATGACGCTTTCACCACTATTGTCGTACACGGACTCACCAGCTAGTTTTACCACCAGTCTCTCAAATAGTAGTTTCGAAAGGTTGTTAAGAAACCATGATTTCGCATTCGAACTCTTAAAGTCGAATAGAATGTGGAGACTAGAGGGTACCAAACAAGTGTTACCCTTTGTTTTTGGGATATCAATGTATAACTCTTCCCCTGGATTGGCTTTGTTGGGGTTTAGCGTTACAACATTACGGGCTCTTATGCCTTTGATAGTAGAAATTTCGCGGCGTCTATATCCAGGAAGCAACTCTTTTTCGTTAGTATTCATACTATATATTATAACACATGTTTTATTTCCTCTGTTTGTACTGATCGTAGACGAACCAAGCTAGTGCTATCGCTAGGATCCACAAATTGGACGCTAGCCAAGATATACCTGCAGCTCCCCACTTTAACGCAGTCGCCACCACGTTTAGCAGTCCAGCCAGTAGAGGACCAGCCTTTGTGGCTAGGTTAGCTATAGCTTTTCCTAATTTTCCAAGTGCTTGACCACCTTTGAAGACTACGCTTCTAGCGGATATTATAATTGTGGTGATAAAAGAGGCTATGGTTATTCCTAAAGCTGAGGCACCCAACCAATTTTCTCTAAACCACTCCTTTATTTTTTGTAACCGAGTGATGTCCTCTTCTTGTTGTTCTCTAACCTCCTCACGTTCCAATTGATTTAAGGTTCGATCCTTAGCTATCTCGAGACCTGTCAATCGCTCAAACAATTCTCTCCTCTCTATGGAACCGTGTTCCTCTCTTTTCATATCGTCTGTAGTCTTGTCAATAGCGTCCTGAAAATGGTCGGCTTGTGCTTTTAGAAATAGTGGTCTAGTGTGTGGGTCGATTGTATCACTTGGGTTTAGGACACCTATTAACTCACGATTCTCTTCTTCTGTTAACCCAAATACGTTATCGTAGTTCATCTCTGTTCTAATTACTGGGAAGTCTTCACTTGAAACTGTGGTGTCTTCTGTTCTATCGTCAGTTGTTGGGGTGTCTACCGTTCTAGCGTCAGTTGTTGTCGTTGTTGAGGTGTTGGGGATTTGTTCGATCAACTGTTTAAACTGTTCAATCGCACTCTTACTTCTACTGTCTTTACTGTAGATCAAACCATTTTTTCCAGGTTTTAGTATTAGTCTAGGTTTCAAATATTCACCATCTTCTCCTACCGGTTTGAAAAGAATAGAACCTGAGGGTGTCACATATGACCTATTGACTATATTCCTTGACACGTCGTCATTACTGAGTCTTTTTTTATACAATCTACGTATTTTTATATCTATTAGATTGGTTCTTTTTATATCATTTTCTAAAATCTCTTTGTTGAGTGTTTTTAGCTCACCCAGTCTTCTTTCGATTTCGCTAGACTTTTCGAAAGCTAAATTAAAGCTCTCGTCGTGGACGTCACCATATGTAGCCGGTTCAGCAAATACTACTGCTGGAGCCTCAGTGGTGACATCGCTTCCTTTACTAGTGATTAGCACTGTTTTCCCATCTTTTCTACCTGTGAATAATGACTTCGTAAATCTGTTTTGTACTCTGCGTGCTATGTCTCTCTTCTCTATCTCTATTTCCACCCTGGAGATTGTGGCGAGTCTACCAATATGTTCTTGGTCTGTTTCACCTTCTACGGACGTAGTATTGTTAAGTGTTTCGAGCTCTTCTTCTAACTGCTCGTCTGTATACTCCTTAAAATCGTCAAGACGTTGCATTTCGATTTCATCAAGTCCTTCAGCCATTATATACTACTCAATGTTTTGAATATCACTCTCTGGTATCCATGAGTTGTGTTTACTATCGTAACCAAGCCACTTAACCAAAGCCATCTTCTTACCCTTGACCTTCTTTCTCTTCAGTATCTTCTCGACTTTGTAAACGTCGTCTTTTTTATCGACAGCTGACAACTCTTCCTCGTAGAACTTACCAGTGATAGGTTCCCCTTCATGGTCCTCTATCTCGTATACGGTAGGGTCACCACGTACGACCTTTGTTACTTTGAATAGCTCCTCAGTGAAGTTAGCTTCATACCCTTTTGCGAATATGCTCTTGTACTTTGATATCCTGACAGTATCACCTACTTTAAACTTTGGTAGTGGGTAGTCACCGAAATGATGTCCAAACAACGTCGTCCATACTTCGTTTTCGTTTTTCTTGCTAACGTCTTTAGGTTTCATTAGAATATTACTATGTTTAGTATTGTTGTAATTCTCAACTAGTTGGTCTAAAACGTCAATCCACTTGTACGTTCCTTTACTGTAGAAGTACTTCCACATAGACGTCTTGAGTGTTCTGTTAAACCTTTCTACAACTGCTGCCTTTTTGTCAGAGTTCGTGCTAAAGTACTTAACGTCGTGTTTCTCCAATAAATCCTTCACACCAACGTTGTAGAATTCCTTACCATCGTCAAACTGAACCAGCTTTGGATACTCACCAAATCTAGCCTTAGCCTTCTCCAATAACTTTGCGACAGCCTTAGTCATGTTTTTCGTATCTTTCCTGTAGACAGGTATTGCGAAAGCATACCTACTAAGGATCTCAGTGGCTGTTAGTATCCAGTAGTACCCGTTGTTCTTATGCTTGTACTTGCCCATATCGACCAAGTCCATCTGTATCTGCTCACCCAGATAGTCAACAAACGTTTGTCTAAACTTATGTTTCTTAACAACTGGTTTGTACCTAGTGTACGTGTCTTGAGATTTTAACCAGTCCCTTATCTTTGCCCTACTAACACTTAGTCCGTCTTCTCGTGCCTTTTGGTACAGCCTCTCAGCAGACTGGTAACCAGTTGATGGGTTGTAGTAAATATCTCTTAGTTCTTGCTCCATATACACTACATGATGTGTAAATCTAACAACACCTCGCCAACGTTAACACTGTTATCGTCCTGATCTGTTATCTTGAACTCTAGTTGGTTGATAACTCCTTTGTGATTTTTGACCCAACACCAAAATGTTGTACAGAGCCCTTTAATGTCTGTGTGCTAGTTATTGGCAGTACTGCGATACAACCACTTTTGCTACCATTAACTATGTTCTTAGACCTGTCCACGATACTAGACGTTACTTGTATGTATTTCAGTCCTCTGTTAACGTTAACAACGTTAGTACTGGTTTTTGTGGTGGCTATTGTAGTGTTTTCGTCAAACCCTAAAAGTTGTCCAAATTTAAACAGTTCTATTTGTTGATCAGTTGTTATCGTACACGTCGAGTCATATCTGTTAGCTACTAGCTTGACGTCTCCTAACTCTTTCAAGTCATCGACAATCATTTTAAAGGTGTGGTACCCAGGACTAAAAACGTGGTTGTTACTGTTGTAAGTTATCTTGTTGTTAGCTGTGGTTACGTTAACGTAATCCCAAAAGATGGTTGCCTCCTTCACTAGTAAGTGAGGGTCTAAGTTAGTTGCTAGAACTGATTCTGGTAGGTCTACAGTTTTAGTTGAGCCATTAATCAATACTACCACTCTCATATAACGTACGGTATGTTATGATGGATGCTTTCAAAAGAAAGTATCCTTATGCTGACAAGAATAGGTTTTTTCTTGACGTTGACGACAATATGCATATACATATATTCTTCGTGACGAAAACTAATATTGGTGACGTTAGTGTAGACTCAAGTAGGTTTAAGAGTAACCCGGAGTATACTAAGTATCTAACGATAAACAAACCAATGATAGTTAACCAGAAAGAGATAGCTAACGCCGTGCGTGTGGCTAAACTGAATCTAGTCAAAAAGTACCCTCACATCACTCTGAGCAAGTTTGAGTTCGATCCAACTGTCTCACAAGATGGTGAGGTTAATGGCGTTGACATATATTTTAGAAACAACGACATCATAAGCACGAACATAACTAGTGATACCTTCAAAAACGACAAGAGTATGTGGGTTTGGTTACACAACAACAAGTCTCCAAAAGGTCACGACGACAAGTTTCCAGAAATATGGCTATCTGGTGGAACTATCCAACCATTATCAAAAGGTCGCAAGAACCACTGGGGACTTTGGGATGGCTATCCAACGGAAAACGTGTTGAACTACCCAGTGAATAACTTTAGAGTCTTCGTTAATCGAAAGAGCTACTTTCTCTCAAAGCTACCAATGTTACAAATCACCACTTCAAAGACAAAGTCAAAGTGGGACGACAACGAGAGCTACTATAGAGTCGTGTTCGCAACATATTGCGCAAGTTTCTGTTGTGGAGTGTCGTTACAACACTTGTCACCCTCGCAAGAAGTCCACCCTGTTATCACAAGTGTGATGAGGTTCCATCTGTACTTTACCATCAGAAGACTTCTCAGAAGGATGGAAGGTGGTGAGAGTATGAGATCGATAAGTAGAGAGTTTGATGCTGGAGAATTGTATGGTAAGACAGACAAGATTCCTAAAAAACATTACTACCAGGGTAAAGTCCTTGCTGATGGTACAACAGGTGAGGAGAGAGTCTTCACGATTAACGACGTTAAGAACGACTACAAACGATACGTTCCTCTGACGTCGAATGGTTTCACAAACATTGGGAGACAATACCTAAATCAGTCCATAGAGGCCTTTGTTTACTCCACACTTGGTGCACAAGCGAGGACACGTGTGTCAGTCGTTGGTGATTCAGCAGGCAGTCTAGAGACTCAACAAGAGTTCCGAAAGTTGGTGGAGGACAGTGTTATAAACTACGACGTTTCAACGTGGATTCTTAACATGAACAAGTCGATTAAAGACACTAACGTTGTCCAAAACCTTGCACTGTCACCGTCTACGTGGTTAATGCCGAGTAATGTTGTAATCCTCAAGAACAAAATCGCTGGGTACAACAATCTATTGAAGACTGCCACTCAGAGTATGAAGTTTGGAGTAAACAGTGGGTTAAACTACACGGAAACGACGGAGGTTAAGAAAGTTCACCAAGAAGGTGGAGAGCATCTGGAGACACTCGACAAACCAAAGGTGACACACCGTCTGGAGGCATCAAAGGCGTCACCAGGTGACAACACGACAGAGTTGGGGCTAATTCTAGTAGTTTCGGCTGTGACTGGCTATTTAGTGAGCAAATATGTGTTATAACATAATGAGTCTAAGCTATGGGTTTGAGGACAGAGACTACGAGAGTGACAAAATACTAAGAAGAGCGAAGAGACATCTAGACAGTGACCCTAAGTTAAGCGTGAGCGGTGGGAGGATGTCTGGAGACATAGATATGGCGTTCAGGACACTCAAAAACATAGCAGATCCAGAAGATGATTGGGATGCTATCAATAAAAAAGTGTTGGAGTCCGTATACTTACCGCAATACTTTAGAACGCAGTCCTATAACGTTCTATCTGACTTTAACGTCACAAACCATGCTGTGAGTATGGTGGAATACCACAGTGGAACAAATAAAGTGAAAACCATTAGAGATAAAACTAATATGTTAGTACAATACGATCCAACGTATGGTCCTATTATTGGTGTTAACAATGGTCATAGCTTCCTATCCCCCGAACTAACTCCAATTCCGTTTGAAGCTGGAGTACATTTTAACTGTCCACGTATGCAATACTGTGACATATCCGTTTTTGTGGTAGTGAGGTTAGCCATGAGGGTAAATACGAAAGATTGGGAGGCGATTATCTCAAACGATGACGGATCGTGGGACAAGTACATAGGGTACAAAGGAGGTGATAAGTTATCGTATGGTGGTGGAGCTCCAGCAAAGGAGTACACGTGTACAATCCCAAATAACATCGACACCACCAAGAGACATATGATATCAATACATTGGCGGATGGGTAACTCCTACGTTAAGGTGAACAACGTGAGGTCAACAGACTCAGACTTCACAGCTAATTACGAAGAGATAGGGTCTCCTTACGTAACGATCTTTGGAGTTCATCGACCAAGAGTACCACTAGCACCCTACAAGTACCCGTCTATGATAGAGTTCTACGGTGTTAGGATTGTCTCTGGCTACATGACGAGTCGAGACATAATACTAGTTGGTAGAGATATGATGAAGGAATATGATGTGAGTTAAGATATATGAGGAAGAAGTCAGTTGTTGTTTTCAATCACATATCAAAGGATATGTCAGAGGAAGAGGTGCTAGAGCTCAAACGCTTGTACGCATACTACCACAAACTAGAAGCCTGTTACAAATGGAAATACAAGAGGTTTAAGAAAATTAAACTATCGTTAAACATGACTAGCATAGGGTTAACGACAGTAGGGATTATAGCTGGATCGATAACCGCTAACCCTCTAATCATTGCTTGTATTAGTGGTCCTGGTGTGATCATTCAAGGCTACTTGGCTAAATCCAATCTGACGAGTAGAGTGGAGCATTGTAAGTTTGCACACACTAGCTATAAAAAGATACTGACACAACTAAGATCGTATCTTAGAGGTCTTCCTTACAATGAGTCAATGTTCCTCTCAGACGTTAAAGTGTTGGACGATAATGTGACTGACTTATGTCCACCAATCAATGGAATGGTGAAGAGGTATAATAAAGTATATGAGACACAAGGGGGGTCCGATTCCGACCTACCTTTAAACACGAGTCTACACGTAATAACCAGTGATGTGTCAGTCGACAAGTTCCAAGAGTAGGTGCTCAGAATTATTACTAATTATGAGTTTGTTCTGACACAAAAATAAAACATATGGTATAATATAGGTGATGAGTATCACTAAAATATTTAGAAATAACGACACGTCAGTCACTACTACAAAAGATGGAGATAACATTTGGTTCTACGGAAAAGAGGTAGCTGAAATCTTAGGATATAAAAGACCTTCCAAAGCGATACAACAGCGTGTGAAAGATGATGAGAAAAGAAAGGTTCAAAATCTCAGGTCCCAAATTGGGACCCGAGATTTCGAGTGTCAAAATAGACAAATTCAGAATAGGCAAGTTTGGCAAATAAATGAAAGTGGTCTATATAGACTAATATTCTCATCTAAACTAGAGTCGGCAGAGACTTTTAGAAAATGGGTATTCTCAGAAGTTCTACCGTCTATAAGAAAAACAGGTGTTTACACACAAAACAATCAGTTATCAATAATGAATGAGACAGATTTACACTACGACATTGTGAAGTACATTAGAGAGTACCATCCAACAATAGTCATCCCAGGGTTGGGTGAGTACCAAGACACATCTACTAAAAGAATAGATGGATGGAAGAAAGGTTACAGTGGTGGACAACCAGATTTGATAGTTCCGCAACTACATAAGAGATACAACGGTTTTGCTATAGAGTTCAAAACACCGAAAGGTAATGGGGTTATTAGAGATAACCAGTTGAGGGTATTAAGGAGACTAAGATCACAAGGGTACAACACGCTACTATCCTCAGACCAACATGAGATAATACATTTCATAGAGACATATATGATAGACTCTAGAGTCCTATGTGAGTACTGCAATAGGAGATTCAAGAGTGAAACCACACTATCTAATCACCAAAAATACTTTCATCGAATACTCTATCTGTGAGATAATCTGTGAGATGATCTGTGAGATGACTGTGAGATAATCTGTGAGATGACTGTGACTAGATATCACATATAGTATAGATGACTGACAGTGAGTCCGTACCTATTATAACGTCGACAACAAGGACCAAAGACCCTAAGAGAGTAGAGGCAGGCAAACGTTTGGCTGCTATATCTAAAGCAGCCAAAGAGAGGAAGATGAGAGAGAGAGTGATAAGTGAGGACGATAGTTTTAACTATGGATACATCATAGGTACTATAGGAGTGGTAATAGCTGCTAGCTCACTGTACTACACGATGAGGCAAGACAAACAAGTAGTGACCGAAGAGCCTAAGACCGTTGTTATAAAATCATCACGCAAGCTCGACAGCCTCGATTAAAACATATTGTATAATATATGGCATCAATAGATAGAAAAGAACTGATGAACGAGCTATACGACGCAGCCCTTGTGACTGCTGGAGCCGTAGCCGTATCCATGGCATCAAAGAAAGTACTAAAAGAACCGTTGGGTACCCCTGAATCAGTTAAGGGTACCCTCAAATTAGCGACTGCTGTAGGCGTTTCAACGCTACTCGTTAAGTGGGCGCAGAGCAAGAAATACTTACCTATTGACCCGTTCTCAAAGTAATCTAACGTAATACATAATGGCTAGTGTGATAGCGAGTGGTTTGTTCAACGCTATAGCATTCGCAGGAGCTGGGTTCATATTCAGCAAGCTAAACCATACAGGCTACGAGACAGAGATAAAGAGACACAACAAAGCATTGGAGAGTCTCGCAAGAGCGAAAGAAAAGTTCTACGAGAACGAGATTCGTCAGAGAGACAAAATCCAGGAATTAAGGCAACAGTTGTCAGATGCTAACGCAGATATTAACGACACGAACCACGCTTTGGATCAACTAAGACAAGTACTGACTATACAGTATGATGGGAAGACATTTAGTAAAGAGCCTGAGTTATCAGACTATTACAAACCTTCAGATGAGATGAAAGAATATCAAATGGTATTCGTCGGAGTTGTTGGGATACCTTTAGGTTACTTAATATACAGAGTAGTATAATGAGCACTACTCTGAAGGAGATGGCTATTGAATTTGATAAAAAGCATGACTCGACACTCCAAACTAGTCAGATAGAAAAGTTGGAACAACTACTATCAGACGCTTTAAAACAGGTCGCAACAATAAAATGTGAGTTGGAGACACTCAACCACAAAGTTACTACACTATAGTCTAAAGGTATATATAGTATATTAACTTAAATGGTTGACGAACGTACAATGAGAATGTTCTATGCTGGGTATACATTGGATGAGATTGCATCAAAAAAGTGGAGTGGTACTACGTTAGGGTACACATTGGACGAGATCAAGAATGGAATTAAGGACGCAAGACCAAAAAAGTGGTACGACACCATGTATTGTTACAAGTGTAGTAACCACAGAACCCAAATCGAAGATGGTGTATTCAGTTGTAACAAGTGCGGAGAGACTACCTACGGACGCGTAAGGAACTTTGTACCTAACATTTGGATGTACAATAAATCGGCTCACAGTTACAGTAAGTGGCTAAAGATAATGTTGACTGGACTAGTCAATGAGAGTGACATACCAACAGTTGTCAGTGATTTTATAGAGATAGTGTGGTCTCTTAAAAGAAACGAACTTATTGTCAAGAATATATCGAAATATATTTTCTATGTCATAAGAATATGCTCTAGAAGAGGTATAAAGTTGAGAGGTAGTCTTAACGACCTCAAACCTGGTAAGGTCAAGGTGCGATTCGAGTATAACCTGTATAGCATAGTATACAAGGATCTAGGTTGGGATGGGAGAGGAGATCCATACTACAAAAAGTGGGTAAATAAAATATATAGTAATATATAATGGCAAGACCAAAAATTTACCAAACCAAAGAAGAAGCTTTAGTAGCAAATAGAGCACAAACCAAAGAGTGGATGAGAACTCATAAGTGGGTGTGTGAGACATGTGATAGACCATACCATGTGACCTCTAAATATAAACATTTAAAGACTAAAAAGCATTTGAGAAATCTAAACACCCAATTTCAAACTATTTTGTAATGTCCATACGCATAGCTAGATACACCATCTGGTAGTATATGTCGCTTGTCGTCAAAGCAGCTCAAGGATATCTTGTTTATTTCGTAGCTTCCTAGTTGGTGACTCTTGCTGCGAATAGTTTTAATTATGTGAGACATCTGCTCACCATTTGTTAGGACACTTTTATAGTTGTCGTGTCTTATATTATTTCTAATGGTACTCTTCTTGATACCCTTAGCAGTCTTCCCACCTTTTCCATCCTCTTTTATGTAGCTATACATTTTCGACCTTAAACCTATGAACTCAACGATGGGGACTCCTAATGTCTCATCCTTCATTTTACCAATAACCTTCTTATTGGTTAGATCGAAGTAAGGAGATGACTTGTCATATCCACTAAAGTCGAACACTTCTTTGTTAGCGTACATGTCTTTGTACACATCCTCCGTCTCAATCTCGTACATTAGACTATCCGTATCTGTGAATAGTAATTTGGCTTTGTTACCATATTTATTTTTGATGTTACTGTAGTGGAAGTCATACATCAATGTCTTTGACAAGTCTAGAATACACATACCTACGTATGCTGGTCTATTTAGAGTTAGTGTCTCTTTGATCTTATGAACTGCTACCAAGTTATTGTCAAATATCTTACTACTAACAAAGGTTGGTTTTGACGTTAGTTTCTCCAGTTTTGCCTTATCTGTTACTAACTCCACATTCACACGTTTTCGTAGATTCTCCATAGTCTTTCCGAATACACTATTGTTCATGAGCTTAAAGAAATCCTTCTCAAAGTCATTCTTCGCTTGGGTTCTCTTGTCCGTATTAAAGTCGATATATTGCTTGAGCCATGGTGACTGATCGAACTGAAGTACTCTGTGTATCTTCTTAACCTTCATTCCCAAACTCTTGTATAATTGTAGGTTTCTATAATGAACAACGTACTTACTCTTACCGTTTAGGTTAGGTACAAGTTTTGCAACCTCTCCAACAGATATCTTAAACTTGTTTTGGATTGTCTTACAATAGTTTGATAACATATCACTACTTACTCTCATCCTCTCAGGGGCTAAAGGATAGTCGTTGTGAAGATCGTGCAACTCCTCTGGATACTCTAAATCAACCTCGAGTATCAACCCCTTGTCTGATTCGTTGTTATATTTGTCTAGATTGTTGATGTCAAAACCTTCGACCCACTCAAACCCACCAGTCGGTAGATACTGACACATAGCCCAACCATAAAGGTTATTAGCGTCTAGGTACACGATATGTTTCGACGGCTTACTACTATCATACCCCTTCATGTACTTGTTGTTAGCTTCTCCGTGTCTATGTGTTATACAGGATACACCACCTCGCATTCCTTTCTCGATAAACTGAAACATATCAATGTTAGTCATCAACTCTAGTTCCACTCCTGTCATCTTTAGAGCAGCGTCCCACGACAGTCCAGGTGATGTGAAGTAATGACAAGGGTCTAACTGGTAGTACTGTTTACACGTTCTTCTAAAGTTCTCGAACACGTCAGCCAGTAGTAATACGTCAGACTTCAAGTACAAGTCGTGGTACTCACCCATGTTTCCCACACCCATTTTCTTCCACACTTCTTGAGCGTGCTTGTAGTCTGTGTCTGACACATGCTCGTCGTTTAGGATGCTGTAGAAACTCTCCTTTGGTGGTAACTCGAGTTCGTTAAACTTATCGAAACTATCCATATAGTCATATGGGTACACACCTTTTCGCGACACCAACTCTAGCTCCTCACCTTGAAACAGTTCAGACGTGTACTTGAGACAGTCCTTTGGTAGGTTGTTCACTAGGTTGGCTAGACTAGAGCTCATGAATTGGAAACTATCTAGAAACACTAGATGTTTACCTAACATGAATGCCATATATTTCTCCATATTATTTGGTATGACATTGATTTTCAGACCAACCTTACCTATCTCCTGCATTATGAAGTGGCTATCATACCCTCTTAGATTATGAAATATGACAGGTATCTTATCAGTCAGTCTATAGTTCCTATTGCATAACTGATGTGCAGAGCCTCTATATTTACCAGTGATATGACAATGATCTCTAACTCTCACGTCTCTACGTTTATATTTTATATCACAAATATGGCATTTAGTCGCTTCCTTGAAGTTAACCTTATCAGCTACGGTCAACACCATGTCCTCATTAAAATGCTCCTTTCTGACTTTCTTGCAGTATTTAACCTCCTCTAGCATCTTTTTCATGAACTTCTTAACCGCTTTCGGACCTCGAAACATCTCTACTGGTTTACTATATTTATCATCGTAACAGCACACTACTTTGTATCCATACCCACAGTCTGTATGTCTTTGGTACTCACTAGTGTACGATCCTGTGAGTGGTTTCACGTTGTCGACCTTCTCTGTGATAGCCTCAAAGTCTGCGTATATCACAAATGGTACCTCTAATTGTTTGTGGTAATTTTTGTACTCAATAGTGCTATCTTCTTCATCTGGCATCTTGATCGCTTGCTTACCATTTACCACCATACAAACCTCCTTATGTTTCTCTAGAACCTCACTGGTAGTAAAACATTGAAGACAGTACCTACAGAAACTATTGCGACACTTGTGTTTAGACTGACCGCACATAAACCTACAAAAGTCTTTGATGTACACGTAGTGTCGTTTAACACCATTAGTTATTAGCAGTAGGTCCATATGATCCTCGAACTTCTCCTCAGAAACGTAGATAGGAAATGTCTGCTTGTTCTCATACCCAAACACGCTTATGCTGATATCATTCTGTCTCTCTATCTTGTTGTACTGTTTCGTATCCACTGGAAATCTCACTCCGTCATAATTGACAGAACCTACGTTCTTCTTGTGCTTCGACACTCTCTGCGGATTCTTTCCTACAGGACACTTGTGCAACACGTGACACCACATGAAACATTTGTCATCTTCATTCTTTATATTAACCAAACCTTTCGACGCGTTCCTCAACTCCTCAGGTAGCTCAATATAACTCGATCCTTTAAGAGGCTTATACACTACCACATTAATATAGTGATCACTAACATTATCTATAACCCACCCAGACCCTTCTGACAACCACACAGCTATACGATTCACTATCTCCTCACTAGCTTGCTTCGTAGCTCCACTAATATCAACACTATTGGTCACTGTTTTGACTACACTATTGAAGAAGGCTTCCTTAATCACAGACTCACCATTACCAATCTCTTTCTCTAGAGTTACTTTCAACGTCTCAGAAAACTTTAAACCTTTCAGTCTTTCTAACTCTTTCTGTAAAGCTGAGCCTACTACTCTTCTAGTCTTGACTAGTTGTTTTAGTGGGTCCTCTTTCTCGACCACCTTAACACTATACGACTTGGTGTACCCTTTGAGAGCAACTCTCCTTTGTACTACAGTAGGACGTGTCATCTTAGCAATAAGGTTAGTGATTCTCTCATACTCTTTGTCTGAGACCTCCTTACTTAGTCGTGACCTCTTAACATATCGTCTAAGATCACGTCTAGCCTTTCGAACTTCTCTGACCTCCCTAACTCTGGTGACTCTATTAATAACACCCTCTCTAGACCCCCTTCTAATAAGGTCCATCCACTTATACCCCAATGCTTTAGCGTCAGCTAGATAGCCAGACATCCTCTCTAGAAAACTCATCTTAATATTAGGCATAACTAAGTCACCAGAACCTATAGCAGGATCACGTGCACCACCACTCGATAGTATACCACTACGAGCGACATTACCACCCACAACAGAGTTACGTTTACGTCCAGACCTTTTCATAAGAGTCGTTTTATTATTTAATATAGCTAAGTCCTTAGACCCTTTTGAACCATGAGCCCCACTCAACTCATGACTTGAAATAAAGCCTGTATCAGGATCATATGTAATACTGCTTGACACAGCCTTGTCACGAACGACATCCTCACCCACAGCAGCCCCACGTCTAGACACCTCACTCTGTAGCCTACTAGCTGAGACATGTCTCTGACTCCCCCAAACCATGTGACACATTGCCTATTAGTAGTCTCGAAAGTGGGGCTAACAGCAAACTTTTTCCATTTGAGTGTCTCAACTTCTCTAGGGAACTAGACACTTTTTCCGTTTTTGGATTCTGCATATTTGCTCGAAAGTTATATGCGGAATCCAAAAACGGAAAAAGTGTCTAGTTACCTAGAGAAAAAAGTTGAGACACGAAAAATGGAAAAGTGTGCTGGTAGCCCCACTTTCTATACTACTTATTTGTTGTCATTTAAGTCCTTATAAGTATCATGGCAACAGCTCCATTATGTATATCAGAAACAGAAATAAAATTTATAAATGTTAAATTTTTTGCTGCTGATTTTTTATTGCGTGTTTGTAAACATTCAAATTTTTATGCGGTTGATTTTATGAAAAAAAAAAGTTTTGGTTTGAGTTTGGCGAGCAACGTCAAGGATTGATATTAAAGGATTTTAATCAGGAATCGCATCTCAATAAGGACATAGGAACTACACATGGTATTATTATAGCAATAATCAATCGAAAGAAGGATCAACGACATCTAATAGGACGCCGTATATATTTTGAAGACCCTTTTACAATATGTTATATATATTAAACATCATTTTGACCGCACCTTAAAAATATTTTTTATTTTGGGCCGATGTCTTGAATTTTTGTGACTACCCGCGTTAGCGGTAGTCACTAATGTCGGCGAGATCTTGCTTGCTTGCTTGCTTGCTTGCTTGAGTGCTTGTGTTGGACCTCATGTACGTCATACTCGGCCAGTTATCGTGACATGTCGACAAGATCGCTAGGTATTCGAGAAGTGATCGCGTTAGATCGTGCCGGTTATCAACAAAGCGCCAAACTAGAGCAAAGAAGCAAGCCATCTATCGCTCTATTAAAGGTAAGTCTTAGTGGTGATCATTTTACTTTCCTATTGATGTTCGTTCAAAATTATCATAAACTGCGCGGCGGGTACAAGAACCAGTGAAGTGTGTCGAAGACAAGCTCTTACCATTATTCCGTTTTCTGACAGTAAACGTTATGACTATTAAATAAGGCTTCGTTTAATCATTTGGTAGTGTCTGTATACCATAAGTGGAAAACCAAGATACACAGTGCAATTTATCAAATGGATTGTTTATATATTATTTCTCATAGAACACAGATTTATTAACACCGTATTTACATGTCATATATCAAGTTACAAGTCTAGTGTCTGTTTTATTTCTGATGACTTGTTTTAATATCTTAATATTTTAGATCTGGCGCATCTGGAAATTGTTTATATAGCTCTGTGTTCTTTATAGCATGGTAGGAGATAATTCTCTTGTTGAAAGTCTCAGGGTTATGGTATCCATTGATCTTTTTTTAAATTCCAATTTTTATTATAATCATCTGTCATTTAATTCCATCTATGCAAAGCACAAGGAGCTTCACATACCTTTTCCTTACAATACAATATGTTGTATTGTATTGTATTGTATTGTATTGTATTGTATTGAGAACTGAAGGTATGTACTAGTGTAAACAAACTTTTCCTTTGTCTGTTTTGTTCGAAAGTTTGGATTTTGGTACATCTGGAGAGGAATTGGAAGCCATTTCCAATTCTGAGGATAAAAAATGGGCTAGCGTTCTTTCTATTCTCTTTCTCTCTTCTGTCACAAATACAAATATTACTTTGTTCTATCCTGACTGTGGAGAACGTTTAAGTTATTATTTAATCAACAAGTCAATCCTAGTGTTCCTTTAACAACTGCATCTGATGATCTACACTGTATATGGTTTATTGTAATGTCATTGCTGGTGAAGTATTTAAACCAAACCATTTTGTGCCAATTATCATTGGGGTTTCTCAGGGAAAAGAATGCTATCACAGATAGTTTCCGAACAAATTGCAGTTGTACTAATGATCCTCTTAGGGGCACTGGTCAGAACAGGCTTATAGCCAGAAGGGTATTCTGGGTGTTGTTGGATGCCCTACAATGAAAAGTGGTCACCAAAAATTTGGGCGAGAAAGAAAATATTCTCAATGATTTGCCTAAAATATATATATAAATATATTTGAAAAGAAATAGCTTTAATTTTCAATATTATCATACATGTGACATTTTGACCAATTTGACAGTGTATCTAGTTGAGTGAAAATGTCCTAGTTGAATGAATAAGCAGCATTTCCGGCACAAACTTGCAAACCTAAAAATCTTGAATGGGTCTGATGCGATCTTTAATACATTACACAGATGTTGACATGCAGTAAACTTCTGATTAATAATTCACTGCACAGATTATGAATTTCTTCTCTTGAAGATGTACATTCTGTTGAACTGTTGAATTACAAATTTAATTGTAAGGAGAATATATATGAATATTATCTGCACTACATCTTATGGAAATATAACTATTTACAGCATATTTGGACCAAAATATATATTTAAAATGATGAGATACCCCATTTAAAAATGTTGTTTAAGACTGTTATATTTTGCTCAAAGTGCTCTCAAAATTCAGGAAATGCACTTTACCCAAAATTCAAATATTTTCCAAGGTCCCCCCAGAGAAGCCTCTAAAGGGCCTCCTAGACGTGTGTCATCACTTTTGTCTGATATGTTCCCAAATTGGACGCGCTATTTCAGAATCCTGGCCACTAACATTTCTTCTTTTTTACCTGTTTCTACCATTGATGGCTTGTTGTCCATGTTGGAATCACTATAACTAGGCATGCCTGATGCATTTTGGTATATGCCGAAACAGCCAAATTTCTTGTTTCCATGCAACTTATTATACTTTACAGCTGCGATTCCTTAGTTCCCAAAATTGGGGGGGGGGATTAGGGAAATCCTAGATCTGCCAGCTGTCAAATCACCACTAGAGTGGGTTTCTAGCTAGGACTTACCACAGGATAATTATAAACTATCCAGGCTTCGTATAACCAGCCCCAGGTGTTTTATTTACATGTGAACTTTACAAGTTCACTTCAAATGAAATTTGAGGGCATGTTTATGATGATGCTATATTTTGGAAACAATCCATATAAAAATGTAGGCATAGTATGTGCCATGTTCAATTTAGCAACACATTTATAAAATGATTTATAATAACTATCACTTTATTTGTATCTCTGCTTTTCATGCATTTTCATGCACTGCTTCTTAAGTCTACATGGTCTATCCATATATAGTGGTAGTCACATGTACGCATTGCGTACCTATTTTTAGACTATGCTTAAGTGGTTTGTTATTCTATACTGTCATAACCAAATAAGATCCTGATACTACCCATGTTGTTCACGTTGACGTGCAACATGGACATCCGATGGATTGAACTTTGGAATATTATCGAATGTTCGATTGCGATATTCTACCCATTCATGACCAAAAAAGGTAATGACCCTGACGTCGACCCCATTGACGTCAAAGGGGTTGTCCCTTGATACAGAGACGCTATTATAAAGCGTGTTCGAAACTGGTCAATAACCATCTGAGAGCAAGAGAGAAGGAAAGAAAATTTTTGGAACATGGCCCATCAAGTAGCAGACGACGAGTTTGATTTCGATGAATATATACCTCCACCACCTGAAGAGGATGCCTTTGATTTTGATGTATACATCCCTCCACAGCCAGAGACGACGGCAACTACAACCAAAGAATACATCCCGTTACAGCCATCCCCGACGCCTACCGACTTAAGCCTGATGTCCCTTGAGGAACTTTATGCGGGTAAATATGCTTGCGCATACAATAAAGTTAAAGAAGTTTTATCTGAAGAAAAACGTATATTTTTATTAAATAAAATTACACACATCATGGATGCTGAATGCTTTCAGGTTAAGCGTCAACAACCAAGCTATCGTGAACTGACCATTCTTGATTTAAAAACCGGGAAAGATTTTATGTATCAATGTTGTGATGAGAATCTTAAAGATTATTATGAGTTAACAAAACGGGAACGCTGCGTTATCAATCACCAATTCAAATGCCATGGACTTGACTATCTTACTCAAAAAGTATCACCATTATATTTTAACCAACTGAACTTATAAACAGATTATCTTTTTTATTTCGTAAAGTTTATTCACCTAATGCTATTATTGGATATAAATGGGGGGATAAAGAATCGCGTATTATCAAATTATTACAACCTAAAGTACCTATATATTGTATTAATCTTGAATATTTAGGTATTACTAAGTATGAACATTTATTTACTTCATTTTTATAAACTTGAACCCAAAAATTGTTATCACTCTAAAAAAGCTACAAGTTTAAATTATCATTGTAGCTTGTTTGAATGCATATTATTTGCTGCATGCTTGTATCGTCAACTAAATCAATCTCGTAATGAACAGTATATGATTGCTAAGTATAAGAATGTATTTACTTTTTAAAAAACCTTTCTCTGCTGAAAAAAATTTCGGTTGAAATCTCAGAGATATAGGGTAAAAAATAATAATCATGTAGAGTTATACTTTATCAAAAAATATCATATTTTTTCTCTTTCTCTCAGATGGTTATTCAATTATTTTTTGGAACAAAATATGTTTTAAAAAGTGAAACTACAAGTTTATTAATTATACCCTGTCTTTGAGATTTTCAAAAAAAAATAGATTTTTTTACCCATTTCTTAAAGAAATTTTCTTTACTTTCAGAAACACAAAGCTTGAAAACAAGTCTAAAATATGCTTATTTAAAAAAAATGAGACGCTCATTGAAGCATATTTATTTTGTAAATCATATTAAAATTAAAAAACATGGACTTTATATTTTTATTTTAAAAATAAAATACTTTTAGAAACGATATCAAAATTTATGTATCTTAAAAATGATACTATTATTCATTTTGTGTCACAATGTTAATTTTTTATATAAATACAATTTGTTCACACAACAAAAAAACTGTCTTGCTTTATTTGTTTTTGGAAAGAGTAAATTAAAAAATGAATCAGAAAAAACTTATTCATCAAACTGAACGATTTTGACTTTATCATCCAAAAAAAGATCATCCAAAAATAATACTACTCAAAAATATGGTTTTCGAGCAGTATCTTGAAGGGATGGTGTAATACCTACATCTTTAGTTAATAGGAATTATAAAATTAATATCAATACTACAACTCCTGGTTTGTTTACTGATTATTCATTAACATATAATAATAATATTGATCCATCAACAACCTTTAATCCCTCAAAACCCAGAATCAAAATACAGAAGAATATAAAATACAAAGAAAATTGGATTGGAACCAACGAAAAATAATTCATAGTATTGATGTAAAAATTGAAAATAATATTTGTGAACAATATCAAGATGCATTGGGATGGTCTATTCTTCAAGTTAAAAAAAAAACTGTTTTTCATGATGGTCATGGATCATGGGCTGCAGAAGTCAGAAAAATATTTTGCTGACAATCAATTGTTTATTGATCCATATAGAAATTTCTTTAATAAAAGCACCCGTTTTACTGATTTAGCTTATAATTTACCTGCTGACGAAGATTTAATTTTGATTCAAAATATTGCTTTTTTAGGAACAAATTATCTACTCGATAATAATATATTTTGGGCGGAAGCTGATAAACCCTATGTTGAATATGATATTAATATTATTTATTCCGAAGGGTATTAAAGTGCGTGTATATAAATGACTGCTCATTCAATGTGTGTGAGTGATATGACTACCTTTATGAGAAAAAGAAATCAGGAAGGTATTTGATTTATCAGGAGGTAACTAATATAGTTTTTTGGAAGCCATTTATTTTTGGCAATTACTTGGTTGTGGGGAAACTAAAGATGAACATAATAATTCAATATACCTTCTACTATTACAAATATCTGCTTATGAAAGACGTGTGCAGTATAGAGTTACGTTGGAAGTAATGAAATCAAAATATCCTGACATTGATCTTAATATATCCAATGATCAAAAATTTCTGAAGAATGTATTGACTTTCTTCGTAAAGCATGTTTACACAGCTGTTTACATGAAAAAACAATCTTCCCTTTAAAAAACAAACAAATTGCAGTTTTTTTAAAATCAATAGATTGTGATAGAAGACATTGTTTTTCTTATGAATGTTTTAATGCTATTATAGCATTATATTTTGATTTTAAGACTTATAATGAAACTGTAAAATATGATTGTAAAAAGGGGATTGTGAATAACGTGGATTATCCCAATTTCAATAGCGTAAATTTTAAAGAAATAAGGTCATATAATGTAATAAATTATTTAAAACAGGATATTACTGACTGCAATGAAATAATAGATGAATAAATATATTTGTTAAATTTTAATTAATACATAAGAATCCTCTCTAGATTGTTTCTTGGTTTATGGTATACTAAACCCCTTTTTGAAAATGTTTTTTGATTTTTGATGTTCCTTGTCTCGCTAGTTTTTTTACCATTTTAATTCCTTTCGAAAAATCATTTATAAAACTATTTGCATTGTTTTTTTAATTTCCTCTTCGTTGTCTTTTTTTTCCTTTAAAAATACCTCCTCGTTGTCTTTTTTTCCCCTTAAATTCTCCCCCGCGATATATCCTTCGACGATAATTTACCATTTTTATTATTTACGGTTGTTTTTCTCCCAATAGTTATCACCATAATCTGCGAAAATTTCTTCATGCCTTTTATATGTTTTGTACTTTCTAAAAAATGTTTTTATTATTTGGATTATAAACAAATTCGGAATTATTATTGTTTCGTTTCGTACGAAATTGTCGAGCAGCGATCGGAAAGACTCGGCATCTTTTGAACGATGGCAAGTTAAGGAAAAACCACGAGGTGAATTCGAGTCAAAATGGACATGGTTTATCGAAGATAGTGCTATCTACAGTACTTTTATGTTAATTTCGCAGCCGTGATTTAAGACTAAGGGACTACCGGGTAAATATTTGTCGGTTTGACATTTTCTTTATTCTAGGTAATCGTTATGGCTTATATATGTGTTTGTTCGTTATCTCATTTAGATTTCGAAACTATTGTATTGTTATTCATTAAACGAAACTTTACATATTTCTGGAATGGTGGTTTTACCTTGAACGGGTTAAGCGGCTAGCGAAACATTCGAAATCCGACTCTGAAGGCAAAGGAGAAGAGATACGAGCAAATAATTTCAAGGGCTAGTGGCAAAGTATTTGATCAATTAGAGATTTCTTAAAGTGGAACCACTGATAAAAATTCGGCTAAAATGGCCGACGACATCGAAAGCACCAAAATACAGAGGACAAGTGCGAAAAGTAAATTTACAAGAAAGCTTAAAGAGTTTCTAAAAGCAGTGGATGAGGACAAGGGACTAGAGATCGCGAACAGAACATACGAAGAGTTAAATGAAGCGTGGGGTAGTGCGGAATCCAAACATGACATCTATGTTACATTCATCAAGGACGATGACCAAGAAGAAGCTGATGCTTGGATTGAAGAACTCCAACGGAATTTCGGAAACGCGATGGAAAAGGAAATTAAATATACACAAAGTAAAGCAGCAGCTGATAAGAAGGCAGAGGAAGATGAGAGGCGACAAGAAACAGCTAAAAAAGACCAAGAAAGCTTCCAAAGAATGATAGAGCAAGCATTGATGAAAAGAAAAACAAGTGAAATTGTCCTTGAACAACTAATGGAAGATGTGCAAGAAATCATTAAAATGGAAAGTGTTAATACCGCTCTGCAAAAATCTCAAAATGGATTAGATGCAGCTGTGGCAGATTGCAAGCAGGCTAACGTAAAGTACCTTGAACTTCTAGACAAAGACAAAGCCGATGTAGAGATTGACTGGACGAGAAAGATTCAAAGGGAATATAATAACATAACATCCAAGATAGCAGTAGCTATTGCAAAGAACAATGAGAAAAAACCGAAAGAGGAATCGAGTGGCCAAGGTAAGCAACTAAATGTAAGATTGGAAAAACTGAAAGTGCCAACCTTTGATGGAGACATTAGACAATACCCCAGATTTAAGAAGGACTTTGAGACACAAGTGTTGCAAAGTATACCTAAAGAGTCTGCACCATATGCACTGAGGTCATGTCTCACCAAAGAACCACTCAGTGTTGTTAGAAGTGTAGATGATAACATAGATGAGATGTTAAAGCGCTTAGATGAGAAGTACGGCGACCCAGCAAAGATTGCAGATGTAGTAATTGACAGCATCAAGAGAGTGAAGGTGATAAAAGAAGGAGATTATAAAAGATTTATTGAATTTGTCGATGTTGTCGAAGATGCCTATCAAGATCTGCTCAGGCTAGGCCTGGAGAAGGAAATCACTACAACCAGCTCTGTCAGCATTATTGAGAAAACATTGCCACCTGATATTCGAAAGGAGTGGGCCAAGCTGGTCAGTTTTGATACGAGTGAAGTCGACAAGAAGGATAAGTTTCCAAGTCTCCTAAAGTTTCTACTCAACCACAAAAGGGCTATGGAGTACGAGTCTAGCAATCTACGATCTAACAATACTCAATCTGTGGGAGGAACAGTTCACCTTACTGGTACCGAGAAAACAAGAGATAGCGAGAATCCTGGGGAAAATGAAAATGAGCAGAACGACAATGGTTATAATCCACAAAGCAGCAAGTGCTTATTTCACCCGAACAGTGATCATTGGACGGACACTTGCAATCTTTACCTATCAAAGTCAGCGGAGGAAAGATTTAGCATGTTAAAAGAGAAAGCAGCATGTTGGTCATGTCTAAGAGCGGGTCATAGATTGTTTGAATGCAATCGGAAAATAATCTGTGGTGAAAAGGGATGCAAAGGAACCCACCACAAAACAATCCACACCGAAAGGAAGCAGGGGGCCGCCTCAGCATGTGGCAAAATATCTAACAACAGTGCATGTCTTCTACAAATCCAGAGAGTCAAAGCCGATAAAGGTTGGATGAATGTGTTGTGGGACAATGCTGCATCTCTATGTTTTGTCACGTACAGTAAAGCTAAAGAGGAGAATCTTCGTGGAAGTTCAGTCCAACTCACAATTACTAAAGTTGGGGGAATAGATGAGAAGCTTATGTCACACAGGTACCAGGTCCCCCTGATAAACCAGTATGGCAAAACTGTGTTAATTGAAGCATATGGAATCGATAAAATCACATCGGACATTCAAAGTGTTAATGTTGATGGGGTGGTTCATATATTCAAGGGAGTTAGCGTAGGAGAAATCACAAGACCAACTGGACCAGTCGACCTCTTGATTGGTTACGAGTATGCCGGATTTCACCCTCAAGTGGAGAGAAGGAAAGGACACCTCCTACTACTGAGAAACCAGTTTGGAAAATGCCTTGGCGGAAAGCATCCTAGTATCCAGGAGACCCAGCCAAAGAACAAGCTGACAGATGCCCGAATCCTGCATGTTGCTGCAGTTAATGTTGAAGACTTCTACAATATTGAAGGTCTTGGAGTAGCTTGTTCACCACGTTGCGGGGGCTGCAAATGTGGGAAATGTCCAATTGGGAGCAGTGACTACACCCTGAAAGAAGAAAGAGAACTGAAACTAATTGAGAGCAAACTAACATTCAACAGTGAAGAGAAGAAATGGACAGCAGAATACCCGTGGATAAGGAACCCAAAAGAATTGCCTGACAACAAACGAGCAGCAATGGGGATGCTAAGATCAACGGAAAAGAGACTAGCCAAGAATCCCGAGCACGCGACTGTATACCAAAAGCAGATAGAAGATATGGTACACCGAGGTGTCGCGAAGAAGCTAACTTACGAAGATTTAGAGAGCTACGATGGACCCGTCCATTACATATCTCATCATGAAGTACTAAAACCTGACTCCAAGTCTACACCTGTTAGAATTGTCTTTAACAGCAGTGCCAATTACATGGGACACACTCTGAATGAATACTGGGCAAAAGGACCCGACCTGCTCAACAATCTTCTGGGAGTTCTGGTACGCTTCAGAGAGAATGAAGTTGCAATGATGGGGGACATAAAGAAGATGTATCACTCGGTGAAAATTGGAACGGTCGAACAACATACGCACCGATTCCTGTGGCGAGACATGGATACCAACAGAGACCCGGACACATTCATCGTCCAAACCGTATCATTCGGAGACAAGCCAGCAGGAACCATTGCTACAGTCGCTTTGAGAAAGACAGCTGACATGAGTAAGGTGGATTTCCCTGAAGCAGCCGAGGTTGTGAAGAACAACAGCTACATGGACGACATCTTAGACAGCGTCAAGACAGAGGAGAAAGCCTATCAGATGACCAAAGAGATAGAAGCTGTGGTTAACACCGGAGGGTTCGAGATGAAGAGCTGGCTCGTATCGGGCAAATCTACCGGCAGAGCAGACGTCCATATTGAAGAAGCAATTGACAAGGAAAAGGTTCTCGGAATCGCATGGAACCCTGGTAAAGACTGTTTCCACTTTGAAGTCAAACTCAACTTTTCTCCGAAAAAGAAAAAGCAAAGAACTGGACCAGATATAAACAGGGAACAGATTCATAGAGACATCCCAAACCTCCTCACGAAACGAATGATCCTCTCACAAGTTAACAGCATTTATGATCCTTTGGGATTAGCGGGTCCATTCACAGTTCGAGCAAAAATCATGATGCGGAGACTGTGGGGAAGTAAAACGAAGTTTGATTGGGACGATCCAGTCCCCGAAGAATGCAGACGAAGCTGGATAGAGTTTTTCAGCGACATTTTCGAAATGGAAGAAATCGAATTCAAGAGATGCCTAAAGCCGGCCGAAGCTGTCGGCAATCCCGTTCTGGTGATCTTTAGTGATAGCTCACAAGACGCCTACGGAACGTGCGCCTACGCCAGATGGAAGAGTAGTGATGGAAGACACCAAAGCAGCCTGATGGCGTCCAAGAATCGCCTTGCCTCGGTGAAGAAGATGTCGATTGACCGATTAGAGTTATGTGCAGCTGTTCTAAACAAGCGGTTAAAGGCATTCATCGAGAAGGAATGTAGATATAAATTCGAGAAGTGCTATCATATCGTCGACTCCCAAATTGTTCGTGCGATGATCCAAAAGGAAACGTACGGCTTCAACACATTCGCAGCAACACGAATCGGTGAAATCCAAGAAGGAACAAACCCTGTTGACTGGTATTGGATAGAAGGAAAGCTCAACATCGCAGATTGGATTACGAGAGGAAAGAAACCAAGTGAGATCGGCCCCAACAGTCCTTGGCAGAATGGCCCAGAATTTCTGAAGAAACCTGTTTCTGAATGGCCTACAAAGCAAACATTCAATGAAGAAGAACTACCAGAGAGAGTCAAAACAGTAATGGCAACCAGGGTGACGGTGAACAACACTACATCGACGGAAATCGACAGCACCCGGTATTCTTCATACACAAAGTTGATCAGAGTTACAGCAAGGGTTATTGCCATAGCTCAAAGGAATGCCAAACCGACACTCAAGAATGCTTTTAAAACATTGACGCCGACGGACATTGAAAAGGCTGAAACATTCTGGATCAAGAAAGCCCAAGAATCAGTGAAACAACAGATGAGCGAAGGAAAATTCAAGCGCTTATGCCCAAGAACACGCGAGGACGGGATCATTGTAGTTGGCGGTCGAGCAGAGAAATGGTTGCAGATGAGCTATAACCAGCGCGAAGTCGTCCTCCTACCGCACAATCACAGATTCTCAAGATTATACGCCGAGTACATCCATAAGCAAGCTCACCAAGGAGTGGCAGCAACCGCAAGTAAAGTCCGGTCGAGGTATTGGATCACGGGGCTACACAAGATGGTGAAGTCAATCAAGTTCAACTGTGTGGGGTGCAAGAAATTAGATAAGGAGCTCACAGGTCAAGTCATGGGGAAATTGCCAGAAGAACGTCTGAAACCTTCACCACCCTGGTCATGCACAGCGATTGACCTGTTTGGGCCCTTTAAGATTAGGGACGAAGTAAAGAAAAGGACGATCGGAAAAGCCTTTGGAGTGATATTCAACTGTCTGGCAACACGAGCCGTCCATGTCGATCTGTCGCCCGACTACAGTGCAGAAAAGTTCCTAATGGTCTTACGACGATTTGTATCACTGAGAGGATATCCCGCAAAGCTTCGATCTGACAACGGTACGCAATTGACTGCCGCCAACGAAGAACTTCAGATCGTGACGAGAGCATGGAACTGGGAAGAACTGAAGGAGTTTGGAGTGACCCAAGGAATGCAATGGGACTTCACATCCGCGGACGCACCGTGGCAAAATGGATGTTCGGAAGCGTTGATAAAGTCCATCAAGAAAGCATTGAAAACGGCAATTGGTGACAGTGTTCTTACATTCTCGGAACTTCAAACGGTATGTTTTGAAGCTGCAAATTTGGTCAACGAAAGACCGATTGGAAGAAGCCCAACATCACCGGAAGATGGAACCTACCTGTGCCCCAACGACCTGCTGTTAGGTCGATCGACATCCAGAATACCAAGCGGTCCTTTCCGAGAGACAGATAACCCGACTCATCGTCACGAATTCGTTCAGAAAATCGTGGATGCGTTCTGGAAGAAATGGACGCGTGATCATTTCCCCAGTCTGATAGTGCAGCAAAAGTGGCACACGGCTCAGCGAAACCTGATGGTAGATGACATCGTGATGATACAAGACTCGAATCAAGTTAGGGGAAAATGGAAACTCGGGCGAGTCTCAAAAGTCAAACCAGGAGATGACGGCAAGGTTAGGAACGTCGAAGTACAATACAAGAATTTAAAGATTGGGGAACCAGTGGATAAATGTGGCGGACAAGATTACGTGACAGTCGAAAGAGCCGTTCATCGGTTGGTGGTGATTCTACCAGTGGATCAAGAAGATAAATGAAAAGGAAGTCACAGAATCATGTAACGATGTTAAAGTTACGACATTTATATCAAACTTTACTAGTTATTGTTTTGGAGGTGGAGTGTTTCGTTTCGTACGAAATTGTCGAGCAGCGATCGGAAAGACTCGGCATCTTTTGAACGATGGCAAGTTAAGGAAAAACCACGAGGTGAATTCGAGTCAAAATGGACATGGTTTATCGAAGATAGTGCTATCTACAGTACTTTTA
Organism: Chrysogorgia sp. JL179-B06; assembly: GCA_035772405.1. Taxonomy (NCBI): domain Eukaryota; kingdom Metazoa; phylum Cnidaria; class Anthozoa; order Scleralcyonacea; family Chrysogorgiidae; genus Chrysogorgia; species Chrysogorgia sp. JL179-B06. Next base: position 997,512 of record JAYKKM010000475.1, read on the forward strand.
TGTTAATTTCGCAGCCGTGATTTAAGACTAAGGGACTACCGGGTAAATATTTGTCGGTTTGACATTTTCTTTATTCTAGGTAATCGTTATGGCTTATATATGTGTTTGTTCGTTATCTCATTTAGATTTCGAAACTATTGTATTGTTATTCATTAAACGAAACTTTACATATTTCTGGAATGGTGGTTTTACCTTGAACGGGTTAAGCGGCTAGCGAAACAATTATTATATATAGATACCGTTCGTCCATTATTTGCACAACGAGCAGCAGCGTGAGTGGTTAAGTACGCGTCAATACAATTGTTTGCATCGTTACAAATACTATATGTTGCATTATTGTTTGCACCATATTTACGATCCAATTTCGCTTGAGTTGTTTTATAACCAGTATAATAAGAAATATTGTGATTGGATTTAAAAGGTGATTTCCAAGCAAACAAACCATCACCAGCATTTGGGATAGTTGATTTCTTGATACGTAAGTTATTTTGTTTTGCTAGATGAATCCAACATTTTATTGTTTTAGCTGTTCTTTTACGACATCTTTTTTTTTAGTGTTTTACTTCTGCATTAAATGGTTTTGATTCCTAAATAATCTTTATTTTCATGATTCTCAATAAATTTCACCATACATTCCACTTTATATGTAATATCTTGTGGACAATTATAGATTTCTTTTTTTAATACTTTTAGTCTTTTTTTTTAAATCTTTGATGAAATAGGGATTATTTTTTCTTGTTCTTCTGTAAAATTTAATAAACATTCTTTAAGAAGAAATGGTGTAAATAATATTGAACTATCATTATCTTGAATTTCATATCCAATATAGGGTAAACCATCATGAGTGTTTTCAATATGGATAATTTCTGCCATTTTTTTTGTTTTTTCTCTTTTTTATTGATTAGTTTTTTTTTGAACATGGGTGATTTCTTATCAAAAAAAGAAAAACCTTTCATCTCGTTTACATGTATTAATATACGTGAATCTGATAATAGTAGTATAGTAGATGGGGCTGCGAGCTCATCGATGTTGAACGTAAATATAAACACCAAAACATCACCAAATTTGTGCCAAGTCACGACTCGACAAATTTGGCGATGTTTCAGTATTTACGTTTACGTTCAACATCGAATAAGCTCGCAGCCCCATCTACTATACTACTATGGCAATCGTTAATCAAGCTAGACACCCCTCCCACGTTTTCTACTCAATTGGTGTCAAGCACACGTGAGACTAACGAGACAATACCAAATCACAATTTTCGCTAAATTTGGTGCCATTTCAGCCATATTTAAAAATAGGATGTGTCGCTTCGTCATTTTCGCATATTTAAAAAATAGAAAGTGTCATTTCAACATTTTCGCATATTTAAAAAAATAGAATGTGTCGCTTCATCATTTTCACATATTTAAAAAATAGAAAGTGTCGTTTCAACATTTTCGCATTTTTGTTCAACAAACTACAACTGCTGTTGTCTCAATTCACGCGCGAAAAAAAAACCACTAGATTTTGATTCTAGTGGTGATGTTATATCCAAATGGATAGCGAAATGGCGCTCTTTCGATTGGTTAACAACATTGACTAACAAATAGCCAGTTGTTTCGCAAATTAGTCCGTTTGCTCACTATTTTCAGTGTTTGTCACCTCACTTCTAAAATGGTGATCGCGCTACACATATTTCGACGTTGTGATTCCTCCCGACAACAAGCCCAAGAAAGGCACGTACGGCGTCACAATCGCAACAATGCTCTCGACGCCTTTCTTTAGTAACGGGTCTTTTTGCAACTCGTCGTTTAGTTCGTCAGGGTTCTCAATAGCGTTCAACCCATCTAGTAAGCTAGCGAATTTGCTGATTAACAAGTCGGTGAGAAAAGCGTTTGCAATTTCCATTCTCTTCAACTCATATTGGCGCCATATCTTGTCGATAACCTTTGCGGACGCTTTTTTAATGTACGCTTCAGATTGACTTACCACACCATCGCCAGACAGTCTAATAAGCTCGGCTCTCCTAACGTCAATGTCGTCAGTGTCCACAGTTGAGGTACTAGCGGCTTGAGTCTCCTCAACTAATTCCTCAATCGTAGGATTTTCTTCACTTTTGCGTTTTACCATCACGCTATTACTTATACCCATATTTTATTGCGGAACGACAACTTCGTAGCTGTATGGGTAGCGCAGTGAGATTTCGAGTCTAGCGTACTTATTATTTTTTAGTGCGGTCACAATCGCCGACGCTTCCTCTTTGCTAATGTTTCCAAGATAATCGTCAATAACAACCTTCATATCACTTCTGCTCGGACAGTAAAAGCAAACAAGCTTACTAATGTTTTCTCTATACGGTTTTGCGATCGACGTCAGTTGTTGTGTGATGACAATAACGCTCAACATAAAATGTCGCGCGCTAAAAGCCAAGTTGACCAATTGACTAGTCCTATTCTTGACGTCCTGCCCACTCGCACAGTCGTCCAACACAATCAGAGTGTTAGTGCCTTTAAAAACGTTCGTCACACACTTGAGAACAGCGTCAACATTATCCTGCGCACAGTCTATCGCTAACACGTCAGGGTCGCGTACGTGTTTCCAATCTTGATACGCTTTGTTCCACTCGAAAGTAGGACAAATCAACACAATGTAGTCAAATTTGCTACGATACTCAGATTCCAGTGTGTCAAGCAAATAATGTGTCTTACCACAAGCTGTCATACCAACGATTAACATATTAAACGGAGTTTCCATTAAATTGCGTTTGATTTAATACTGGATTGATTGCAGCCCATTGTTCATGAAGTTGACCAGCCCATCACTCATCACAAACACCCTACACATGACATTTGTAGTCGTCGCTTTTTTAGTGATCTCAAGAAGCACGCCAGATTGTGTGTTCACAATTTTTTTACCAGTGGCGACGTTGTAATTATCTTGAACGCTCCTCAAGTCGATGACCAACGCAAAGCCATCTTTATAGAATTTCTGTATGGTCATGAACTGAGCGTGTTCTTCACCCAACCCAAACAATCGTTTCGCCTCTGCATAGAACTTCGACTTTGGGATGCCTTGTGAGTACACACTATTTGGCACACCTTCAATTGTGACTCTAACACTCTCGATATTTGGGTAGAGAAACTCCTCGCTGTCTGCTCGCACCTTATTCGTGAATAGCAACACAATTGCCTTCATGCTTTTTCTTGGTAGATTAACATTCTCATTCACGATGGTTGTACCTTTGTCCCATTCAGTGGTTTTCATCAGCGTAACGTGTTCGTATGACAAACTACGACCACTTGCATAGCCTGACGCTATTTCATCAGAGAGCTCCTTGTTGTCGATCGTTTCGTACTCAAGCTCAAGGTTCTCCAGAGTGTATCCACCTACACTTTGATTGGATTGCGCCACCATGATGTCTGTGGCCTTCGGAAGTGTGATCACATACTGCAAGTTGTTGTTCATGCTAAAAGGAGCGTACAACCCGTGGTCATTCATGATCTTGCCAAGCTTAATCCGCTGTTTCGTTCCAATCACACCAAACATCAATGCGTCACTAACTTTAGCGACGTTCCCACTTGTCGCGCCACTGTCGTCCTTAGAGATTAATTTTCTCAAGTTCTCAGAGCCAACACCATAGTCAATCATTTGATCTCGTGCAGTGACTGTCTCCCAAAGGTCACGATAAACACCAGTGTAATTTTCCCCACTGTTGTCGTACACAGTTTCCCCAGCTAGTCTCACAACAAGCTTCTCACAAAGTAACTTGCTCACATTGTTCAAGAACCAGCTTTTAGCGTTTGCATTCTTAAAGTCGAACACTAAACCCAACGATCCAGGCACCAAACAGCTACTAACCTTGAGCTTCGGTATATCAATGTAAAGTTCCTCACCAGGGCTGGCTTTATTAGGGTTCAACGTGATCACATGCTGCGTTCTCACCCCTCTTATGGCACCCATGGTTGCTCGTCTAAAACCGGGACTCAATTCTGCTGATGTGACGTTCATATACTTTACATATGTTTTGTTATCCTCGAAGCTGTGACCCTCAAAGATGAGACTACCGTTTTAGCTTGTAATAGTCATACGCAAATATCACCGCGAGTACCCACAGATTCTGAGCCAACCATGCGAGACCCTTCGCACCCAACATCAACGCATTGTAAACTAAATTAGCCAACCCAAACAGCCCATGGACCCATCTTCATGATTGCATTCTTAACAGCCTGTGCGAACGACTTTGTGGCTTTAGCACCTTTCGTAACAGCAGACCTTCCAGCGATAATAACAGTTGTCACAATTCCAGCTATCGTAATCGCTAAAGCGCTCAACCCAACCATATTTTCTTTAGCCCATTTCTTGAATCTCTCTAACCTAGACAAGTCGTTGTTTCTGACCTCGTCAACAATAATTTTATTAGCTTCTTCATGTTCTGGTTTGAGACCTTCCCGAAGTCGTATGCTATCCGCTTTCAACTCAGCTACCTCACTAACGTTTTTATACCATCGTTCTTTCATTGGGTCAGTCTCATTTAGAGCTTCCAAGCGGTAACTGTTGGCCATGATTTCTAAAGCATCTATCACCACATCGTTTGGACCCACTGGATTCAATACGCCTGCGATATCTCTCAACATTTGCTCTCCACCACCAACCTCAGACGTCGCACCATCGTTTAGCTCACTCTCTCGTGACTCCACTTCACCTTCAACCCTGTCAGAAACGCTCGAAACAATAGCGTCTGTCAATTCTTCTGTTGGTGCTATGCCCTCAGACCTCAACTGTGCGTCAACCACACCACTCGACGTGTTTTCGTGTTCCTTTCCAGCTTGCTCGACGAGTTGCTTGAAATCTGATTTATGTCCAATACCCAAACACAATGTCCAATGGACAAAATGAACATTCCACTGGACATCGAATTGTCCATTGGATCCAATGGACACTGCGTTGTCCACTGGACATTGAATTGTGCAATGGATCCAATGGACACTACGTTGTCCAATGGACATTTACTTGTCCAATGGATCCAATGGACAATGCTGTGTTCCACTGGACAACTGCTTGTCCATTGGACCTCATGTGGATGGTGGTGTTGGGGTAGCCAAAATCCATTTGTCCAATGGATCCATTGGATCCGATGGACACTGCGTTGTCCACTGGACATCGAATTGTCCATCGGATCCAATGGACACTGCGTTATCCAATGGACATTTACTTGTCCAATGTATCCAATGGACAATGCTGTGTTCCACTGGACAACTGCTTGTCCATTGGACCTCATGTGGATGGTGGTGTTGGGGTAGCCAAATCCATTTGTCCAATGGATCCATTGGATCCGATGGACACTGCGTTGTCCACTGGACATCGAATTGTCCATTGGATCCAATGGACACTGCGTTGTCCAATGGACATTTACTTGTCCAATGGATCCAATGGACAATGCTGTGTTCCACTGGACAACTGCTTGTCCGTTGGACCTCATGTGGATGGTGGTGTTGGGGTAGCCAACATCCATTTGTCCAATGGATCCATTGGATCCGATGGACACTGCGTTGTCCACTGGACATCGAATTGTCCATTGGATCCAATGGACACTGCGTTATCCAATGGACATTTACTTGTCCAATGGATCCAATGGACAATGCTGTGTTCCACTGGACAACTGCTTGTCCATTGGACCTCATGTGGATGGTGGTGTTGGGGTAGCCAAATCCATTTGTCCAATGGATCCATTGGATCCGATGGACACTGCGTTGTCCACTGGACATCGAATTGTCCATTGGATCCAATGGACACTGCGTTGTCCAATGGACATTTACTTGTCCAATGGATCCAATGGACAATGCTGTGTTCCACTGGACAACTGCTTGTCCGTTGGACCTCATGTGGATGGTGGTGTTGGGGTAGCCAAAATCCATTTGTCCAATGGATCCATTGGATCCGATGGACACTGCGTTGTCCACTGGACATCGAATTGTCCATTGGATCCAATGGACACTGCGTGGTCCACTGGACATTGAATTGTCCAATGGATCCAATGGACACTGCGTTGTCCAATGGACATTTACTTGTCCAATGGATCCAATGGACAATGCTGTGTTCCACTGGACAACTGCTTGTCCATTGGACCTCATGTGGATGGTGGTGTTGGGGTAGCCAAAATCCATTTGTCCAATGGATCCATTGGATCCGATGGACACTGCGTTGTCCACTGGACATCGAATTGTCCATTGGATCCAATGGACACTGCGTTGTCCAATGGACATTTACTTGTCCAATGGATCCAATGGACAATGCTGTGTTCCACTGCACAACTGCTTGTCCATTGGACCTCATGTGGATGGTGGTGTTGGGGTAGCCAAATCCATTTGTCCAATGGATCCATTGGATCCGATGGACACTGCGTTGTCCACTGGACATCGAATTGTCCATTGGATCCAATGGACACTGCGTTGTCCAATGGACATTCACTTGTCCAATGGATCCAATGGACAATGCTGTGTTCCACTGGACAACTGCTTGTCCGTTGGACCTCATGTGGATGGTGGTGTTGGGGTAGCCAAAATCCATTTGTCCAATGGATCCATTGGATCCGATGGACACTGCGTTGTCCACTGGACATCGAATTGTCCATTGGATCCAATGGACACTGCGTTGTCCAATGGACATTTACTTGTCCAATGGATCCAATGGACAATGCTGTGTTCCACTGGACAACTGCTTGTCCATTGGGCCTCATGTGGATGGTGGTGTTGGGGTAGCGAAATCCATTTGTCCAATGGATCCATTGGATCCGATGGAGACTGCGTTGTCCACTGGACATCGAATTGTCCATTGGATCCAATGGACACTGCGTTGTCCAATGGACATTTACTTGTCCAATGGATCCAATGGACAATGCTGTGTTCCACTGGACAACTGCTTGTCCGTTGGACCTCATGTGGATTGTGGTGTTGGGGTAGCCAAAATCCATTTGTCCAATGGATCCATTGGATCCGATGGACACTGCGTTGTCCACTGGACATCGAATTGTCCATTGGATCCAATGGACACTGCGTTGTCCAATGGACATTTACTTGTCCAATGGATCCAATGGACAATGCTGTGTTCCACTGGACAACTGCTTGTCCGTTGGACCTCATGTGGGTGGTGGTGTTGGGGTAGCCAAAATCCATTTGTCCAATGGATCCATTGGATCCAATGGACACTGCGTTGTCTACTGGACATTGAATTGTCCATTGGATCCAATGGACACTGCGTTGTCCAATGGACATTTGCTTGTCCAATGGATCCAATGGACAATGATGTGTTCCACTGGACAATTGCTTGTCCGTTGGACCTCACGTGGATGGTGGTGTTGGAGTAGCCAAAATCCATTTGTCCAATGGATCCATTGGATGCAATGGACACTGCGTTGTCCAATGGACATTTACTTGTCCAATGGATCCAATGGACAATGCTGTGTTCCACTCGACAACTGCTTGTCCGTTGGACCTCGTGTCGATGGTGGTATTGGGGTAGCCAAAATCCATTTGTCCAATGGATCCATTGGATCCAATGGACACTGCGTTGTCCACTGGACATTGAATTGTCCATTGGATCCAATGGACATTACGTTGTCCAATGGATATTTACTTGTCCAATGGATCCAATGGACAATGCTGTGTTCCACTGGACAACTGCTTGTCCGTTGGACCTCGTGTGGATGGTGGTGTTGGGGTAGCCAAAATCCATTTGTCCAATGGATCCATTGGATCCAATGGACACTGCGTTGTCCAATGGACATTTAATTGTCCATTGGATCCAATGGACGACGCGTTGTCCAATGGACATTTACTTGTCCAATGGATCCAATGGACAATGCTGTGTTCCAATGGACAACTGCTTGTCCGTTGGACCTCACGTGGATGGTGGTGTTGGGGTAGCCAAAATCCATTTGTCCAATGGATCCATTGGATCCGATGGACACTGCGTTGTCCACTGGACATCGAATTGTCCATTGGATCCAATGGACACTGCGTTGTCCAATGGACATTTACTTGTCCAATGGATCCAATGGACAATGCTGTGTTCCACTGGACAACTGCTTGTCCATTGGACCTCATGTGGATGGTGGTGTTGGGGTAGCGAAATCCATTTGTCCAATGGATCCATTGGATCCGATGGAGACTGCGTTGTCCACTGGACATCGAATTGTCCATTGGATCCAATGGACACTGCGTTGTCCAATGGACATTTACTTGTCCAATGGATCCAATGGACAATGCTGTGTTCCACTGGACAACTGCTTGTCCGTTGGACCTCATGTGGATGGTGGTGTTGGGGTAGCCAAAATCCATTTGTCCAATGGATCCATTGGATCCGATGGACACTGCGTTGTCCACTGGACATCGAATTGTCCATTGGATCCAATGGACACTGCGTTGTCCAATGGACATTTACTTGTCCAATGGATCCAATGGACAATGCTGTGTTCCACTGGACAACTGCTTGTCCGTTGGACCTCATGTGGGTGGTGGTGTTGGGGTAGCCAAAATCCATTTGTCCAATGGATCCATTGGATCCAATGGACACTGCGTTGTCTACTGGACATTGAATTGTCCATTGGATCCAATGGACACTGCGTTGTCCAATGGACATTTGCTTGTCCAATGGATCCAATGGACAATGATGTGTTCCACTGGACAATTGCTTGTCCGTTGGACCTCACGTGGATGGTGGTGTTGGAGTAGCCAAAATCCATTTGTCCAATGGATCCATTGGATGCAATGGACACTGCGTTGTCCAATGGACATTTACTTGTCCAATGGATCCAATGGACAATGCTGTGTTCCACTCGACAACTGCTTGTCCGTTGGACCTCGTGTCGATGGTGGTATTGGGGTAGCCAAAATCCATTTGTCCAATGGATCCATTGGATCCAATGGACACTACGTTGTCCACTGGACATTGAATTGTGCAATGGACATTGAATTGTCCAATGGATCCAATGGACAATGCTGTGTTCCACTGGACAACTGCTTGTCCGTTGGACCTCATGTGGATGGTGGTGTTGGGGTAGCCAAAATCCATTTGTACAATGGATCCATTGGATCCAATGGACACTGCGTTGTCCACTGGACATTGAATTGTCCATTGGATCCAATGGACATTACGTTGTCCAATGGATATTTACTTGTCCAATGGATCCAATGGACAATGCTGTGTTCCACTGGACAACTGCTTGTCCGTTGGACCTCGTGTGGATGGTGGTGTTGGGGTAGCCAAAATCCATTTGTCCAATGGATCCATTGGATCCAATGGACACTGCGTTGTCCAATGGACATTTAATTGTCCATTGGATCCAATGGACGACGCGTTGTCCAATGGACATTTACTTGTCCAATGGATCCAATGGACAATGCTGTGTTCCACTGGACAACTGCTTGTCCGTTGGACCTCACGTGGATGGTGGTGTTGGGGTAGCCAAAATCCATTTGTCCAATGGATCCATTGGATCCGATGGACACTGCGTTGTCCACTGGACATCGAATTGTCCATTGGATCCAATGGACACTGCGTTGTCCAATGGACATTTACTTGTCCAATGGATCCAATGGACAATGCTGTGTTCCACTGGACAACTGCTTGTCCGTTGGACCTCATGTGGGTGGTGGTGTTGGGGTAGCCAAAATCCATTTGTCCAATGGATCCATTGGATCCAATGGACACTGCGTTGTCCAATGGACATTTACTTGTCCAATGGATCCAATGGACAATGCTGTGTTCCACTGGACAACTGCTTGTCCGTTGGACCTCGTGTGGATGGTGGTGTTGGGGTAGCCAAAATCCATTTGTCCAATGGATCCATTGGATCCAATGGACACTGCGTTGTCCAATGGACATTTAATTGTCCATTGGATCCAATGGACGACGCGTTGTCCAATGGACATTTACTTGTCCAATGGATCCAATGGACAATGCTGTGTTCCACTGGACAACTGCTTGTCCGTTGGACCTCATGTGGATGGTGGTGTTGGGGTAGCCAAAATCCATTTGTCCAATGGATCCATTGGATCCAATGGACACTGCGTTGTCCAATGGACATTTACTTGTCCAATGGATCCAATGGACAATGCTGTGTTCCACTGGACAACTGCTTGTCCGTTGGACCTCATGTGGATGGTGGTGTTGGGGTAGCCAAAATCCATTTGTCCAATGGATCCATTGGATCCAATGGACACTGCGTTGTCCAATGGACATTTAATTGTCCATTGGATCCAATGGACACTGCGTTGTCCAATGGACATTTAATTGTCCATTGGATCCAATGGACGACGCGTTGTCCAATGGACATTTACCTGTCCAATGGATCCAATGGACAATGCTGTGTTCCACTGGACAACTGCTTGTCCGTTAGACCTCATGTGGATGGTGGTGTTGGGGTAGCCAAAATCCATTTGTCCAATGGATCCATTGGATCCAATGGACACTGCGTTGTCCAATGGACATTTAATTATCCATTGGATCCAATGGACACTGCGTTGTCCAATGGACATTTAATTGTCCATTGGATCCAATGGACGACGCGTTGTCCAATGGACATTTACTTGTCCAATGGATCCAATGGACAATGCTGTGTTCCACTGCACAACTGCTTGTCCGTTGGACCTCATGTGGATGGTGGTGTTGGGGTAGCCAAAATCCATTTGTCCAATGGATCCATTGGATCCAATGGACACTGCGTTGTCCAATGGACATTTAATTGTCCATTGGATCCAATGGACACTGCGTTGTCCAATGGACATTTAATTGTCCATTGGATCCAATGGACGACGCGTTGTACAATGGACATTTACTTGTCCAATGGATCCAATGGACAATGCTGTGTTCCACTGGACAACTGCTTGTCCGTTAGACCTCATGTGGATGGTGCTGTTGGGGTAGCCAAAATCCATTTGTCCAATGGATCCATTGGATCCGATGGACACTGCGTTGTCCACTGGACATCGAATTGTCCATTGGATCCAATGGACACTGCGTTGTCCAATGGACATTTACTTGTCCAATGGATCCAATGGACAATGCTGTGTTCCACTGGACAACTGCTTGTCCGTTGGACCTCATGTGGGTGGTGGTGTTGGGGTAGCCAAAATCCATTTGTCCAATGGATCCATTGGATCCAATGGACACTGCGTTGTCCAATGGACATTTACTTGTCCAATGGACATTTACTTGTCCAATGGATCCAATGGACAATGCTGTGTTCCACTGGACAACTGCTTGTCCGTTGGACCTCATGTGGATGGTGGTGTTGGGGTAGCCAAAATCCATTTGTCCAATGGATCCATTGGATCCAATGGACACTACGTTGTCCACTGGACATTGAATTGTCCAATGGATCCAATGGACAATGCTGTGTTCCACTGGACAACTGCTTGTCCGTTGGACCTCATGTGGATGGTGGTGTTGGGGTAGCCAAAATCCATTTGTCCAATGGATCCATTGGATCCAATGGACACTGCGTTGTCCACTGGACTTGAATTGTCCATTGGATCCAATGGACATTACGTTGTCCAATGGATATTTACTTGTCCAATGGATCCAATGGACAATGCTGTGTTCCACTGGACAACTGCTTGTCCATTGGACCTCGTGTGGATGGTGGTGTTGGGGTAGCCAAAATCCATTTGTCCAATGGATCCATTGGATCCAATGGACACTGCGTTGTCCAATGGACATTTAATTGTCCATTGGATCCAATGGACGACGCGTTGTCCAATGGACATTTACTTGTCCAATGGATCCAATGGACAATGCTGTGTTCCACTGGACAACTGCTTGTCCGTTGGACCTCATGTGGATGGTGGTGTTGGGGTAGCCAAAATCCATTTGTCCAATGGATCCATTGGATCCAATGGACACTGCGTTGTCCAATGGACATTTAATTGTCCATTGGATCCAATGGACGACGCGTTGTCCAATGGACATTTACTTGTCCAATGGATCCAATGGACAATGCTGTGTTCCACTGGACAACTGCTTGTCCGTTAGACCTCATGTGGATGGTGGTGTTGGGGTAGCCAAAATCCATTTGTCCAATGGATCCATTGGATCCAATGGACACTGCGTTGTCCAATGGACATTTAATTGTCCATTGGATCCAATGGACGATGCGTTGTCCAATGGGCATTTACTTGTCCAATGGACCTCATGTGGAGGTTTGCGGTCAACATATTTTGTATGATTGACCCCATGTGGATAATAGTGTCTGTGTTAGCCAGATCGATTGGTCCAATGGATCCATTGGATCCAATGGATACTGCGTTGTCCAATGGACATTTAAATGTCCATTGGATCCAATGGACACTGCGCCTTGTCCAATGGACATATAATTGTGAGATGGATCCAATGGACAATGTATTTGCGACTGGATATTTTCTGTCCAGTGTGTTCAATGAACAATCCATTGTCCATTAGCGAGGCTATTTTTCGTTCGTAATTTGAATTGGGCTTTACGCCGAATACACAGAATACATTGAAATAGTTACCGTTAGAGTTTTAGCAATATTGTAGTTACGATAATCAGGGAATCGTATCTTCTAAGGCTCGCACTGCTATCGATAGATTAATAGATAAATGTATTTTATTTTTCAAACGGCGCGCTCCAGGCCCAGAACTGCCGACGTGCGGTTTTGTAGGTTTAAAAGACGACTACTTGGGCTTATATTTCCAAAGTACTGTATCATGTAGGGTTTGGATTGAAATAAACTTATATTCACGTAGTCTGCCGTTGACGCGCGTACTTTGTCTCTTATTATACTATATATTATGAAGAGAACGCATAAGCCTGGCGACTGCATACATTAAAAGTCTAAAAAGTCAAAGATAGTTTAGGGTTGTTGCCGTTATTTATAGCAAAGGCAAGACAGACTTCATCCTTGAAGACGCAAGAGCGAGTAACTCGCGCGCCATATTGTCATAGTGTAAATTGGATTTTAATAATTCGCTGAAGATCGATTGAAGTGTATTTAGTGTTCATATTGCCTTGTGCACTCGATTAATGACGCGATCAAGTTTCAAAACAGTTTAATAACTCGCCTAAAAAGCCTAATTTGAGCTCTAAACATTTTATTATGAATTTTCAATATACTTTGTGTAATGCATTATGTAGAGACGCATGTCTCAAAGCATCATGAGAGGAATTTTCCCAAAATGACAAAACGAAACACGAAAAAAACCAAGAGCAAATTTATAACTTGGTCAACCACATGTCGCCCAATCTGTCAATCGCACAATGCAGCGCACCACGTGAGTTCCGAATTATCGCAAGCGAGGTCGCGAAGCGAGAGTGATAATCTCTTTTCACTTTGCTATATATATATATATATATAATATATATACGCTCACTGCTTGCAGTTTGAGCACTCTGACATGGTTTTTTATGTCCCACATTTGTGTGGCATCAAGGGTGACTGTAAATAGCAGTTATCTTCATCCTGCTCATCAGCACTACACTGATGAGGCCCAAACGGTACCGTCTGTAGTATATATACAGTATATATATTAGCTTTATTTATTTTCACAATTCTTTACAGCATAATTGCCAATGTTCGTTCGCCATTTACTGGTTCACATGCGTCGAACGCAATTACATAATCTTTGATTACTCCTAGTATATATATATATATATATCGCGCGCTACATGATGGAATTTGAAAAATTTCAAATAAATAGTAGTTTGAAAATTGAAAGGGCGAATTGGATGTTATTGCACGCAGAATTGTATAAGGAATCGAATGGTGTGTTCAGATTGCTCATCTACCGAGCAGAAAATGATATGGAAGTTTCTATATCTACGCTACATGACGGAAGTTGAAACTTTTCAAATAAATAGTAGTGTGAAAATTGAAAGGGCGAATTTCATGTTATTATACGCATAATTGTATAGCGAATCGAATGGTGTGTTCAGATTGCTCATCTACCGAGCAGAAAATGATATTATGGAAACGAATTAACATGTCTGCCACTGAGTCAAGAAGCGCGCGCTACATGATGGAATTTGAAAAATTTCCAATAAATAGTAGTTTGAAAATTGAAAGGGCGAATTGCATGTTATTGCACGCAGAATTGTATAAGGAATCGAATGGTGTGTTCAGATTGCTCATCTACCGAGCAGAAAATGATATGGAAGCGAATTAACATGTCTGTCACTGAGTCAAGATGCGCGCGCTACATAACGGAAGTTGAAAATTTTCAAATAAATAGTAGTTTGAAAATTGAAAGGGCGAATTGCATGTTATTGTACGCAGAATTGTATCAGGAATCGAATGGTGTGTTCAGATTGCTCATCTACCGAGAAGAAAATGATATGGAAGCGAAAGTGTATCGGCAGTAGGGGTGACGCCTTTATAGTAATGTATAGTCGAAACGTCAAACTTATGGAGTTATGGTGTTAATGAGTAGGTCGTAATAAAAAAGTCGCAGTTGATAACTTGGAGTCTTTTAACTGTTTTACTTAATTATTTAAACGAAATTGTTGTTTTTGAAAAGTGTATGGGAAAATCAGAAAAAATTTCACCGCATGAGAAAAATGCAAACAACATAAAACATAGATAATAACCTTGGCCAAGGTATTCCATGCGGTAAAATGAGATGTTTCGGGATTGAATTTACCGTTTAAAACATTCATTTATATGATGGTTACACCAGTTAATATTACACGGTGTTTAATCCTACAAACAAAGTATGCCTGGATGCAGCGTATTAAATGTTTATATCGTCGGCACAGTTTATTAGATGATGGAAAGTGGACGTATTTTCAAGCCATTTCATATACGTTTGAGGCACAGCTGTAGTGTTATATTACACTACGTTGCGTTACATTAACGTTAAAAATAATATTTATCGACCACGACCGACGACAGTTACTCAAACTCTACCACACTGTGCCTGGTAACACAGTGTGATAAACGGTGAGCGGAATGACACCGGTAAAAATGTCACCGGAAGAAACGGCAACCGTAAAAATGGCACCGGAATAATGAGTGACACGGAAAAAATGGCACTACACATTTTCGGCGAAAAACATACCATTAAATGAGTTATGCATACCTTTCAATTGTGAATTTCTATAGAATTAGCATCTCAATAAGTTATTGCCATTAATTTAGAAAATTCCAATATACTTGATTGCACTGATGCTTTGAATGATACAATTATGTTGATACAATTGTGTTGCACTGATACGTTGCACTGATGCTGCTATGATAATGATTTCTAGAAAGCTCATAAATACGATGAAAGTTTCATATGACTTTATGATTGGAAGGTCGTTAGAGAGTTTTTGAGAGGTGTTGGAAGGAACCAGATTTCTATTTGCTGCCGTAGGCAGCACACTAATCTTGACATGGGTTATCTATGTCTCGTGCCCAGACCTCTTTCCGCACCTATGTATAGTCAACGAGATCTCGATATATGTGAAAATTTCCTGGATGTTCAGTTTTATGACGTTTTGTGACGTAGTTTAGTTTGCTCTGGAACGAGATTGTTCACATACTCCAGAGGGTTATTCGTTTTCACGGAAGTTGTACGGAATTAATGTTCGGAACTTGTCAACGCCACCACGAACATGGTATTTTCTGATCACGCAACGCCATGAGGAGAGAGACGAAGTTCTCGAACGATCTGTCCTGCCTTTGGTGCTGTTGGGAATTTCAATTCATTTCAGTGAGGAGATATTCTGTTTTCAAGGTAAGACGACTAAGATAGTTCTGTGTACTTAGTTTTTCTTGTTTGTCTCGTGTGTACACGCAACTCAAATCAAACGAAGTCATTGTGATTGTGCTCGTTAAAATCAAACCTATAGCGAAGCCGGTGACATTTGACAGTTCTCGCCAAAGACAATACTCAATATTTACAAACGAAGGTTTGTGCCTGTTGCTCAACAAACTTACATCTGTGCAGAGAAAAACCTTGTCATTACTTTACCTGAAATGGGAGTGACAATCGATCAATATCGTGCCCGAATTGGTGGACACAACGTAAGAATATTGATGTTAATTCAGTTGGTTGTAACAACCAGTATGCAAATTTTTAAACGATTTACATATTCAGTCATAACATGACCAGTTGCTACGGCCAGTTTCGCTACTGGTAACAACTATGGTATTACTAATATTGATGTGTATATTTATATTTTGTGTATATTTATATTTTCCAACAGCAAGTGATAGTGAATATCATGTTACAATGTGTATGTTATTGTTGCTCTGTTGTTGAGAATGGCAAATGATGTCGAAGAAAATCCTAGTCTGACAATATATGTTGTTGTTCAACCTCGTACCCAGGGCATTTTGCCTCCACGGTGGAAGGTCGGCGAAAATGTCCCTAAGATCGGCTTGTCATAAAACTCCAATTAATTCAGCCGAGTATAATTTATTCATCTAAATCTGAATGCTGTCTTTAAATTGTACAGCAAATTAGAAGTGATAACTTTCACTAAATTGGATATATGCTTCTTCATACCTTTTGTAAGCGATAACCATGGATGTATGGTAAATTATTAATCTTGTTAGCTGCTTTTATGCCGACAAATGCTGACATGAACAACTCTGATTATTTTTCAATTGTTCAGGTCAATAAAGTAGACAAAGGCAATGGAACAAAGACCACAAAAATTATCATATCTAAACACCCAGAAATTATGGGTGTCATGTGACCAGCCGATCCCAGGGCCATTTTCCACCGTGGAAGCAAAATGCCCTGGGTACGAGGTTGGATGTTGTTGACCCAAGTAAAACGATTTGTGCTGTTTTTAGACAAGGCAATACAAAACAATTTAAACAAAATGTGCAATAATACATTATCAAATAACAAACATTAATGCATGGGATTCATCATTCCTAAATGTCACATTGTGTTGGAAATAACCTTTATACTTGTATAAGAAATAATGTTAATAAAACCTTTTTGCTCTGATAAAATGTATTCTTTGCAATATAGTGACCCATTTGCCGGTGATTGGTTTATGGCAACTAACAATCCACCTTATTTTTTTGAAAATGCACTCAATATTCTATTTTTGGAGTCTCGGTTAAACTATCAACATTGCTTTCTAACTGTTGATTGCAACACTGTTGCAATTTTTAAGACATCTGAAGGGAACATCTGAAGGGATGTGTGCTAATAACCGTCGAAGGTAATAATAACCTGGTATTTCTCGATTTTGTTTTTTGGTTTATCAAGCTTTGGTAATTAATTATTGTCTATATGATTGAAAAAAATTTGTGACCATAAATGCGATAACAAAGCAGTTTCCCCTACGGTTCTACCCGCGCCTCTTTACGTCGCCAATCTGTCTTGTAAAATATAGATTCACGATTATCCTTAATTGTCAAACATGATTCACGATAATCGTGAATCTTATAACCCTAACGGGGCTTGGCCCATATTTCACAAACCTATTAAGAAAATAGTATTGCACAACTGTGTTTTGGCGCCATAAATAACTTAAAAGCTCATCCCATCTTTTCCAATAACAACTATTATGAAGCTATAATGGATGTAAATTAAAAAGAACCTAACTACTGTACTGTTTATGTTGTACACCGTGATGTTTGTAAACAAATCTTCATTCACCATTTGGTCATGCGTCGAACGCTTACAATCTTTGATTGCTCCTAGTTAGTATTATTATTGCGCGTTACTGCGTTGATTGTGAATATATGCAGGATACGGGGTTTTACCGTAGAACGAGGCAACAGTCAATGACTGTGTCTTTTTACATAACATTATTATTGTCATAGTTTATACGCATCGACCTCGTTCGTGGAAAAGGCAGTGTGCAATGAAATGGTCCATTGGAAAATGTCCATTGGACAACGCAGTGTCCAATGGTCCATTGGATCCATTGGACAATCGGACTATTGCGGCTGAGACTATTCCCTGCATGAGGTGTATTAATGACATACTATCCTCGACATGGGGGTCCATTGCAAAAATGTGTTTATTATGTCCATTGGAAAAGGCAGTGTGCAATGGTCCATTGGAAAATGTCCATTGGACAACGCAGTTTCCAATGGTCCATTGGATCCATTGGATCCATTGGACAACGCAGTGTCCAATGGTCCATTGGATCCATTGGATCCATTGGACAATCGGAGTCTGGCGGCTGAGACTATTCCCTGCATGAGGTGTATTAATGACATACTATCCTCGACATGGGGTCTGGAAAATACATTGTCCATTGGATCCATTGGACAAGTTTATGTCCATTGGAAAAGGCTATTGTCCATTGGATCCATTGGGCAAGTTTATGTCCATTGGGAAAGGTAGTGTGCAATGGTCCATTGGAAAATGTCCATTGGAAAACGCAGTTTCCAATGGTCCATTGGATCCATTGGACAAGTCATATTTCCAATGGAAATGTGATTTGTCCATTGCACCTTGTATCCATTGGACAAATCACATTTCCAATGGAAATGTGATTTGTCCATTGGACCTTGTGTATAGGTATTGGACATGTATGTGAAATCTTCAACGGCTTCAGCGGCGTCTTTTGCGGTACTATACTGAAACGTCTTACCTTGATTCCTTGAGACGACAACTTTTTCACCTCCAAACGCAATACCGCTTTGCTTACCCCTCTTATCAAAAGTAACGGCTGACTCAATAATGAGTTTCTTCGAGCTTGGTCCATTTTTCACTCTAATGTCTAATTTTAGAGCTTTTTTGAAGAAGTCTTTCTTGTCTCTTACTATTGATGACTTTATAGTTGCTCCAAGTCTCTTCGTTTTTGGTATGTCTTTAAGCGCGTCGTCTAAACCTATTTTGGAGCCCTCTGTTGGTGCTGCGGGGACTTTTATAGTCACCGTCGTACCATCATCAATAAACTGCGTCTCTTTTTCTTGAGCCCCTCTTCTATCATGTTCGTCCTGCAATTTATTCACTCTATCATACAATTTACCATACTCGACGTGCTCGATGTCTGGCATGTCACCATCAACGTACTTGTCGCTAATTAAATTATAATCTCGAGTGAGTTTTTCGAGTTCGTCATTTATTTGATCATCGGTGTACCTATCAAGTCTATCGAAGTTGTCCATCTCAATCTCGTCGAAATCTCCCCCACCTTCAGCCATATTACATTAGCTCACATTTTGAATATCGCTTTCTGACTCCAATGAATCACATTTTCTTTTAGTTTAAATAATTGTACGCAAGCCATGCGAACGTCGCCGCAAACACCCACAGATTTTGAGCTAACCAAGCGAGACCCTTTGCGCCTGTCATCAGCGCGTCATAAACTAAGTTAGCCAACCCAACGGCCCATGGACCCATCCTCATTATCGCGTTTTTAACAGCCTGTGCAAACGACCTCGTGACCATAGCGCCTTTCATAACGTTAGTCCTCCCAGCGATAATAATAGTTGTTATAATTGCAGCTACTGAAATCGCTAAAGCACTCATCCCAACCATATTTTCTCTAGCCCATTTCTTGAACTTCTGAAACCTGTCAATGTCAACTTCCTGCTGCTCTCTAACCTCCTCTATTTTCCGCTGCTCAATAAGCGTGCCTTTAGCCTTTTTAAGTCCAATCACTCTTTCAGCTAAATCAATATACTCTTCGTTCTCTGCGATCGTGAGGCCCTCTCTATCAAGCTCTGCTACTCTTTTGTTCGCTTCATTTATCAAGTCTTGAAAATGGTCTGCTTGTATTTGCAATGCACCAGTGTCGCCTACTCTTGACTCACGCAGCACATTCTCGCTTGGGTTGAGTGTGCTATTCAACTCACGGTTCTCGACTGGTGTTAGTCCAGGTATGTCGACGTACTCTGCGTGTGTGGTGTCTAACAATGGTGCACTCCTCACAACGTCTTCGCGATCTTTTGCATTGTCAATAGTCTGCGTTGCGAGATCACTAAAAACCCTCTCCACATGTTGAGGCACTCCTCCACCACTCCTCGCGACGTCTTCACGATCTTTTGCGTAGTCACTAATCCGCGTTGTAATATCATTGAAATCCTTCTTCGCGTGTTGACGAATTCTTCTATTACGTTCGCGAAACAGTCCACTCTCCACTTTAACTAGTCTAATTTTCTCACCGACTGTGACGTTTGGATCATCCCGAGCTAGTCTGCGATCTTGAGTGGCTTTTTCGAGACTATACTCTAGTTCATCGTCAGTGACATCTTTGTATTCATCAGAGCCCTCCGTCTCGAGGTCGTCGAAGCCACTCTCAGCCATATTACATTAGCTCACATTTTGAATATCGCTTTCTGGTATCCACAAATTATGTTTGCTCTCATAACCTAACCATTTAACCAGCGCCATCTTCTTCCCTCTCACTTTCTTTCTTCTCAAAACCTTTTCGACTCTATACACGTCATCACCAGGTTTCTTATTGACCAGCGATAGTTCCTGCTCATAAAATTTCCCAATAATCTGTTCACCACTTATGTCCTCAATTTCATACACATTCGGATCACCACGAATAACCTTCACCACTTTAAACAGCTCTTCAGTGAAGTTAGCTTCATAACCCTTTGTGAACACGCTCTTGTATTTACTAATTCTCACTGGTTCGCCAACTCTAAACTTTGGCAATGGATTGTCCGCAAATTGATGACCAAACAAAGTGGTCCAAACCTCACCCTCATTTGACTTATCGACATCCTTTGGCTTCATCATAATACTTCGATTCACATTGCTATTATAATTGCTCACAAACTGGTCAAGAACATCAATCCATTTATATGTCCCACGGGTGTAAAAGTACTTCCACGTAATGCTCTTGAGACTTCTATTAAAACGCTCAACAACAGCAGCCTTTTTATCGCTCTTAGTGCTGAAATATTCAACACCACGTTTTTTCAGCAAACTTTTCACACCGACGTTGTAGAACTCGAGTCCATCATCAAATTGTGCTAACTTAGGTGTGGTTCCAAACCGATCTTTAAAGTCGTTCAACAACTCTCCAACAGCCTTAGTCATGTTCTTAGTGTCTTTTCTATAAACTGCAACACCAAAAGCGTATCTACTCAATATTTCAATACCTGCATTTAGTATCCAATAATAACCTCCATTCTGTTTTGAGTACTTACTCATGTCTACTAAGTCCATTTGGAGCTCTTCACCAAGAAACCCAACAAAAGTCGCACGGAACTTATGTCTTCTCACAATGGGTTTGTACCTAGTGTAAGTGTCCTGCGCTGTCAACCATTCTTTCACTGTTTTTCTAGTCACCCCCAACCCATCCCCCAACGCACTTTGATACAACCTCTCTGCACCACTGTACCCAGTCTTAGGATTATAATAGATGTCTCTCAACCCTTGTTCTGTCTCCACACCAAGTTCCATATAATTCACACTACATACAGTTCCAATAACACCGCGCCAATTTTAAGATCGTCGTTATTTGGTTTGACGCGAAATGTCATACTTGAGTAAACACCTTTTTTAACACTCACCTTGGACTCGATGTCCACATGGCGTTGTACTGACCCCTTCAAAGACTGTTCGGTGGGTATTGGCAACGTTGTGATCACATCGCTACGCTTCCCATCAATACCCACATTGCTCTCCGTCTCAACAACGTCACACGAAACTTCTATGTACTTCAGACCTCTATACATGTCGACCTCGTTTGGACTAGTGTGCCACTGTAAGTCATTCTGAATCACCTCTCGCGAAACCAAGTAGAGGCCCAAGAGTGTCTAACACAGCTGAACTACTAACCTTGACCCTACATTTGCCTGTGGGCACCAGTTTCTCTATCTCGAGACTCACCTTATGCTTGCTAGACTCTAGTTTTAAGACTTTGACCAATGCGTCGAAGCTAAAGTACCCTTCACCCACTTTAATCTTTTTAAAAGAGCCAACCCTAGAGTCATCCAGCGTGAAGACCTGAATGCTGTCGTCATTTGTCGTGTTATGATAGTCCCAAAACACAGTGGCTGTCTTGACTATAATGTATGGGTTATCGTGTATGACCATCATCGCGTTGTCAAAGGACACAACTTTTTCTGCGCCTTCAATAAATACCGTCAACTTTCGCATTATGTATAACATACAGTATATTATATGCAGAAAGCCCTTCATGACTACTATGGAAAGTACTACGAACGTGCGATGGCGAACACATCGAAGGCTACACACGACGCAAAGGCAGACCTCATCAAAAAGTACCCCCACGCCACTTTAAGCAAATTCGAGTTCTATCCAAATATTTCACAAGACGGTAAGATCCTAGGTGTTGACGTGTACCTCAGAAACAACGACATCCTCAGCACAGACATAACCAGCACAACCTTCAAAAATGATAAAAACATGTGGAAGTGGCTACACAATAGTAAGTTCCCAATAATATGGCAAGGTGGTGGAACTATCCAACCACTACCAAAAGGTCATAAGAACCACTGGGGACTTTGGGATGGCTACCCAACAGAAAATGTGTTGAATTATCCAGTGAACAACTTCAAAGTCTTTGTTAACCAAAATAGCTACTTCATGTCAAAGCTACCAACCTTACAAGTCACCACGTCAAAGACCATGTCGAAGTGGGACGACAGCGAATCTTACTATCGTGTTGTGTTTGCGACGTATTGTGCGAGTTTCTGTTGTGGAGTCTCACTGCAACATTTATCAGTGTCACAAGAAGTTCACCCTGTGGTCACAAGTGTGATGAGATTTCATGTGTACTTCGCCATTAGGAGACTTCTCAGAAGAATGGAAGGTGGCGAGACCATGAAATCAATAAGTAGAGAATTCAACGCTTCTGAATTGTATGGTAAGATTTCCAAGATTCCCAGAAAACATTACTACCAGAACAAAGTCCTGAGAGATGGTACTTTAGGCGAATCCAGAGTGTACACACTCAACGACGTTCAGAACGATTATAAACGATACGTCGCGCGATTGTCAGACGGCTTTACCAACATTGGACTGCAATATCTAAATCAAAGCATAGAAGCCTTTGTGTACTCCACACTTGGTGCGCAAGCGAGAACACGTGTATCGGTCGTCGGTGGCTCTGCAGGAAGTCTAGAGACCCAACAAGAATTCCGAAAGTTGTTTGCTGACAGTGTTATCAACTATGACGTGTCGACATGGATTCTCAACATGAATAAATCGATTAGAGACACCAACGTTGTCCAAAATCTTGCGTTGTCGCCAAGTACATGGTTGATGCCAAGTAATGTGGTGATACTCAAGAATAAAATCGCTGGGTACAACAACTTATTAAAGATTGCCACAGAGTCCATGAGATTTGGAGTGAACACTCGCTTGAATGCAACAACACCAACGACTGTGGCTAAAAAAGTCCACCAAGAAAATGTGGTGACTAACTTAGTAACACCACCCGTGAAGAAAACAGTGATCAATCAGAAGGTGCACGCTACCACCACCACCACAAGTAAGTCAGACACGACAACGCTGGCGATAGTGTTAGGGTTCTCAGCAGTCTCTGGCTACCTACTAACCAAATACACCTTGAAGTAGTAATGAGTCTAAACTATGGGTATGAGTCTGACGACCCTCACGATAAAATACTAAAGAGAACGAAAAGGCATCTGGACGAAGATCCTAAATTAAGCGCGACCGGTGGGAGGATGTCTGGACTAATAGACATGCAAGGCTCAGCGATAAAAAACGTAGCAGACCCAGTCGATGACTCAGACGCTATCAATAAAAGAACTCTAGAGCAATTGCTATCAGGTTTCCTCAAGAGTCAGTCCTACAACATTGTGCTCGACTTCAACGTTAGCACACACTCCTTGAAAAACGTGGAATTTCACACCAATGGTTCAAACAAAGTGAAAGCTATTGGTGAAACAAGTAAATTAGTGCAAAACAACCCAACCTATGGTCCTATTGTCGGCATCAGCAGTGTAAGCCAAAGTTTTCTATCCCCTGTGCTAACGCCACTCCCACTTGAGTCAGGTCTCCATTTTAACTGCCCGAGTATGCAATGGTGTGACCTCTCCATTTTTGTTGTGGTGAGGTTACCTATGAGAACCGCTGGATCAAATTGGGAGACAATTATATCAAACGACGACGGTCAGTGGGACAAGTTCATAGGGTACAAGACTGGTACGACTAATGGACTCGCGTATGGTGGCAGCATCCCAGCAATGGAGAGCATATGCACTATTCCAAGTGGTGTTGACATAAGTAAAACGCATATGATATCAATACACTGGCAAATGAGCAATTCACATGTCAGGGTCAACAACATCAAGTCAACCGACTCAGACTTCATAGCAAATATGAAAAAAATAGGCACACCCTATGGGACAATTTTTGGAATACATCGACCAAGAATACCACTCGCACCCGATGCGTACCCATCGTTGATAGAATTCTACGGTGTGAAAATTGTGAGTGGTTACATGACAAACCGAGACATCATAGTCATGGGTGGAGAAATGATGAAGGAATATGGTATAAAGTAAATGGGAGCATGTATTTCGAGGCCCCATGAAATATATAAGATAAATAAAACGACTGACCACATGTTCAAAGCTGGTGGATCATTTGGCCGAGGTGACGTGACTCTCGAGCTCCACGCTGAGATTGGTATGAGGTCTAAAAAGACTTACGGCAAACCTATTATGTTACCAGAATCAGACACTGTGGGAGTGGTAGAGGACACGACCTAAACTATAATGGGTTGGCCTCAGCTTCGAAGATTTAGAAAGCTGGTTCGTAACATTAGAAACTTTTTCAGACGACGTAGAAAACCGAAGACTAATAAAACACACCTGATGCGTTGGTACACAACAAACCAGATCTATAAAAAACCCAACGCCCACATCAAGTAGTTTTTTTCGTGGGAGACTATATAGTGATGACTTCTTCCATGGCACTCCAACTATTCGATTTTGATGGTCACCAAATCACGACGGTTATGAGTAACGGTGAAATATGGTTCAAAGCGAGAGAAGTCGCGAGCGCTCTAGGTTGTGCTCGACCAAAGGATGCGGTACATGACCACGTCGAACCTGACTGTAAAATGAAGATGGAGCAGGCCTCGTTTATCAACGAACTTGGGGTCTACTCGTTGGTGTTCTCGAGTAAAATGGAGCGTGCGAGACACCTTGGAAGGTGGGTGCACTCAGAAGTCCTACCAAGCGTTAGAAAGACTGTAGCTGACGTTGGTCTCAAACACAGTCAGTTTAAAATGATCACCGAGTTCGATCTTCACACGAAAGTTGTTGGTTTTATTAGGAAATATTATCCAGAAGCTATTTTGATAGCTGCTTGTGGTGAAAATCAAGACACTTCAAGTAAAAGAATAAATTCGTGGAAAAAAGGTTACCAACGTGGAACACCTGATTTGATTATTGCCAATGCAAACCGACAGCACAGCGGGCTTGTGATTGAGTTCAAGAACCCAGGTGGCACAGGTAAGACATCCAAAGAGCAAGACTCTCTGCTACTCAGATATAAGTCCGCTGGTTATCTAACATTGTTGTGCGACTCGTACGATGACGCTATTACTGCAGTAATAAAATATTTCTTTGACGTTGGGTTTCAATGTTCCCAGTGTATTCGTAAATTTAAAAATAAAGCAGCGTTAAGTAACCACGAGAGACATCACTGCGTGGTGCGCGACTAATTTTACGTGTGTGTGAAAAAATGTTGTCTCTATGACATTGGGCGCTTCATGTGTCCAATGTCTAAATTTAAAAAAAAGTGGGGTGTGTTGAGAACACCCTTAATTTTGTGTGGAAGGATGATGACGTCTGCACACTGCTCTGTATTGCTCAGCACCACCAACAAACGATGGTCCTGGATTATATCTCCAATTGAATGGCGCTTCAACAGTTGTTCCGCGAGTGTCACGACAAACGGCGCAATACGCTTTTAGAAATGTGATGTCGTCTGCCACTGGAAAGAGTGTGTCGAGCTCACCAATTCTTTTTAAGCGCTCCGTTGCTATGAGACCACAAATAATGACGTGAATGCCAGCTTTGATGTACTCACGAACAACTGGAAGTAGGTCAGAGTACCAATGGCCTTCATCAATACCAATGACGTCGTAGCCAGCTAGTTTGGAAGAACTTGGGAGGTTGGTGATTAACTTCGCAGGTAAACTGTCTGATCCAACAACGATGGTCTGACGATGTGTGGAGAACGTGTGGTCAGTTCGTCTGGTGTCGCCTGCGTTGTTCATGTAAAGGACTCTAAGCCCTGATTTACTTAACGCGACTAACCTACGGAGAGTCTCTGTCGTTTTTCCTGCAAACATGGGACCAATCACGATTTCTAGTTTACCAACTTTCTTCATGGTTACTATACCTCCAGAGAAATTTTTTTTTTTATTGTGGTGGTGGTGGAAACCGTCGTTCGTTGTTAAATATCCGCTGAAGCTCTAAGTTTTTAAGATGGGACTGCGAGCTCTCATGTCTCAAGTGATGCATTAGGCTACAGATGTCCATATCGCATGGGTGGCACGTGTACGCCTCTACACCACTCGCATAATACTGGTGGATAGATGACCTTATGTGGTCGTCGATGTCGTCCGCACTCACTATATCCTTACACCCCGCCACACAAGCGTTAACGTCGCGGTTCGCGGCGAGCTCTAACCACGCTTTGATTTTGGTTGGGCACGGTTTCCATAGAATGGTCGCTACGAACACTTCGAGGAAATTACTGAGTAATGTAGCGGTGGACTCACAAGGGTTGTCCAAGTAGACACCACCTGCTAACATGAGGTATTTGAATGGCGAGTAACACCACACAGGGATTATGTGAGCTAAGCTGTCAGCAAACTCGTTGGCTCTATCTTCCTCAAGATTGATCCAAGCGTGGTGAGCATACTTCGTAAAGGAAATCTTAGAACCATGTCCTATTAACAACCCTCTGTCTGAGGGGTCGAACAATGTGTAGATTGACAAGTACTCTTTTAAGACGTCGGGTCCAGAGGCGTCTTGTGGGATAGACACGTTGATAAAGTCTTCTCTCCGCATGTGGACAAGATCTGCTTCGCTAAACTCTCGGGCTTGAGTCATTATGTTATACTCCCAGAAAAAATCCTAATTTTTTAGTGCGTTTGGTCTGGAACTGTGAGACAACTGTGAGGTCAACTATGAGACGACTGTGAGTAAGATAACACGTGATAGTGTATTAGATGGCTGAAGACTCACAGACGGCTGTTGAAGCTAAGATCACAGCTGATGTGAAAAGTGTTAAGGTGAAGGACCCAAAGCGCGTTGCTGCTGGTAAAAAGTTGGCTGAGATATCGAAAGCTGCGAAAGAAAAGAAAATGCGTGAAATGATAGTCAACGAAGAACAGGGTAGTGAGTGGAGCTATGGTTACATTGTCGGGACACTTGGTGTTATCATTGCTGCTGCTTCGCTATGGTACACAATTAGTACTGAAAAAGAAACACGATTAGAACCTGTGAGTAGTGCAGTAGCTAGTGTGTCGGAAAATCGTAGAACTTGTCGTCCAGCGTTAGACACATTTGATTCTTGAACAAAACACACGACAATGTATATGGCTGCGATCGATCGAAAAGAACTTATGAGCGAATTGTACGACGCGCTACTTGTTACGACTGGTGCTGTGGTAGTGAGTATGATTTCTAAAAAGGCTTTGGGAGAACCATTGGGAACACCAGAGACAGTGAAAGGCACAGTGAAACTTGCTGCAGCTGTTGGTGCAGGAACGCTGCTAGTAAAATGGGCGCAATCAAAAAAGTGGATACCGACAGACCCATTCAAATCAACGTAAGTTAATGGTGAGCGTTGTGGCTGGAGGGATTTTTAATGCAGTGGCTTTTGCAGGCGCCGGCATTATGTTTTCGAAGTTTAACCACTCAGGCTATGAAGCTGAGATGAAAAGGCACAACCACGCGTTGGAACAGCTAGCCAGTGCGAAAGAAGTGTGGTATGAGAATGAGGTCGCTAAGAAAGATCAGATCCAGCGCTTGCGACAACAGCTCTCTGACGCTAATGCTGACATCAACGACACAAACCACGCGTTGGAAGAACTTAGAAGCGTAATGACCATACAGTACAGCGGTCGAGTGTTCACTGAGAGCCCGAGGATCGCGGATTACTACCAACCGAGTGCGGAAATGAGGGAATACCAATTGTTGTTTGTTGGTGCGCTAGGTTTGGGTAGTGGAATAGCGGTGTGGGTACTCACTCGATAAAAAAATGTTGGAGTAGTATAAGTGATGGACAAACTTATGAGGCAGATGAGTTTTGGTTTGACAATCGACGAGATTGCGAATGAGACGCAAATTGAGTGTGGAGGCATCTTCAGGCTTCACTACTGCTTGGATTGTGACGTTGTGAAAAACATGACTGACTGTGGTGGGTACGCGTGTCCAAAGTGTGGTGACATCGAATGGGGTTACACTCAGAGTTATAGTGACATGAGACTCACACGACTAAAAAGCGTTCACAAACGGTCTTGGTGGATGGGGAGGAGACTACGAAACATTGTGAGGGGTGAGCACCTTGAGTTGGTAAAAGAGGACTTCTTGAAAGTTGTCAATGTCTTGTACTCATGCAATTTGATAAAGGGTAGAAACGTCAGCAGATACGGATACTACATTATTAGGTTGTGTCATAGAAGACAATTCGAGACACTCAAGAAGGTGTCAGACCTTAAAGACGGAAAAGTGAAAGAGAAGTTTGACGACAATCTGTTTGGGGTGGTGTATCCAAAGTTGGGATGGTGTGAAAGTGGCGATCGTTATTACAACGAGTGGGCTAAGAAAAAAAGTGTAGTATAAGTATAAGCCAATGAGTCGGACTGTGAAAACCCCACTGACAAAAAGACAAGTCGAGGTTGGTGGGCGGACGCATAAGAGACTTGTTAGAACTGACGCGATTCGCTCTAGCTACACAAATGCAGCCGCTGTGAACCTACTAACAGATAGAGCAACTAACGTTCACGGTTTTTTTGGAGACCAAGAAACACAACCCACAGTCGAAGACCATAGTGACGCATCGTCGACGCAGCTATTGGATCGAGCACTGAGAGGGTTCACAAGGTCTTAGTTGAGGTAATTGACGCTAGAGACGTCAATCAGGTAAACGCAACTAGAAGCACCGTCATTAGCCTTTTGAGACGTGAGTAGGGTGAGACTAATGGGATGAAAGTGGTAGAGACAGTTAAGGTCACTTTTGAGAAAGTCTTAGAGCGCGATAAGACCACATATAAAACTGCCTACTTTAACAGTGAGACGTTCGTCGTCATTAACGAGCACGATATTGAAGGTGTTGCCAATCGTGGATCGGAACAGATCTTGACGCGGATAGCTGGGTGGTTATCTGAGGGGTCTGGATGGACTATCGACAAGGTGGACGCACACTACGTTAATATTGCTATTTATAGACCTTTGAATGGGAGTAGCTACATTGCGTTACCAAAGGAGCTGCGCAATAGTATGAAGGGCTTGATAAACGTAAATAATGGAGACGATAACGAGTGCTTTAGATGGTGCCACCTAGCACATAAGTTTCCTGTTGGAAAAAACTCTGATAGAACGTCAAAGTACGTCGGCCACATCAGTGAGCTGAACTACGATGGAATTGACTTCCCAGTCACACTCAAAGATTACAACAAGATCGAAAAGGCTAACGAAATTAGCATTAATGTTTTTGGGTATGAAAATAAGCAGCCATTCCCTGTGTACGTTTCTAAGGGAGTGTATCCTGACCATATGGACCTATTGTTGATAACTACCGATAGCAACAAGCATTATGTGTACATTCGCGATTTCAACAAATTCATGTATCGTCAGACAGAGCATAAGGCTAGAAAACACTTTTGTAGGTATTGTTTGCAGTGTTTTAGTCGCGAGGACGTGCTTGAACGCCATGTGGAAGTGTGTTTGGTCATCAATGGGAAGCAAGCTATTAAAATGCCACAAAAAGGTATGAAAGTGAAATATAAGAATTTTAGTAGACAACTGAACGTACCATTTGTGGTGTACGCAGACTTTGAGGCTATCACACAGAAGGTGCACACAGCAACACCATCAAGCGAGTGTAGCTACACAAATGCCTACCAGAGGCACGTTGACTGTGGTTATGGGTATAAATTGGTTTGTTGCTACGACGACGAGTATAGTAAGCCGGTAAAAGTGTATCGCGGTGAAAATGCAGTTAACAAGTTCATTTGGGAGATGTTAGAAATTGTCGAATATTGTAAAGAGACATCTGAGAGTCACTTTAACAAAGAAATGATACTGACTGATGACGATAAGAGGGACTTTGACGAGGCCAAAAGTTGCCATATTTGCAGTGTCGAGTACATTAGCGCTGACGATAGAGTGAGAGACCACTGTCACGTGTCAGGTAAGTACAGAGGGTCCGCACATCGCGAGTGTAATGTGAACTTTAAGTTGACTGATAAAATTCCTGTGATCTTTCATAACTTACGCGGTTACGATAGCCATTTCATTATGCAGGAGATTGGCAAGTTTGGCCAAGACATAAATGTGATACCGAACAACATGGAGAAGTACATGGCGTTCATGCTTGGGAAAAACTTGGTATTCTTGGACAGCTTTCAGTTCATGAGTAGTGGTCTAGACAACTTGGTGAGGAACCTACCAAGGGACGCTTTCAAATACACGTCAGAAGTGTTTCATGACCACGGGTTGGCACTTATGACAAGAAAGGGGGTCTATCCCTATGATTATATGGACTCCTTTGATAAATTCGACGAACGCGAGCTACCCTCCAAAAAGGACTTCTACAGTATTTTGAATGACGCAGATATCACGGAAGAAATGCATGAGCGCGCTTGCGATGTGTGGGACTACTTCGACGTTGAAAGTATGGGTGGGTATCACGACCTGTATTTGAAAAGCGATGTGCTCTTGCTCGCTGATGTTTTTGAGAACTTTAGAAAGACATTCCTTCGCGAGTATAAATTAGACCCGTGTCACTATTTCACGTCGCCTGGATTGGCTTGGGATGCCATGTTAAAGATTACTGGAGTGGAGCTTGAATTATTGTCTGACATTGACATGTTCCAGTTCGTAGAATTAGGTATGCGTGGTGGTGTGAGCTACATTTGCAACAGACATGGCGTGGCGAATAATAAATACATGAAGGGGTATGATAAAGCACAAGAGTCGAAGTATTTAATGTACCTTGATGCCAACAATTTGTATGGATGGGCAATGAGTCAAAGTTTACCTACGGGTGGTTTCAAGTGGTTGACTGAGAAAGAAATAAAAAAGGTTAATCTACACGACTATCACAACAATAGTAAAAAGGGCTTACTGCTTGAAGTCGACTTGGAGTATCCAGACCATTTGCATGACCTACACAACGATTACCCGCTGGCTCCTGAGAAGATGGAGATAACTGTTGACATGTTGTCGGAGTACTGCACGAAAATCAAAAATAAGTTTAACGTGAGTGTTGGCGGTGTGAAGAAGCTGGTGACTAATTTGATGGACAAAAAAAAGTACGTGTGTCACTATAAAAATCTGCAGTTGTACATGGATCTTGGATTGAAAATCAAAAAGGTGCATAGGGTCCTACAATTTGATTAGTCCAAGTGGTTGGGCAAGTACATCGACTTTAACACAGTCAAAAGAACTGCGGCTAAGAACGCTTTTGAGAAGGACTTCTTCAAGTTAATGAACAACAGTGTGTTTGGAAAAACAATGGAAAACTTGAGGAAGCGTGTGGACGTAAGATTAGTGACCACTGGGAAGAAATTTAAAAAGCTTGTCTCGAAGCCGACGTTTGTGTCTTGCAAGATATTTAGCGAGAACTTAGTCGCCGTCCATAAAGTTAAAGAAACGCTGACACTAAATCGACCTGCATATGTGGGTATGTGCATACTAGACTTGAGCAAAACGCTGATGTACGATTTTCACTATAATTATATTATGAAAAAGTACTCTAGCGACACCTGCAGATTACACTTCACCGACACTGACAGTCTGCTGTACCCAATCAAAACTGATGACGTTTATTCTGACTTTATGATGGAGTGCGAAAAGTTTGACAATAGCGACTACCCTGCAGACAGCCCATTCGCTTTTAAAGAGAACAAGAAAGTTATTGGGAAGATGAAAGACGAGTGCGCTGGAACGCCAATTATTGAGTTCGTTGGGTTGCGTAGTAAAATGTATAGTTATTTGAAAGAGGATGGAGGTGGTGGTAAAACTGCTAAAGGTATTAGAAAGAATATAATTAAAAAGGTAATCAGACACGAAGATTACAAAAGCGTGTTACTTGAGCAGAAACAATTGCGACACACAATGAAGACCATTAGAAGCGTCAAACATCAGCTAGGTAGTTATGAAATTAATAAAGTATCGCTATCCTGCTTTGATGATAAACGATACCTTTTAGAAAATGGTATTGACTCCTACGCATATGGTCACAAAAACATTGAAGCGGGAGACACCACTGAAAATAGTGAACAAACGGACTAGTTCACGAAACAACTGGCTATTTGTTAGTCAATGTTGTTAACCAATCGAAAGAGCGCCATTTCGCTATCCATTTGGATATAACATCACCACTAGAATCAAAATCTAGTGGCTTTTTTTTCCGCGCGTGAATTGAGACAACAGCGGAACGCGTCGGTTGTAGTTTGTTGAACTTTCGTTCAACAAAAATAGAAAGTGTCGTTTCAACATTTTCGCGTTTTCACGCGAAAATGTTGAAACGACACTTTCTATTTTTTAAATATGTGAAAATGATGAAGCGACACACTCTATTTTTTTAAATATGCGAAAATGTTGAAATGACACTTTCTATTTTTTAAATATGCGAAAATGACGAAGCGACACATCCTATTTTTAAATATGGCTGAAATGGCACCAAATTTAGCGAAAATTGTGATTTGGTATTGTCTCGTTAGTCTCGCGTGTGCTTGACACCAATTGAGTAGAAAACGTGGGAGGGGTGTCTAGCTTGATTAACGATTGCCATAGTAGTATAGTAGATGGGGCTGCGAGCTTATTCGATGTTGAACGTAAACGTAAATACTGAAACATCGCCAAATTTGTCGAGTCGTGACTTGGCACAAATTTGGTGATGTTTTGGTGTTTATATTTACGTTCAACATCGGTGAGCTCGCAGCCCCATCTACTATACTACTATTAATGTTACTATTGAAGGTGTTGATGGTAAAGAAGAAGAAAAAATAAAAGAAGAAAAAAGGACGTGTTTTTGTTTTAGAAAAAAAATACATCAGAAGATGAATGCTGATCAAAACAAATTAAAATATAATCAAAAGGATATTGATGAATTAGTAAGTTTATTTAATAAGAAAAAAGAAAGTAAAAAAAATGTAAACTTAGACGAATATTTTTCTGTTGAAAGAATAGGAGAAAATACTAACGAAAAATTTAATGTCAGCGAACAGCATTTTTCATTGAATGTTTCACGGGAAAAAACGGTTAATTTTATTAGTTTTATTCAATCGTTATCGTTAGTTTTTTCCTATTTAATTACCCTTGCACGTGCAAGTGTGAAAAGTGATGATGATTATGTTAGATATATTTTTAGTAATGCACCCAATAGTTTTTTTTTCTACTGCCGTTTTACACGTGAAAGATGTTGACGTTAAATATTTCTTAAATATTTTTGAAAAACATATGCAAAGTAATAAAGAAACAATAGCTAATGGATGGAATAGTACGGTAATTATTCCAACTTTTCCCTCAGGAATAAGTACACATAAAAAAAAAGTTTATTAAGGAAAAAAAATTAATCATAGTTTGAATAAAGGAAATGCTAGCGATAATGAAGGAGTGAAAAATAATAAGTATGTATTATATCGTACAGTGAAAGATTGTTGTTTTGCTTTAGCAATATTAGTAGGTTTATCGTTTTTAAAACAAGACGATACATATGATAAAATGAAAAGAAATCCAAATTAACCCATTGATGAATTATTTACGTGAATATAATAGTGAAGGTGATCTTATAAAATTGACTAATGAAATTGTATGTTTATGGCTAAATAATAACCATTATGATTTAGTTTTAAGTATAAAGGAATTTTCTAAACTTAGATCGGGTTCTTTTTGTGTTAAATGTATGAGTTATTTTACACGACATGAATATATCGATAATCACATATGTAGAACTAACTTAACGTGTTTGCGATGTTATAAATATCCGAATAAATGTAAAGATAAAAATAATAAAATTATATGTAGTAATTGTGATATAATTTTTTATGATGAAAATTGTTTTTCAAATCATTTAATGAATAAAATTTTTAAACCTTCTCAAACTAATTTTTTGAAAGACCTGTAACAAAATTTGTCCTCGATTCTTTTTCATTTTACATAATAAAACAGTTAAACATGATTGTACTAAACGATTTTGTTTTCGTTGTGATAAATATATGAATCAATCTCATTATTGTTACATGAAATCCCTTTCATTCAAATATAATAAAAAAGAAAAAGAACCTACTTTATTTTTTTTTGATTTTGAAACAAAAGTAAATAAAACTAGTTTACTCGTTCCTTTTCATTGTATTGTCCAAAAAGTGTTAAAAAATGTGTCAACATATTGAATTTAAAAAAACAACAATTTTCAACAGTGAGGATGAAACAAATATAGATAAGACTATTGAAAAAGTTAGTTGTTGTGGTCATAGACAATTTATTTT
Source organism: Chrysogorgia sp. JL179-B06 (assembly GCA_035772405.1). Taxonomy (NCBI): domain Eukaryota; kingdom Metazoa; phylum Cnidaria; class Anthozoa; order Scleralcyonacea; family Chrysogorgiidae; genus Chrysogorgia; species Chrysogorgia sp. JL179-B06. The sequence goes on from JAYKKM010000475.1 coordinate 1,032,100, forward strand.
TGATAACAATGTTAATGAAACTTTATGTGAATTTATGTTTGAACAAAAAAATTCTGTTTGGATAGCTCATAACGGGTGGTAGATTTGATACTATTTTTATTTTAAAATATTGTTTAGAAATAAAAAAATACTACCCGATACTATAATGAATGGAACTAAAGTAATGAGTTTAATATTTGAAGAACAAAATATTAGAATATTAGATAGTTATTTGTTTTTAAGTATGAAATTAGCTGATATTCCAAAAGCAATGGGTCTCACAGGAGTAAATTTGATAATTTAGATTATGAGGGTGAACTTGTAGATGAAAAATATTTCTATGCGGAACATATGGATAAAGATACGTATAATAAAGAAAGACAGAAAGAGAAATATATATTTCGAAATGAAATTTATTGTTATTGTTGTAGTGATGTAAATATTTTAAGAAAATATTGTGTTAAATTTTCTTCAATGATAGAAGAAATAGGACATATAGCCATCTTTTACGAAAATAATTGTATCACTATTGCTAGTTCGGCATTGAAACTGTTTCGATTTAATTGTTTAAAAAAAATTGTGTAGGAATTATTCCTAGGGAAAATGTACCCCAAAGTGTAATTGCTATTGATTGGTTGATTAGAAAATTAGGTGGGAGATTAGAATATATATGTTCACAAAATGGAGAAAAAAAATTCTCGGACGTTTTGTCGATGGATTTTGTGATGATACAACATATCAATTTCATGTATGTTTTTACTATGGCCATGGGTGTCCAAAATGTTTTGATCCCTACACATTAAATACTCTTATAAATAAAAAATTACTTATTTATATGCATCTACACAACGTTTTTCATTTGAAATAAAAAATGCAGGTTACAAACTAATTGAGATGTGGGAATGTGATTATTTACAAGAAACAAAATATACACAGAAATAATTAATTGAAAAGAAAAGAAATAATTATCCGTATATCCCCTTAGTACCACGGGATGCCCTATATGGTGGAAGAACTTCCCCCGTATGTTTATTTAAAGAAACAAAACCCAATGAAAAAATACGTTATGTAGATTTTACGTCGTTATACCCTTCTGTACAAAAAATGTTTGACTTTCCCGTTGGATATCCTATTATTTATCTTGGAAAAGATTGTACTAAAATAAAAATCGAGAACTTATTTGGTTTAATAAAATGTTGTATTTTATCTCCGCAAAATATTTTCTTTGGTGTTTTACCCGTTAGAATAGAGGGAAAATTATTATTTCCTTTATGTTATAAATGTGGTCTAGATCAATGTGATAAATGTGAACATAGTGAAAGTGAACGATATTTACAGGGTACTTGGACAAGTATTGAGATTAATGTTGCTATAGATAAGGGATATAAAATAATAGCTCTTTACGAAATATCATTTTGAACGTTTTTCACAATATGTAAATCTATTTTTAAAAATTAAACAAGAATCTTCAGGGGTACCTACAGATTGTTTGAATGCGGATGGAAGTAAAAATGATATTAAAATAACACAATATTGTAATGATTATTTAAAAAATGAAAATGTTTATTTAGATAAAGAAAAAAAAAAAAATCCCGGATTAAGAACTATTTCAAAAACATTTTAAAATTCATTATGGGGAAAATTTGCTCAAAACGAAAACAATACTCAAGTGTGTTTTTAAATGATTATGAAGAATTGTTAAATATAGCAATGATAAAAGTAAAAAATTAACATCAATGAATTTTATAAACGAATCATTATTACGTTGTACATATCAAAAAATTGACTATGCAATATCACCGTTAAAAACGGGAAATGTAATTATCGCATGTTTTGTCACTGCATATGCACGTTTAAAATTATATGAATTAATAGATAAATTAAACGATCGCGTTTTATATTTTAATACGGATTCTGTTATTCATATATCTAATGAAACTAATTATACTGATATTAAAACGGGTAATTATTTAGGAGATTTAACGAATGAATTAAATGAAAATGAATGGATAACAAATTTTTGTTCAACAGGTCCAAAATGTTATTCTTATATCACTAATTTAAATCAAGAATGTATTCATGTCAAAGGATTTTCTTTAAAAAATAAAACAAAAAGAAAAATAGAATTTTTCGTCTTTAACAAAATGCGTTAAAAATCAAGATCAAATCATTGAAATTAAATATCAAAATAAAATATGTAAAGATCAACTTAATCATATTTTTATTGATGATGAAATAAAAATTTTCATTTACATTTAATAAACGTATTGTTAAAAATAATTTTATTACATTTCCGTATGGTTTTTTAGATAACTGAAAATACCATTTCAACACCCTTTTATGTTGACGTTATGCGGTCCTAGTCAAAGTGGAAAAACATATTGGATGTTACAATTATTGAAAAATATTAACACAATGATTACTCCGTCGATTGTTAAAATTGTTTATTTATATTCAATTTATCAACCTCTATTTTCGGAAATGGAAAAAGTTCTTGCTGAAAAAACAGATATTATTGTTGAATTTATTGATTGTCAAAAGGGTATTCCTTGCATTACCGATATACAAACGAATACCGATGAGAATACTTTAATAATATTAGATGATCTCATGTTAGTTGCAACATCATCAAAAGAAAATTTTGTCCATCATCGTAATATTAGTGTTATTTTTACTTGTCAAAATTTAACATATGGTACCATTACCATATACCAAATTACGAAATTTACGTGTCAATAGTTAATATTATGTAATGTTTAAAAATTTAAGTGATTATAAAAATATGTATACCATTTGCGATAATAAAAAATAAATAGAAATAGATTTAATAAAGTATTAAGTGAAATAAATTATCAACCCTATGGTCATTTGGTATTTGATAATTGTAGAAAAGGTTATGAAAATTGTAGAATTACAACCAATGTATTTCCTCATGAATCCACTAATTACTATGATTTGTGATATATGTAAAAAATAAAAATGTTTTTTTCAAAAAAGTTGTTGTGTTTTTGTTTTTTTCACACTTTCGATCATTCATTTTTTTATTCATCAATAATTTTTGATGAACTACATTGAAATTGAATATAAATAATTTTTCCCATAAAATAAATTAGTTATCACAAAAAATGGTACGAAGAAGATATAGAAGTGGTATTAAAACCCTTAGAAAAAAGACAAAAGGGGGTTTTAACCCTTAAATGTTTTTAGGACCCTTGGGTCAAATAGTTGGAAGCCAACTAGGAATGGGTGCTAGGAAAAGAAAAAGAAGAATAAAAAGAAAACAAAGGGGTGGTTTTTATTTTTTTAAGGATCGCACCGACCAGGAGCTTGTTAATTATTTATTCTATTAAATAAACACTGTAAATAAAGTTAATTTTGTTTTTTAATTAAAAATTTGCATTATTAAAACTACAACATGACTGATAGTTATTATTCTTATTACAATCTTTTTTTACATTTCTTATTATAAATTCTTACTATTACATCTCCTAAAATTGTTTTTTTTTTTTTCAATTTAATACCATTTTTTATTTTTATACGTTCATTTTTAAATATTTTTTGTTTATTGTTATTTTCGATTTCATTACGACATTTATTGTAGAAATATAATAAACTCCAATTTCCACATACGATAGTATTTTTGGATTGTAAAGTTTTACTTTGGACATGATGAAATTTTAATCCCATTTTTACACTATAATCATACCAATATTCACATTTATAAAAGATACATCTTTGGCAAAACTATCAAAAAATACATATTTTCTTTATTCACCCATATAGCAACCCAATGTTGACCACTTTGATCTGCTTCGTCCGTATTCCAAATCCAACAGGAGGGATAAACAATTTTCTTAGGAAAAATATTTGCAGGAAATGTTCCAAAATAATATTGATTTAAAAATTTATTGATTTTAGCAATTTTATTAATTTCATTTGTAAATAAAAATATGGTTAAAAAACAATGTTACTTCGTCATTTTTTTAATGACGAAGAGACAGAATTCTTCGCCATTGTCTTTGTTCTGTATATATGGGTGTCGTGTGTGGTGTGGGTATTCGTGAGGGTGTAGGTAGTTTACGTTTAGGAAGGAGTGAGGGTATTAACGAACCCTCACCATCAACAGCAGAATAATCAGAAGTCTTTTTATCCAACAATAAATAACGTTGTCGTAATTTTATATTTCGTATATAATGTGCAGGCATATGCATTTTTTTCAATTCTTTTAACGCTATTAACTGTTTATTTTGTGAAAGATTGTAAATGTTTTGTACGCGGACATTATGGGTTAAATCGTATATTAAATCATGATGATTTATTTTCACTTCGTTAATTTTTATTGCATCTCTATCTTTAAGTTTAATTTTTAACTTTTCAAGAAATTATTTTATATAATTTGCACTTGTTTCAGTTGGTGTTTTCTTTTTCTCTGGTGGAGGGTTAGCATCATTATCATCATCATTATTATTATCTTCTTCTTCTTTATTATTTTTTCTTTTCATCTTTTGTTGTCTTTTTAAAAATCTAACCATATTTTCAGTGGTACGTTGATTATTATCAATTTTATGCATTTCTTCTTTAATATTGTTTTTATTTTCAATAAGTTCAAATTCATTGTTAATTCCTTGCAATAATCGTTCATTTTCATGATCATTTTTGAGTAAATCTAAAATTTCATTTCATTTACTCGGATTAACTAATTGCATTTTATTTACTTCTGTCATTTTTTTTATATGTAGGTAAAGTAATTTGTATGCTTTTTTATATATGTTGATTATTCGAAAATCCTCAGATAATAACATTTTTAAATCCTTTTCTTTTATTTTGTTGTTAACAAACTTATTTAAAATATATTTATTATCAGTGGAAGTTTGGATAGAAATTTTTTCATTTAAAATATTTGTAGCAATGAATTGTAATTTATATATTGACAACATCACTATCATTTTCACATCCATCTCCAGCATCGTCACATCCATCTCCAGCATCGTCACATCATCTTCACATTCATCATCTTTTTTAATTTCATCATTTTTCTTTTCTTCATCATCTTTTTTATTCCATTATTATTTTCTTCATTCATTTTTTTTATGCGTAAGGTGAAATTGGTGGAAATACAAGAATATGTTCACGATTTAATGGTATATAATTAATAATTTTTTTTTGTTTTTTGCTTTATTTATTCTATTCTTTCTCGTAATTTGTTTTGTTTTCTTCATATTTTTTTACACTTTCCTGTTGTAACAAAAGTTGAAAGTTAAATGTCGATGTGTAATAATCTTGCTGGGGTATTTATTCCTACTTTAACTTCATTTCGAAATTCACCAATAAAAATTAATGCTCCTGCTGTTGCAGGAGAATACTGTTGTATACAAATACTGTTGTATCTTGAGAAAAATGAAAATCAACATTAACATTTCCCGACGGTTTTATAGGTAATACTGCAAGATGAGAGTCTCTATTATCTGTTAAATCAAATGCTAACATACAATAACCGTTTACATAATCACTATAGGTCATAGGCATTTCTGAATAGTCACGATTTAATACCCTTCGTAATTCTGAATAAGCTTCAGCATGATTTTCTATTCTTCCAACAACAGCATTATTGACCGTAACTTCCACATTATCATAATTAGGCCAGGTGAAATCATAAATATTACGAATATATGAACCATTCCAATTCGCTAAAGGTGAAAATAATATAAAAAGACGTGTAGGAACTCTACCATTAAACACATCAATGACTTGATGTGATTTTCGCCCTCCAGTTACTGATTCGATAATACAACGAGAAATGGTTGTATAATATTTTGTTTCTTTATTATGTGTTACCATTTCTGTATTAATTGCCGCAGATAATTGATTTTTAGGTTGAAATATAGGAATTTTTATTTTAAAATCATCAAGGGCAATTGTAGTGTTAGCAATAGGCATATTAGCGTGATTTTCACCCATCATTATAATTATATTTAATGCACGAGTTAAACGTAATTCAATTTTATATAGTTGGATATACTATATACTTCAGCTCCACCTTCACTAAATAATGAACAATCAACATCATCTATCAATTTCTGAACTTGATTTTGAAATGCAACTACTCTTTGTCTTCCCCCGAGATTTACGACATTTGTATCATCAGCAAAACCGACGATACTATTCATATTAGAATGTGTATCTAAAAATGCTAAATTAATGTCTGTAGAATCATTATATCCAGACGTAATTTCACACGTTAAAAATTGTACATATGATGTTATATGTGCAAAGTTATATGTGCAAAGTTTTCCACATTGTGCGAAGAGGTAACAGGGAAATTGTAAACGCTGAATTTGCAGGCGCTATTGCTCCAGCAGTATCTTTAATTGATACTGTAGCCATTATTTTAGCATCACTTGTTTTCATTAATCCAACAGCATTCCCGTGTCTTGTGAACGTATATACTGACGAAGTAGAATCACTAGGCGTAGCAATAATTTCAGTTTCACGGCATTCAATAAACGTATCGTTATAGGGTGATGAAGTAAAAAATTGTAAAGGTTCACTAAATAATATGTCATGTTTTTCTATTTCTTCAATTATTTTATTACTCATTTTTTTTATCAGTTTTTTTTTAAACATTAATTTTAAGAATTTTAAGAATATTCGATACTGTCCCCAACACTTGAGGAAGAAACATGCCCAATGCCAACGCTGCACCAAAACCTCCTTTTTGTATTTTTTTCTACGTTTTCTTATTCCCTTTTTTGTTTTTTCTTTTTTTTATATATTGATATTTTTTCGTGTCATTTTTTTTTACAAATACCCCCTTAAACATCAAAAGACGATTGTGATTTTTATAAAAAAAATTTTTATTAATACTTTTTTTATTTACAATTTATCTATTTTGTAAAAAACGTATTACATTTGAATCTATTTTTTTTCTTTTCTTATTATTGGATGAATAATAATTATCTAAATTTAAATTTGGAGGTAATCCCACTCCTTCGTTTAATAAAATTTCTTTCTTAGTAGGATTTCGTTTATTTTTTATTTTTACAATAAAAAACGATGATGAATAATTTTTTCCACGATTTCCAATGCAGTATAATCTTCTTCGGAAAGTACATTTTTTTTCCAGCCATTATTATTTTCTTCTTCAAATAAATTTGTATATATGTTAATATTTTCTCCCTTTAGAGGTGGCTCGTTCTCATAGATAATAAAGAACTGAAGTGATTGTTTAGCATCTTTTTCACTCTGAAAATAGGGAAAATGTTTTTTTTCCTCATTTAATGAAACATGAGGATTTTTTTCATCAATGTGAAATAATTCTTTTCTATTAAATAAAAACATTGTTTTGAATCAGCAATAGTTGTAGTTGAAGAAATTGAAATTAATCCCTTATTTTTTTTTTTATTGTTGTATAGAAGTGAAATCAATTTTTCTTGCACAAATAAGTCGAAATGAATTTTGTATATTTTTATATTCAACTGAATTTAAATTCCATAAACATGTTTTCCCACTATTTACTAATTTGTAAAGAGAAAAAGGATAAACTAAAATATATTTGATAATTTCCATAATACCGTTTTTTTCTTCAAGAGCAATTAAAAGCATTATGATGAATGTACTAAACAATCAATACTAAGCGATCCCGAATCAATATCTTTAACTTTAATATGAATTTCTCTTATAATATCTTTTTAAAATTTTCTCAATGATTTCGAAGGATTATAACAAACTAGTTGACCATTACTGTCACTATCTCCTTGTTTTAACCATTGAATAGGTACTGTTGTTAACAATTCAGCACAACTATCTCCAACTAACCCCAATTCTATTTCATCACAATATATAAACATTTTATTTAAACCATCGGATATATCAGGCAAGTAATCAAAATGTTTAGAAATAAAAGTATAGGGTATGGGTGTATCTTTTTTTATTTCAAACAAGACGGGTACGATATTTATAAGTTCATTAAACCAAGCATAAAAGCTAATTTTTGCGAAAATAATATTTTAATACTAATATCAAAAGAAGCAATTTGATCACCGTTTTTTTCGTACCTACTCGGGTTAGATATCCGAAATTCATTCAAACTACCCCCATCAATAGCGATACTACCCGAGACACTCGTTTCATATACCCAATACTCAGTCTGAATATTAACATTAATAATTACTTTCCCATTTAAATCTCAAAAAATCTCAAATCCTTCTAAGATATTATTTAAAAATTTAATTAATGAGGATAAATCATAAATTCCCTCGGGTAATTAATAATAAATTTATCCGATGTATAATCGAGATTGGTAAAATTATTTTTTGTCAACGTACGTATAAAATTCATATAGTTTATAGTAAATGAAAAAAAACATTCTTCACCTACAATATTTTTAGTTGTTTGGGGATAACACACTTGTAAAACTTCTAAAAAACAGTCATTATTCAAAGCATCAATGGGTTGTGCAATTTTCAGTACAAAATTATTAATCAAATTCTTTTGGAGTCCTTTTGATTTCGAGTTACTGGTAATGTGTAAATTCATTTTTTTTAAAACTTGTAATTCAGGACGATAAAAAATTCCTTTAATTTCGTCACGTTGTTCGTCTTCTAATTGATACGTAACAGGATCTGTGATATATATTTTTTTAATAAAAAATATTTCATTGATCCATCTTCGAAGGCTACTTTTTCAAAAGTATTATTTTTTGCTCGTAAAATACGAACACGAGTTCCTTCCTGTACTAAATCTTTCGTAGGAATGGGATAATTTAAATCATCACGTAATATTTTATATTTTACTTTACGTATTTTTCCTTTTTTTTCTTCATGATAAATTTCAAAAGGAGTTGCACCAGCTAATGCTTTATGGGGTGAATATACTTTATACTTTTTACTTAATTTCGTACGAATATCTTGAAATTCAGTTCCTTCATCACTTTGAATTTTAAGAGGAGCTATTCCTTCTTCAATAAGAATACTTTCAAATTTATTTTTAACATTATTAGACGTTTTCTTTTTTATTAATTTTACCCAACAAAATCTTGAAAAAATATCAATACAAACCAACCAATAACGATATTGATTATTATATCGGGCTAAATCTTTATTTTCAGCTAAATCAATTTCCAATTGTTCATTATTATTATTAACAGAATATTTCAAACGTCTATATATTTTTTTATTACTACTATGTAATCTATATTTAGAGTAATCGTCATCAGTTAATGTCTCATCTTTTAATAATCTTGAAGCTTTTTCAATAAAGTCAGCGGAAAACTTGGATTTCTTCTTATGTTTATTCATTTCTGTACAAATAAATTTTGATATAACATCAAGTTCAGCAAGTAACTCTTGATCACCTTATATTCCCATTAAATCTATTTCTATATTTTTACATGACAACTCTTCATTTATAGTATTGCCATAATAACATAATGTATCTTTTATATTTTTACCACATTTAAAAAATTTCTGAAAGTACAGTTGGATTTAATTAAAAAGATTTGTTTTCATTTGATAATAAACACACCTCATCATCATCATTAATTACCACTTTTATTTTCTTATGTGTTATTTCATCATCAACATCATCAGTTTCGGAGGTAAACGGTTTCTTTTTCTTCGTTTTTTGGTGGTTGTCAGGCATTTCTGATTTGTAGCATGATTATAATTTCTTAAACCAATAATATATTCATCCAAGGAATCTTTCTTTTTAATATGAAAACTACTCCACTCATCAATCCATGAAATTTCACGGGTACTGGCGATGCTTGTTGATTGTAGATTGTTGCTTGTTGATGTTGGTTTTGGTATTGGGTCATCGTCGAATACCAAACCCTCATCAGGTATTTCGGTATCTTGATGTTGATAACAAATTTCAAGACCATTCCGCTCGTCTGTACGAACTACCATACGACATAATTCCTTTTTCCAATTTTCCAATTCTCCCACTACAACAAAGACATTTTGTCCCGATGTCCGTTGAGTGTTAATCTTGTTAAGGACATTCAATAGTGCAGGAACATGTCCAGCTTTCACATCAACATGTGAATTGGTGGTATACTTATCACATCTTTTACTTGTAGGATAAGCTTTTGCTAGTATAGCATCACCATTGATTTTTTTTGTGCAACTATTTTTACAGACAAATCTGTATAAGATTGCAATTTATAATGATTTTTAAGATGATATCTCATATAAAAATCTTCTATCTCTGAATAATAACTTTTTCTCCGGGCATATGTTAGAATAAATGATTTTTGATGCAATGCGTTGCTCTTTTATACCCTCGTTATAACGAGTTATTTAAAAAATGTTTTTCAAAAAAAAAGTATAAACAATAAATCAAAAAACTTTTTATTCATTCAAAAAAAATGTATTGTACAAGATGCAGCAATTATGTGGATTCTATAGTTGATTTTGGAGTACATTATACACGCCATGAATGCAGTGTCAGCGTTCATTATTGCAAATATTGTGCAAGAAATTATACCAGAAATATTTATAGTAGAATAATTTATCAATGTGAATGTGACGGTAGAATAGAAAGATGGAAAACAAATTAATATTCGAAAATAAAATTTTATTACACCAATAAATTGTATAATTGATTTATATTACAATTTTTTATATCAAACAAACTCGTTTGTTTGCTTTGCATATTCCCTAAAATTTTACATAACTTTTTATGTTGTTTTTTTGTTTTTACTTTACATTCTATTTTATTTTCTAAAAAAGCAACAAGCGCTTTCCCTATTGTTCCATTACCATCAGAAAAAGGATGAATGGTTTCAAAAATAAAATAAATCAATACCGATATATTTTTTTAAAATAATTTTTTACGTAAAATTCGTCTAAATGTTGCATATATAGTTCAACACAGATGATTTAAAGCTTTTTTGTCAAGGTTGCTTTCGCGGTTCGACGCTGTATCTTGGCTGTCTTCAACGCTTCGTCTTCTGACTCACTCATAATACAGGATTTCCACGGATATTTGTTTGATCAGAAATCGAATGTTGTGGAATCTCAGGGTAGCAGTATACTAAACTTCTCGGCTTAACACGCGAGACACGGAATCGTATGAATCATTGAGTTTTGATATTTTATTCGATCTAGCAAATAATTGTAAATAATAATAAGTATAAGTATTGGATAACAACTAGTGGTTGAATATACCTGTGCGCTATCTTCGAGTGACATAGAGTATAATAACAACAAACTTACTTCTTTGTCAGGTCATAAACTTCAGGTTAGCTCCGATACAGGTTAGCTACAACACAGGTTAGCATGCGTCCTTTTCATTTAACACTGAACAGTCTTTGTCTCAATATATCTTAAATGTGCGTCAAATTACGTGTCAATCATGTTAAACCATTAATCATGCATTAATTTAATCAGTTATTAATTACTTATATAATATAAAGTTTCGTCAGCGACACAACCAGTTCACCTTACAAGAGGACCTAGAAAATCTAAATGAGTGGGCCAACAAATGGCAACTCAATTTTAATTATTCCAAATGCTATCATTTAGGAATTACAAATAAACAGATCACTCTTTCTTATCGTTATGTAATGAATAAACAAACCATCTGTAGTGTAGCTTCGACGAAATACTTAGGTATCACTATAAACCTAAGCTGGAATCAGCATCGTGACAACATATGTAATAAGGTTCTGTGATAGGCATTTAAGTGATAATGTTTCATTGCTACCAAGGGAAATGATATAATTAAGCACTGTTTGAATATCCCAAGTTACAGAATATCGTGGTAATGGTGGTCGTGGATTGAACTTCCCTTTCAAAGTAATTGAGAAACTAACGGGTGTTCACCCACTCTCAGTGTGTCAATAGGTGGGTGTGTCATAGAAATGGCCGATCGATACAGTTCAATGTTCGGTACGCCTTCCCTGATTGGAATTTAAAAGTTAAGAACTCTAGGATAGAAGCGATATCTGCACAAACGGGGTTAAGTTCCCGTCCATTACAACGGCTGGACCATTTTCGCCAGCTGAGGAATGAGTCTCAAGTACCGTTTCTCCATGCAGCGAGAAGCAGGTTTTGAGCTGCTTTAGAAGCACCTGCTGCTGTGTACGATCGGCTGATACTAGCCACCCTGCAAAGTGGCAGGGCTGCCAAAAATTTACGTGTTTAAAAAATTTAAGTTGCACCATTCAGTGTTCTATCTAGGGTGGAAGCTTCCCCCCAAAAACGTTGTGATCATCACAACTGAAATGTTATTATTGGACGTAAGGTGGTGTATCGCGTGCATGTAACTTAATTCAACTTCACTGATTCAATATGAAATATATTATAAATTTTAATAAACAATAAAAAATGTACTTAAAATCCTGAAAAGTCTTGTTTTTAGTGGAGATTTGTTAATGGGACTTCCTTTTGTCAGCAGGCCGAGAAAGTGTGGTAGCAGCAGAGGGGTTGCTATACTCAGTTCTAAAAGTAGAGGGTACCAAGGCTGTGCTTTCCACATGCACTGGTGCTACTAAGACCAGTGCTGGGACATTTTGAGTTGGAACTTGTTTCAAACAACGTCTTCCCAACGAAAAAGGGGGGAATGCGTACCCTCGAAAGTTGCTCCTATCTTGAGCCGATGCGTTACATGATTCTTCCTCTGGATCCGGTCTCCAGCTGAAGAATCGTGGGGTTGTTTTGATTGTCGAGAAGCAAATAGATCTACTTCGAGGGGGGCCCAAGCGCAATTTAGATTTCTGAACACAAGGGGTGCTAGTTTCCAGTCGTTATTCAATATTGAGACTAACGAGTATTCTGTATAAGTAGTCTAGCTTAAAGACCAATAATGGTTCGAAGTCTGTTGAAGGATCTTCAAAGTCTTTCAGCGTCTCGAGAGCATTAACTCTTTCCTGTCGGGCTGAAAAACATCCAAAATTGAACCACCTCTTTGTTCTATTGATATCTCTGGAAATAACCATAACTGTTGCGAAAGCTACAGTATACATTTCAGAAGAAAGCCCGATAAATCGATTTTTACTAGTGCTTTTAAATTTCTCGAACAAGACACATTGTGTTAATATAAATTAGCATTAATTATCATAAATCAGGTTGAAAAACTTTCATTTTTCTAGAAAAGGCAATCTCGCACGCCCGTGTAGCATCATGAAAATTCAAAATGCCACCTTATCTCAGAATTTTTTTATGAAATCAAATCAAACTTGGCGTGTGAGTGGATCTCATGTGGCTGGTGCCGTGTTTTTCGATTCATGACTTCATTAGTCTTGTACGACCGATTTTGACTGGGCCAGACAGGAAAGATTTAATAATGGTGTGAACAGCATTAAGCAAATAGCTTATATTATATTATATCCATGTCGCTGTTTCATAATTGTAGTACTAGCAACTTATAAAGGGAAGATGAAAACAAATTTGCTCCAATCTTGGACTCCAATTGCTCCAATCTTCCCACCATTTTCGGGAAGCATCTGTCTCTATTATTAGGTCTGGTTCCCCTGAAACTAGTGCTTTCCCATTGCAGGCTTCGAGATTGTCTCTCCACCACTCTTGGCTTTTTTTACTTTCTCCTTTGGTAGGCATAAATAAAGTCAGGGTTGTTGACTACAAGAAATCCCAGAAATTATATGGTTGTTCTTGGGACTAAGACAGATTTCTGGAAATCTGTAAACCCCAGGTTTTCTAGAAGGTTCACTGTTGTTGAACTGTTGTTGAACTGTTGTTCACTGTTGTTCACTGTTGTTGCATGATATTTGGCCATTTCCTGAGTTTCAGCCATTATCAACATGTCGTCTTATATAAACAATGATCCATATCCCAAATCTTTGTGAAAACTCGTGGGGATCATGATGCCAGTCCGAATGGAAGGCATGCAAACTCGTAAAGAATCTCTTTCCAGAGAAACCGGAGAAATTTTTGATGATTTACCCAAATAGGGACGGCTGTGAAATATGCATCTTTTAAATCTATTTTGACCAGATAATTTTAATAGATGGCGGAACATATGAGTGTTCTTCATTTTGAAGGGATCGTATTTCAAAAATTGATTTAAACTCTTTAGGTTTATTACTGGTTTCTGGCCACCACCTTTTTGGGGGACAACAAAAAAGTTGCTGACAGACCCTTCCTGACTTTGACCTAATGGAACTGGGTGGATGGCCTCTTTTGTCAAAAATTCTTCAACCTCGTTCTCGCGCGATAAAGTTGGTTTCTTCTATAGTGTGTGAATAATCATGTGAGGAAATCTTGCCTGATATGGTGGACTTATGAAATCTAGTTGATAATCTTCGATAGCTTTTAGAACCCAGGAGTCTTTGCAGATTAAATGCCAATTCGACTAGATAATGTTTTAGTCGGCCTACTAGTGGTAGATGACGTAGATTTACCTGTCTTGAAACCTTTTGACATGGATTAATATTTCACTGTTGACAGAAACCTCTGCCCCAAGACCCTCGGGAACGTAGCCCCGTCTGAAGCGATTCCTTGGAGCACCTCGGAAGGCACCAGTGAGCCCTTCGATACCCTCTGCTCCTGAAAGATGTGGCGATGCCTCGAAAGAACACGGGGGGTTTACCAACATTAGCTGCTTGGAACAAAGTCTTTGCAGTTTCAGAGCGTGCTTTCAGTCGTTCTTCAAACCCACCACCAAAAAGGTTTTTCTTGGCATCAGGAAACGCTTCAGCAGCCAAAGAGGTCATAGTTCCTTTAGCATTAATCTTTTTTAGGACTAAACCACGACGCTCCTTTGACAAGAGAGCTGATGCATTGCCAACTAATAACATACTATGGCACGTTGCATTGAAAACCCATTTGACTTGCTCTTCAGACAACATTATATATAACTCCCTCAATTTGAGTCAAGATGTGGTTCAAATGTTCGTAAGCGAGTGACATAGGACCTAAGACGTACAGAACTCTATCTTGTAAGAATCAGCTGTCATTATCAATCTGTTTTACGCCAAGTACGACAACGAGACTGCATATAGATAATTGTCTAAGGCTGGAGTATAGGCGGCTCTCACGTCTGGTCAAGGGTACTATTGTTTTTCTGTCAAACGGTTGTAAAGGTTTCCGAAATGATTCAATAAAATCGTTCAGTTCCTGCATGCCTGCCTGCCTGCTAACGTGAGGGAGGTGAAGCGAATTCATCATCGATCTCTTCGACTTCGTTTTGTTGTTCTGCCTCTGGAAAGGCATTGAGACGTGGTCGCCCGGCAGAGCCTGTGAGTCTAAACCTCATTAATGATTTGAACTTCTGGTTCAATATGAAGAGCCTTGGACGCTCCTGTGTTCAATCCGGTATGAGCCTTATAGCTTGTTCGCTCCCCCAACCCGCAGAGAATACTAAATCTGAAGCATTGGAATTACCTTCCTCTGTATGTCTTTGGCTTGGATCTTAATTCATGGATGGTGTCGAAATCCGATGGATTTTCCTTTCTAACCGACTGGTTATCCATGCATGCTTTTTAAAGAGCGAAATAAAATGGCGAATTAAGAAGCTGGGCGAGCAATGTGACGTTGACATTATGTTTTTTGAAGTTAATATTCTTTGTACCGCTGTTTTTTAGCGAAATAAAGTGGTATTACATTGTTATATCGAGGCGACTGTTCTGAAATATAATCTAGCTGGCATTATTATCAGGCGGCATTCAGGCAAGCCAAGATGTCGTCAAGAATAGTGGGGGGCTCGCAGAGTAGACGATTTTCCATCGTAGTGCCACTTTAAAGTATTTACCTAGTTTTGCTTGGTGATGTAAATTGTCATATGTTGGTTAAAGAATTTATATATTTTTAGTACTTTTGCGTTAAATATTCAGGCCTGCATTCTTTTACTTAAGTGTTATGACCTGAGGAGTTACTTTTTACTTTTATTTAAGTACAAAATATCGGTACTTTGCTGAAAACTGCAGCTCGTGTTTCTGTAACTCCATGGGAACATGAAAAATGTTTTCTATTTATTTCTATTTATAATTAATTTATAATTAATTTTTTATTAATTATTTATAATTTGAAAGGAGGTCGATGTCTACTGAAGAATAAGTGAAAAGGATGCAAACCGTGAAGCAGGAAAGAATAATCCGCAGTGTTCCTTCTGCAAAGAATCGCATCATTTAAATTCGAGCAAAGCGTTCATGAAGAAATCAATAAAATAAAGAGTGAAGATTATCATTAGAAGGGGACTTTGTCTTAAATGTTTGGAACATGGACATATGGCAAAACAGAAGAAAAGCACGCTGACGCTAACGTGCACAAAGTGCAAGAGGGAACATCCAACCTGCATGCCTTATACAGATAACGATAAAATAAAGAAGGATGAAGAAGTGGAACATGGACATGTCGACGACGCAGCAACTAACTGTACCAGTGTATGCAGCATAGCAGGCTAACAAAGGGGACAGGATCAAAGTTTGATAGTGCCGGTATGGGTTTCAAGTCACGACAACCCACATTACGAAAGGCTTACATATACGCTCTAGCAACTCAACAGTCAATCGAATCTTCATAATTGAGAGCCTGAGAGAGGAACTGAACGTAGTGGGGTGCCCAGGCACTCAGTCATTTCAAATTGATGCAAAAGTTTATTTTTCAGTACCAATTTGAAAGTAAGGATCTATAGAACAATTTTGGTTCGAGTGTCAAGCAGTCAGATAAAAAAAATCAAAATGACCGCCAAAATCCAAGATGGCTGCCAATTTCAAGCTTTTTTTCGCATTGCGCCTCATAACTTTTGTACAATTGAACCTAGAATGGTGATTTTGGTCTCTATACCTAGGTTTGCATGTATAAGTAATTGAATAAAAATATAATAGACATGATTGGAGCATATTTTTTATTTATTGATTGGAAAAAACTTGAAAAAAATAAGAAAATGACTAACAAATTAACCAAATTAACCTATATACATGTTAGTCTTTGAAATTGTTCTAGTACAGCTACTTCTCGCATGTGCACTTGCACTGACGTGTGCACTTCAACTTTGTCTTTACGCATTTGCACCGAGAGCAGGTAATTGGGCAAGAGCACTTCACATCCAGGTGGAACACATCCTTGGCGAGGGGCAGCGTGGACCAAATGGGAAGCAGCTTGCCGCCCTCTTCCTTCCACCCATGGTTAGTTGGGTTGTTGACAGGCATCATGGACATGTGGGCTGTTGCCCAAATGCTCGCTTGGAAGACACTCCTTTTCAGATGCTGATCCAAAGCATCACTGGTTGGGGGAATTCTCTCCACGTCCCTAGTCTTCTGTGAGAACAACCTCATTCGGACGACGTCAACGTCATTGTCCTCGTTTGATTCATTTGAGTACAGCCTACAGACAAAGTTTGTGGCCACTTCTTTCAACCTTGGCGATGTTTGGAATGGAGTGTCGACAATAGTTGCAAATTGCTCCATAAGGGATGGCACTTCGTGCATCAACGTGCAGCAAGATCGCTTACCCTTGAACTTGAAGGAAGAAGTACTGTCTGATCCAGTGAATGCGTGGAAAAGGGCCATGGCTTTGCACGTTGTCGTGCCAAGATTTGTCGCGATAGTGTTCAGGGAGATCATTTTGGTTGTCTTTCCCGCTTTGAAGGAGATCCAGATTTCTGCGGCCGGATTCAGAACCTTGATGTGATGGAAATTACTCAGAAGGATTACGACAACATCTGTGTCTCCAGTATACACCATCCCAAGTGACGAAGATTGGAGGGCGTGGAGAAGATGTACTAAGACACGCGTGTCAGCTTCCTCATGGTTGCATTGATCCATTGGTGGACTGTTTCCAACATGGTAGACTTGATCACCTGCAGTGATGTAGACATTCTTGTCATCTGGGAAATGTTCTTCTGTTATCTTTTTTGACAGGAATGAGAATAGTTCCTTTTTGTTATCAACGTTCGCCAGAAAATTCTGCCAATTTCCTGGTATTTTGGCAGTACCAGATATGCGTTGTCGGATGCCTGTTCCTCGTTTTTCCCTTGTGCCTCCTTTGATCGTCAGTGCACGATACTGGTCCCAGACAATATCTACTCTTGTCGATCGCCTCAAGTCGTGGCTAATTCTTGGGCAGAATACCTTGTCGAAATATGAATCAAAGGTCTTGCCTTGGACAGTTGTACCAGGAAGTGAGTGTATCAGTACTCCACCGTCAATAATAATGAAGTCGTAAACATCTGGCGCAACTAGCTCCTCGTCGACAGAAATGGCGCTACTTGTACTGGCTTCCATGATACATACCAACAAATCTGACTTGGTACATGAGTTGAGGGACCCTTCGGATGACAATGCAGGTGGGTATGGGGAAGATTCGTGATGGAAAAACTCCTCTAAATCCCCCCCGCGGCTGTCTAGTACAAGAAAAGCTTGCCCATAAAGCTCAGCATGACGTTTGAAGTGCTGCATTTTTAGCTTAATTGCTGACTTCTTTTGTGCTTTCTTTTCATGGAACAACAGCAAGTTGTTTCGCTTGATGGGTGCTGTCAGACGTGTATCGTTTGAGTCAAGCACACTCTGTCTGAAGTTGTTGTACTGCTCTTGTCCCACAGACTCGACTTTATGGACAGATACGGCAGCAGCCATAGACTCACACACCTTGTTGTCTAATGTAACCAGGTCGCCACTGTGCTCTTCAAAAGGATTCCCATTGCTCAGCAACACCTCCATCAGATCTTTGGCATGGCGTAAAAATCGGTGCTGAGATGCATATCCTTCCTCATGATGAGGGAGTTCTTCATCATCATCGTTATCATTTGCACCAGTAAACTCCTCAACGACACGGCTGATTTCTGGGCCTGTCACGATCCAACGTTCCAGCATGTCACGGTTCTCTGTGAGACCAATAATGCCACCAACTCCTTTCACCCTTTTGTTGGCTTGCTCGTGTGCTTGATCGAACATTCGGGCACATCGGGAGCGGAAGTTAGAACTCATGGTTACTACCCTAAAGAAGCTTGTGCCTCTGTTCTTTGCTCTAGATCACCAGAATTACGCCAGGTGGATTCCAATCTTTATCCGAGACCTGGAAGGTCTACCAGATAGCATCCAGGTAGAGTTTGAGAAGGGACACTGGACAATAACCCGAAGCAATCGCCGTTTCTCATCCTTACCCTACATGAATATGATCTGTTGGTACTTGTGTACAAGTAGCCAGAATTTGAACGTTGGACTCTGCTGGGAAGCTACTACGACCCAGTCCTCAAGAGCCATCTCGGTTCCACTCTCTTCGTAGGCTCTCTTCAGAAGGCTGTCAAGTACCATTACAGTAACTTGATGGGCATATCTTGTTCTCATTGCATTGGATGCTTTCAGAAAAGCTGTGGCTGCTGTTTCTGTCTTCACTAGCCCAGCTTTTTTCAGGGTTTCAGGCCATCCAGACCCACGCAGAAGATCTCCCATGGTGCTCCACAAAGCCATCTCAATGTGGAGTCCACCTAGCATAACCACAAACTTGTCTTCCCCGAAAATCTCAGGGAAGGTCCACTGCATTTTTTTTGAGAGGTCATA
The DNA here is from genome assembly GCA_035772405.1 of Chrysogorgia sp. JL179-B06. Taxonomy (NCBI): domain Eukaryota; kingdom Metazoa; phylum Cnidaria; class Anthozoa; order Scleralcyonacea; family Chrysogorgiidae; genus Chrysogorgia; species Chrysogorgia sp. JL179-B06. The sequence goes on from JAYKKM010000475.1 coordinate 1,051,538, forward strand.
GAGTGGTTGGTCCACTACCAACACAGGGACTTGGTGTGGTTTGAGGTGCTCAGTTGTCTTTTTCACCAGTTCCATTCCATGTCGAATCATTTCTGGAGTGGCGGCTTTTTCATGGAAAAGTGGAAGGAGGGCTTCAATGCATTTTCCCGGTTGTCCAACATGATCTGATCGAGCAGCATGGTAGGAAGACCACATCGCTGGAGTGTGTTCTTCTGTATCACAATCAACATATAGGATGTCATTTACTGCATCCATCCATGCCTGTTCGTGCTGTTTCTCCTCATCGAATGAACTCGTTGCCACTGGTTGCACATCTTTTACCGGAGGTTGGGTGACAAGATTTCGGCCCACAGGTGGTACAAACGTATACGAACGAGGCAGGATGGGTTCACTGCAGCGTGCTCCTGTTTGCTGTGAGTTAATTCTCAGACATTCTTGGTCCAACACAGGTGTCTGTGATGAAGGAAACTGAAATATTGAAATACCAGTTCCATGGAAGGATGAGCTTGCAGTGCGTGATGTGGGATTGTGATCCAGGTTATCCAGGGCTGCCACTGTGAAAATGCCCTGACGCAAATTTGTAGGACATACTATATCAGCATTGTTCCTTGTCTGATCTGAAATAGCCTGTGCAAATCTAGATTCAATGCTGAGGACTTTCTTATATGACACGCTCAGAGCATAATTGTGTAGTAGTTCTACCAGCTTCTTGCTTCTTGTTTGGGAATGCAATTTGAGGGCCAGGAACACTGCAAGTGGAGGCTCATAATTAAAGTTCGCAGAAAGAGAAGCCATATTTAGCATGGCCAACTGACTCACAGAGAGGATCTTCCTGGCATTATCTTGTTCTGGCGATGATTTGGGTCCTGCGAGGAGCTGACGGAAGAAATACTTTATACGTTTTGGAACAGATGATTCTTCACAACCATTGGGAAATGAACCATCAAACCTGAATGCAGTGTCGTGATCCAAAACAGCTTTACGGAGAATCGATGCTGCCATTAGTAATGTACGTGCTTCCTCATCTGGTGTTTGAGTTGCATCTGATATGACCTTTCTAGCCGTCTTCGAACAAATTAAGAAAACTCGGTCTCGGATACCTTTCTCCTCTGTCAAATTCGGGAAGTACTGTATTCCAGGACTCTTTCCTTTAGGCGTGTCCGGTTCACGGTCTTCTGGATTCCATGTTGTTCTAATCTCTCGGTCATCATATCTGTCAGATCTTGCAATGCAAAAATTCTACGACCTCCAGTGACTTCTTCCTTTATAAATTGGAGCAGTTCATTTTCTGTTATGGCCTCAAGATTTTCAATAGCTATGTCTTGTTTACAAATCGCATCGTAACGGCGATTGAAGCCTGTGTAGCAATTCCGATGGTACTTGCCTTCAATGGCGACCAGATCGCCTTCGGCAAGGAGTGCCACGATACGCTCTTCCCCCAGCGCGACTGCCTTGTCATGTATCTGTTGGGTGAGTGTAACCTTCTGGAAAGAATGGTCTGCTGCATTTGTTTCATCACCACAGAAGATACACAGATTACGATTAACAGCTGCATTACTCCGCCGGGCTCTTTTTCTTACAGGAGGCAATCCTTCATTATGACGTTTTTTTGCATGGTCAAGTGCTGATGCCCTGTAAAGCTGACGACAAGATTTATGCCAGGATGCACGATTCTTCTGCATGGATTCTCCATCTGGAAGTTCTACGTCTGGGTGGGGAGCAGCACCAATTGCTTTGAACTGACTTGCGAGGCTGATGATTTCTGTGTAGGCTCCCTCTCTACGACTGGCAACTGGATTCGCAAGAGGACAAACAAGTATTTCCTCAGTTTGCTTTTGGCACAAAATACACAACTGCCATATCATTGCCCCAGCCATCTCAGAAACAACCTGGAAAGACACCAAGAAAAAAACAATATTAAATAACTGCTGTCTGCATGCATAAAAATGTTGGATTCATGAAGGGACAGAGACAGGTTGCACTTATTATCCTCTTAGTGTATGCACCGCGCGCCATTTAAATGTTTTTAAAGTCAGATCATATTATTGTCTCCGTGCAACAAGTAGTGAAGTACGTAAAATAGAATTGTGTGAACAAATCATTGATTTTAAGGGATATAAATCATATAATCAGGAGTAAAGTTTCACAAACAAGATATACAGTATAGCAAAGTGAAAAGGTGGTAAACTGCCAAGAATTTAGTGACGAGATACTGACGTTTCGAGCGGAGCCCTTCATCAGAGTTGTGTGATGTTTCCTACTGGCTACTGTGATCTTTGTACAAGCATAAAAATGACGTATTATTCGACGCATTTTACATCAATTTTATGAATGTTTACCGCTCGCATTCATGCTACTGAGTGAATACTGGGACTTACCACGATCAGTATAAGTATTCCAACATCAACACTTGAAATGGATACACTTGTCCAGATGGAGACCTTTTTGTTGTACAGTGTTATTCTTAAATTATTTGCACTGCGGTGAAAACTCCCATTTCAGCTTCTCAGCAATCCATGATATATATTATTATTATCTAAGAGGTGGAAAGAGAAAGTGACGAGCATAATGAACTATGAAGGGTTTTCTTCGGTTTGATTTTGGCAAAAGACAGACCATCCCCAGCTCGTTGACATAATAAAAAGAATGAAAAAGTTCAACAGGAAAGAGATAAAAATACCTCATTTGTATCATCACATTTGTATTTATTGTCTTATTGGTGTGAATAACTGATGTGAACCTTGAACTGATTGGCGGCCATCTTGGACTTCGGCGGCCATTTTGAACACACGCGTGTCTGGGTCAAAACACGCGATTTTCAGACATCGATTTATTAGGCCGCGTGTTTTTCGTGCGTGGAAAGACTGGGGCTTTGGATTCAAATTTCTCGCCTGAAGTAGCGATCCAGTTCTATATAGTTCACTGATCTGAGACATCTGACCGCTTGACACTCGAGCCAAAATTGTTCTATAGACCCTTACCTTCAAATTGGTACTGAAAACAAAACTTTTGCATCAATCTGAAATGGAAAATAAAAATACCCATGCACGGCACCCCACTAACGTCGATGGTGTTGAGAGTAATCGACTACTCTCAACAGTACAGGAAGAAAACATGGTGGTGGAATGTCGGAAAGTGAAGGAACTTAAGATAGCCGATCTTAAGCTACAAGACACGATCGACTTACCGAAGGTATTCACCAGAGAAGCCATTTTGTAAAGATTCCCCAACCGGAAGTCGCCATGCAGTGGAAGCACTTAAGAGGAATAGCCACGGAGATTACTAATAAGAACGGACTGTTCGAAGGCAATAAAGCCCAGACAAGTCATTCCAGGTGCTGACAACGACCCATATGGGTTCAGAACGGATCTCGGATGGCAAATCGTCGTTAGAGATCGCAGGTGAGGATTGATTGATTGATTTATTAAAATTTCCAAATAGAAGTTAAAACTGAATTACATCACAATAAGAATATTAAAATATTAAATATACAATTAGAATAAAATGGAAAAGGTAGAGTATTAAGATAAAAATTAATTATAAGTATGCAGTTCAGTATTTTGAAAACAATAGATGACAATAAATTCTAGGTTAAATTATATATATACGAGTAGCAGATGGTGCGAAGCTGTCCGAGAAACGCTTCGGAGTTCGGGTCAGCAGGATCGTCACGAAAGAGTTGAACTCTAACAAGGTCCTGCCTTGTGGTAATCCAACTCAAAATACTGAAGATGGTACTGAAGGAAATGTTCGAACTTGACTTTCACGAGACAAGTAAAGAGAAGAACCAGCATACCCTCTCGGCTGAAGACAGGAGGTTTTTGAAGATTATGGATGAGGGAATTCACAAGAGGGAAGACGGGCATTGTATGGACTTGGTTACCCAACAACAGAGCACAAGCGTTCCGACGTCTGCTGCAGCTGAAGAAACGCTTCGAAAGGATTACACCAAATACTATAGAGTTTACGTGGAATTCACGGAGAAGATGATTAAGGAATGTGTGGAACGAGTTTCCCCTGAAGAGCACAATGAAACCGCGCGAAAGGCTGGTAAGATGAATTACGTTGCGCATCATGATGGAATCTACCATCCCCAAAAACCAGAAGATAAGTGTTTGACTGCAGTGCATACCACGAAGGGACCTGCCTAAACCACAACTTACTCCAAGGAGCAGACCTCACAAATGGTTTGGTAGGTGTTCTATGCCGCTTCCGACTGGATAAAGTTGCATTCTCTTGTGACGTGGAGGTAGTGTTTCATCAGTTTTTCGTAAATGAAGAGAATCGGGATCTTCTCAGATTCCTGTGGTGGAAGGACGGCAACATCAAAGCGTATCCCGTTCAATATCGCATGGAAGTTCACCTTTTTGGTGCTGATTCGTACCCCGGGTGTGCCAACTACGCCTTTAAGAAAGCAGCAGATAACGGCGAACCAGAATTTGGAGCAGTGTTTGTTAGACGAGATTTCAATGTCGATGATGGGTTAAAGTCGGTGAGTGAACCATCAGCTGCTATAAACTTGATCAAGAACAGTAAGATGCTTTGCAAAATGGCCGGCCTCAGGCTTCACAATGAGTTTGTCAGTAATTCAAAGGAAGTTATCCAAACAATCCCAGAGAATGATCGAGCCAAAGGACTACAAGGCTTGGACCTGAAACGGGACCAACTGGACTGTTTTGAATTTAGAATCGTCGTTCAAGACCGCCCACTTACTCGCAGTATCCACCGTGAGTTCTGTATATGACCCCTTGGGATTTGTTGTCCCATTGGTTCTAACCGGCAAGCAAATTCTGCAAGAACTTTGCCAGGAAAACGCCGAATGGGATGTCCGATTCCGGAGAGAAGTTAAAGCAAATGTGGGAGCAGTGGCGTGGTGAACTACGACTCCTTGGGGAACTGAAGATTCGAAGGTGGACGGCTGTTGCAGTTTGTTTGAGAATGAAGAACAAGTTAAGAGCAAATTTCAAAGAAAAGATAGAAATACTGAGTAAGTCGAAGGTCGATGGTGAACACTTTGATAGAAGTGATGCCAAGTTGCGAAACAACCATATGAAGAAGAATAGCAGTCTTTACAGACTGGATCCATATTTGGACGGGGGTGGAATCTTACGAGTTGGTTGTCGACTCAGAAGGACAAATATACCAGAAGGGACAGTCTGTAGTGTTCTAGGAGCATTACTAGAAGAGTCAGTAGCTCAACTGGATGACGAGAGCTTCCGTACCCTAATGAAGGAAGTGCAAGGAATAATCAACTCACGTCCTCTTTCTGTGAGCTACTCGACATGTCCGGAACAGCCAGATACGTTAACACCCAACCACCTTCTTACAATGAAAACGAAGGTTCTTATGCCACCTCCTGGTGTGTTCCAAAGGGAAGATATGTACTTGCGCAAGAGGTGGCGAAGAGTCCAACACTTAGCACACCAGTTTTAGACGAGATGGCGGAAGGAGTACCTTCAATCCCTCCAAATCTAAGCCGAGGCGGAACCTGCAGGTGGATGACATATAGTGCTAGTGACGGATGAGAAACAGCCGAGGGACCAGTGGAGGTCTAGGGTTCACGAGACCTTTCCAAGCGATGATGGCCTTGTACGAAGCGTCAAGCTATCTCTCGCAACGACTCACATTGACAAGCAAGGCAAGAGGCTACATGAAAAACAGTATCTAGAGCGATTCAGAAGTTGGTTTTAATACAGCCAAGAGACCGGGAATTCCCCGTCGAGAAGCCTCATGTACTATGAAAGAATGAAGAAATGAAGATGATGATAAAGATTAAGACTATAGTAATCGTTACAGTTGATTTTGTTTTTACAGTGGATATCCACTGTTCCCTCGCGAGCTTTACGTTTACGCGCGAAATGTTAATCACGTGACGGGCGACTACAGTTAGAATTTGATAGCGAGTCTATCAATTATAGTCGTTTCAGCAAGCTGAGGAGCCGCACGAGGTACTAGTAGAGACGTTATCAATTTTGTTAGGCTAACCTTTGTGAGACGTTATCAATGTTGTTAGGCTAACCTTTGTGAGACGTTATCGATGTTGTTAGGCTAACCCTAATGTGTGTATTTGTTTTATTTGCACGTTTCGTATTTGATGTATTCGCCTTTTGTACAATTTGTATCGAATGTCACTTGTATTCATAACCACGTCGATGGACTGTGATCACACTTTTTGATAGGGTATGTGATGGCGTGCTTTTCATTCGTTTTTAGGCGAGTAAATCGAAGGAAAATTTATGTAAATCAGATTAGAATTAAACCATTCATTTCGTGAATTGTTAATGGTATTTTAAATATATTTATTTTTTAGGCAAATCATGCTAATGATTTCCTTTTCCTTAAAATTTTGGGCGTCCAAATTGAGGCGTCCATTTTTTCCCCTTCTGACTATAAGGGATTATAGTCAGACTATAATCCGGATTGAGTTTCATTCCGGATTGAACTCATACCGAGTCTGTTAAAATCCCTTTAGGTGAATTTACATGAATCCGGAACGAGATGCAGTTCAATCCGGATTGAGTTCACTCCGGTGTCCCAGGAAATTCGTCCCGCCGTAATATCGCCCCCCTGGGGGCGATATTCCTAGGAAATCCGCCCTCCCGGGGGAAAAATTTCCTAGGAATATCGCCCCCCCCTTTAGGAATTTCGTCCTCCTCTTTAGTCGCAAGATATAAATTGGAATCCACTCGCCGTCAATATGTAGTAACAACACGTGTCTTATGTCATTCGAAATAAAACTATTTCCACTCGTCAGCAGCCAAAACGGCAATGTCGAAGCGAGCCAATACTCACTGTTGTGAGTGTATTCAACATTTATCGTATAAATACCAGCTCTGTTTTGTTGATAAATTATCCGCTGAAATGCATTATCATTCTTTTTTAGTTTAAATGTTTTTCTCCACTTTTTTTCTTAACTCTGACTCTGCTATGTTTTGAACACTTCTTTTAATAACTATCCAACATTGCTATTCACCTCCATGAATGCATTTTCCAAAGCAATATTTAATTTTGTCACTACGACAAAATCGTTATTTTAAGAACTCTTTTCTGGTAATAATATAAACAGATGGGAGGGTAGCTACGTCATGAATAGGAAGCACAGCCCAGACTGTGCTTTTTTGCACGCGTGAGTCATCGTTCATTGTTAAAAAGTGGTCACAACGAATATATTTAAGTATTTTTTTTTGTAAAATATTAAATTTAATAAACAATGTTCTTGAGAAGTTTTGATTTTAAAACGAAATTGAGAGGGGGCAAATTTCCTAGATGGGGGCGAATATCCTAGGAAATTCGCCCCTAGGGGGGCGAAATTCCTAGGAAATTCGCCCCCGGGAGGGCAAGATTCCTAGGAAATTCGCTCCCCCAAGGGGAGGGGGGCGAATTTCCTGGGGGTCCGAGTAATTAAACTTTAAAAATATTTATACAATCAACGAGCCTGCTCGCAGGCTAAATCAAGCTTAGCTTAGGGGCTGTTTACATGAATCCGGTTTTAGTTTCATTCCAGATTGAACGTGAATTCAAACCGCGTTTACATAGGAATTATATCCCAAGATCGAAAATCGCGCGAAACCTGAAATTTCAAGATGGCCATCAATAACATTATAGCGGGTATGTTTCTTTCAACGATTTCTGCGCTTGTACATTTCAACATGTGCCTTAATTTGGCAAAGAATAAACATAAAGAGAAGGAGAAAAGCATTGCTATGAACGATAATCGATGCGGTCGCAAGTAAACTAGCATTTTTTATAACGTCGTCGACAAAGAGCTATATTTATAATGAACAATATGACGTCGGCGCAATTCCTGTCTCTAGGAGTCTAGCTGCAAATTGTCGTCTTTAATTGTTAAAAGCACGCATGTGTTGTTCGTTTCAGTCCTCTAGGTTGTATTTTTCATTCCGGAATGAAATTCTCGTACCGCCTTTACATGACACCGGAATGAAATTTCAAAGAAAATCAATCCGGAATGAAACTCAGTCCGGAACGAGAACCGGTGTCACAGGAAATTCGCCCAGCCGAGTCTAGGTTTCCCGCGATATTAATTTTTTTTTTGGGGGGGAGATTTGGCCCCCAGGCTTTTCATCCGCTCGGCGGACTACACAACTAGTTAAGTCATTTCAAAACGAGTTGATTCATTTCACAACTAGTTAAGTCATTTCATGACCAGTTAAGTCATTTAAAATATAGTTGAGTCACTTCAGAACTAGTTAAGTCATTTCTCAACTGCTCGAGTCATTTCTCAACTAGTCGAGCCATTTCTCAACTAGTCGAGCCATTTCTCAACTAGTCGAGCCATTTCTCAACTAGTTGAGTCATTTCACAACTAGTTAAGTCATTTCAAAACGAGTTGATTCACTTCAGAACTAGTTAAGTCATTTCACAATCAGTTAAGTCATTTGGAATATAGTTGAGTCATTTCACAACCAGTTAAGTTATTTCACAACCAGTTAAGTCATTTCACAACTAGTTGTCGTTGAGTCATTTGGCTGTGCGATGTTATATATGTCATTTCCAATTGTGTTGAATCATTTCTGTTTAGCATAAGTCAATCCACTACGAAACGTTAAGTAATTTGAATTTAAGATGAGTCATTTGTGTTCTTATTGAGTCGTTTTGCAATAGGCTATTCTATTTCACTACCGTAGTATTTTTGGTGGTAACGGCCGCCCATAGTTTTTGCCAGCGATTGCTTGGAAGAAAGTGTTCGAAGTCAGCTAGGAAGTATCTTGTTCTTGAATACGCCCACAATGCTTACAATCGCATACGCCGATCATTCTTACAATGAATGCCAAACTTACAAAACTAAAAACGAATATAAACTTGAATACAACGTTACCTGTGTCATTGAATTGCTCAAATGATGTAAATAGAAGCACAAAGAACGTACTTGACGAAGCCAAGTTGCAAATGTCAGGTAAACATTTGTAACAGTAAACAGACTCGACATTATATGAACGCTGTATTATTAATATTTATGATTTGTTTTATTGTTGCCTATATTGTTTATTCAATTATTGTGTTACAAATGTCGTGCAAAATAAATTCGATGTCTTTTATATTATCAATTGTTCATGAACAGTCGCATGTTTTGCCTAATAATTCAGAAAGCACGTTGCCATCGAATAATCCTGCTTAACATTGTACATGTATATGAGAATGTAAAAAGTTCCCAGTTATATTGATATTGACCCAGAGACTTTAAACACAAAGGAATGTAGGTCTCGTTATGCTAAATTTATTGTGATTGAGGTAAACAACCGCCACTGTACCACTATACTATTGCAAATGGTTCACTGAAAATATTTGATTCACATGCAAGACTGATTCATTCGGCATGGCCCACCTTCGTGGAACATGTGTATTGTTGGAAGTAAATTCAGTTATCGACTTGGTAGAATATTTCAAAAATTTATATAAACCTGATGTTTTATTTGAGATTAAAGGCATTGAAATTACTGTTGCACAATTTACACAAATTACAAAAATACATACGAGCACATCTGAATCAGGACATCAGGTCACTGTTCATCGACATGTGACAATGAGACGTTTAATGACCCTCTATTCGATTTGCTTTTCTACTATTACAGCATGTACTTACTGGAATGATCTGACATTGGGTGCTATTGCAGAACATGGTGTGTTTTTTTACAATAATTCCTTAACAGTCTTATAACATCGACATAATATGGTATTAATTAAAGAAACAGCAAACCCAATTAACACTGGCGTCTGAAGTAAAGGGCCTCTAGGACCACACAGTTGGATTTGTGACACTAGCTAAACCATCAACCACCAATTTACTACTCTGGTATTAAATGACTTTGACATAACTGGTATCATAATATAATGAAAGAGAAGACAAATTAACACTGGAGTGGAGTAAAGTGCTAAAAGCATTTAATATCAATGCACAGTCAACCAAGTCAACAGTCAGACAGAAATTCACTGGCATAATTCCCATCACTAGCACTAGCACTAGGCCATTGAAAATATTATGATTCATGATTACAAACTCAGTGGAATTTCAAGTCACCATTATGCAGCCAAAGAAATTACCACATTTCAATGTCCACCAAAATAACTTTGCTTTAACCACATGCTTGAATCGATGGAATGTATTGTGATTGTAACATTGCCATTATCAAACCAAGCAACTGTCAACAAAGGTTGATTCACTACATATGTGTTGCCATTCGTACTGTACATCTCACTTTTATAAATAATTTTCATGTGGAGTTGTTAAAGAAGACTATAAATAGCAAAAATGGTCTGAATATATCGAACATAAACAGTGTGACTGTCTTATAAAGAATGAACATGTTCTGTTGCCATGGCAATTACAAATCATCAGATATATGTCATAAATAAATCATTATCCTGGTCCGAATATCCAATGAAAAATGTTAACACTATCAAAACAGTGTATAAACAGCAACTGAAATTAACTAGAATATATGTACACAAAATGTCACAATACTGTGTCATGTACTTCACTTCAGTTTAATAATTGACAGTAAAATACCATATGCAGTAAATGTTGTCCAGATCTAGATTCTCCATACATGTATAATATTAATAAATAGAAAAAATTAAAAATTATCCTTTGTAATATAAGACAAGTGAGCATGTTTTCCAATTCCAACTGTCTAACATGCCCATTGGGGGCCATGCATAGTGCATCTGGTTGTAGTTCTTTATCTTTTCTACAATACTGCATGTACATTTACAGCACAAAATTAAGGTCCAGTACGTGCATTTAAATCGCTACATTACTGAAAAAATTACATTACATTTTAAATCGGGAGATCGCTCAAATATGTCGAATTACAGACCTATTACTGTGTTACCAACCTTGAGTAAAATCCTGGAACGTCTTGTTCATACACAGATTTACAATTACTTAACTGAACACAAAATCATTTCATCTCAACAGTTTGGCTTTAGACCTAAGCTATCTACCAGTACAGCTTTAGCCTTTTTTACTGACAATATCCTTGAAAATGCTGATAACGGTCTCGTCACAGCCTCTGTTTTCCTTGATTTTATCAAGGCCTTCGACACAGTTGACCATAGTATTTTATTGGCTCGATTTCCATATAAATATCCCCAAATTTAAAACATAGTGGCTAACCCAAACCTTACCCTAATCCTAACCCTAACCCTCCACCTAATATATACTAACCCTAACTCTTACGATAATGTTTTATTTTAGAAATAACAGCTGATTTTAATTTCGACTTTTACTACCGATAGTCTATGTGACGTCATTTCGGGATTTTATATGGAAATTCAACCATTTTATTGCATAAATTGAAATCTATTGGCTTGGATGATAACTCGTTAAGTTGGTTCCAGTCATACCTTACCTCTCGTCGACAAATAACAGCAATTAACGACCAGTTCTCCAACTCCTTACCAGTGTCAGTTGGTGTTCCACAAGGCAGCATCTTAGGTCCCTTACTATTTATTATTTACGTCAATGATATGCCTAGCATAATCAAACACTGCAAAATAATACTCTACGCAGATGATATTCTACTTTATTATTCCTCTAACTCCGCCAAGGACATTGAGAATTACGTTAATGAGGATCTTAACTTAATTTCCCAGTGGTTAGATAATAATCTTCTAACATTAAACTGTATGAAATCCAAGTTCCTTCTTTTTGGTAGTAACTACCGCCTGAAAGCATTTACTGACATCTCAATTCATATCAACGAACATCAACTTAACCGTGAACGAACTTTTAAATATTTAGGAATAACTTTCTCAGAAAATCTCTCGACAAAAATTAATCAACGTATTGGGCTGTTAAGAAGAGTTAAAGCGCTGATTCCAACTAAAGCTCGCCTTACTGTATACAATGCTCTCATTCTCCCACTGTTCGATTACGCAGATATTATATGGGGTGACAAAAATAACTCTTCTCTTATGGACCAATTACAAATTCTGCAGAATAAAGCTGCCAAAACTATTCTAGATTTCTCCCAACTATCTTCCTCAACTGAAGCCCTCAACAAACTACACTGGCATCCACTTATGTACCGGCGCTATATTTACATCGTATAATAACCATTTTCAAGTGTAAAAATAATTTAACAGATTTCGACTTCGAAATAACAAAAACTAATCATACATATAACACACGACGCAAGGATGACATCTACCTCAGTAAACCGAAGACAAATCATAGGGAAAACAGAAACTTTTTTATCATGCTTGTAAAGAATATAATGCTTTGGACCCCAATATTAAATCACTCGAACTATTAGCTACCTTTAGAAACGAACTCTTTAAGTTACCATGTCCATATTAAGATTACTGTTTAACCTTATATACTTAACCTTATTTGTAATATAATCATTTTAATCATTTACACATATATTCGTAATCCGTAATTTTGTAATACATGTACATATATCCTATATCTTATCTCTTATATTTTATGTTTCTCAGGAACCTTCTGAAAAACACTTCATTTGTGACGTTGGTTTTTCCTGAATAATTATTATTATCAATTAATCAACATTAGAATTTAGAGATAAACATTCAATCAGGCAGTTATTTAATTAGCCCATGACTATTAGCAGGTGTTTCAGTTAGAAAATTAGCATCTGGCAATTGTTTTAATTAACGTCTGATAATTTCCTTTAGATTAAATTGAATATGTATAGATCGTTCAAATCAAAAAATAAACACGGGCCCCCGTATATGTCATAATAAATTTTAGTAAAATTGAGCAACCTGATAAGATACTTTGTTGTCTATCGACTTTCCGGGAAGAATGCGAAAGATTCTTTAACGCCATAATAAAGCTAGACATGTCCATATAGTGACATGTCAAACAAAATTTCAAAACATGTTTACTTTTTACACGTTTATTTTTTCCTCTTTATTATGCCTATGGCTATGGCATTACAGCTTTACTAAACTTGCCGCGCTATCGTTGCACAAAATATAAAGTTTGACGCAAAAACCTATTTTATATAACATACAAAGCATCAGTTATATCACAGTTGATGGTCGTGGCTATTATTTTTATTCTAAACTTGATAATTTGCTTTCTAAACATTCCGCGCTGTCGTTGCACAAAATAAGTTTGTCGCAAAAACCTATTTTATATAACAATTAACTGCGATATAACTTATGCTTTACATGGTGTGAATTGGGTCTGACCGCCCCTTGTCGTACGGCGGGGCTTAAATCGCATGTGTCCAATTTCAGAGGCCTTTGCGCCAGTTGTCAGTGTCGAGATCAATCGCATCACGCTTCCTGGGTAAGTCCACATCGCATTTTGAACGTCTTCACAGGACCATCTTTGAAGCCTGAAAATCGTATCCGCCATGGCGATGACGAACAAGACTATGGCGCTTGAGGATTCAGACCAAATGCAAGTCACAATAGCGTCTCCTACAAACCCCACTGTTGGGATCATCAATGGTAAGCGATCGGTTTCGAAA